>LR989929.1:47159877-47601766 GCA_905146935.1 Scaeva pyrastri
TTAAATGAAATTTTGAATACAAACGCTTCATGTACACAGGTAAAATATCGATTTCTGTATAATTTTATCAAGTCATTGACAACGTAAGAGACAAACAATGAACTGAATATTCATTTCCCTATTGTTTTAACTCAAAACGTTAATTGTGGCAATAGGTACCTACATTATGCTGGGTTGTTATATAATACTCTAATAGAAATAAGAAATTAAATCATATGTTAAATAATAGCCGGCTATTAAGATACAAATTACTTCTTACCTTCAGAAGATGGCTGATATCCGTCATCAAAGACTTCCTCGCATATCACTGATGCTGAGGGTGAAGAACTGCCAACACGTCCAAGCATTTTGACTTCTACTGGCAAATAATGAATAATCACTCAGTAATAATAATTATTGCAGTATTTTATCCAAACACAGTGTTAGGTATTTTGCGGATTTTCAGACGTACGATTAGAACTCTTTTAGTCCTCCGTTTCTAGTTAATTTTATATATCCTACGAAACAATAAAAATATTTAAAACTTACAGTGAATTCATTAGGTAGTGGTTTCTTGCATTAGATCCTTATAACTTTTTTGAGCAAAGAAAAAACAGTAAGGTGACCTAAATGCTAAAGGGATGCTCCTGGAGTTTCAAAGAATATAGGTACAGACTTTTCTTGTGTTTTATATCTGCTCAAGGTTCAACCAAAGCTACTTTCAAATTATTTATTTCATTTATCACGCAATGAAGTTCATTTGAGAAATATATTGATTTTCCGAACCAATGCAATGGACTGGTTTTTAAATATTCCGTTGTTAAGCTTGTAATAAATAAAGTTAATTTTTGTAGTTATTTAAATATAATTAAGTGCGGCGTTTACTATATTTTTCGATTTGTTTGCTTTTACTAATTTATTACTTATAGAAATCTACATTTTTCGAATATTCTTTAGTTTTCACATTGAAGAAACAGATAAATTTTAATGTAACCGTATGCATCGAATTTAGTTATTTAACTAATGAACTTGGAATTGAACAATGCACTGTAAGGTTTGTTGGAAAAAACAAAGAGCTTTCTTAAGTTCTTCAGTTACAGAGCTTTGTAATAGGGATGTTTTGTTCTACTGCTTTTAATTTTGTTTCAAACTAATCAAAATAATTGGCGTTGCTAAAAGTTCTGAAGAACACACGAATTGCTTATATTAACGCAAATATAAAAGAATAGATAAAAACAAATAAATTTGTAGTTTTCATTAAAGTGTCAAAAGAAGGAATACATTAACGCTTGTAAGAATTAAAAGTATGTACCTACCTACATAAGATACTCGGATCGCGTAAGGCGACAGTTGATTATTGATCATCAAAATTAATTATTTTGCTCCACGTTAGGTAATTATCAAATCAACTATCACTTTTCTACTATAGTTTGATGGCGAAAGATAAGAAACTGTATAGATGTCTCATCCCCATATACAAAAAAAAATGTCCCAAATTTTCTCCATTGCTTCATAGCTACATTAACCGACAAAAAGCTTTTTGTTGGTTGATAGTCAAGCACAAAAAGCAGTTTTTGATTTCACAACTTCGTTGCGAAGTATGGAATGTTGCACCTTGATTTGCGTTTTCATCCATATGAGATTTTCAGAAAAACGACTACGGCAGGCGGATGAGGTTTGCAGAAGCAATGTTGGAAATCTTGACGGACGACATTTTTTTGATATTGAGCGATGAAGTCCACTGGGGAGAGTACGATAACTAGGCCGCCAAGATTTGATAACGCACATCATGTGCATAATAAAACGCGGCTTTTATAATTTAAGGAATCTGGCTTGGAATTAATCTCTATTCATACACATAATATGTTGGTTCGGAGTTTCTCAATTTCTTGCAATTCGAAAAACTTTTGAATAGAACAGCCTTTTTCGAAAGAATACCTCAAAGCAATATAGGAGAACTTTCCGATACTTCGCTAGTGCTAGTAAATCTTTAATCTAAAATCGAGTATGAGTCAGCGCCAGAACGATCTGTGTATTTGAGCATTACAGAGTAATAAACAGTGAGGTATGTGTATTTGAGCATTACAGAGTAATAAACAGTGAGGTATGTAAGGGGGGGTATGCTGCCGCCCTGCAACCCCCCTGCTTGAACACTATAGGAATTGGGGTAGATGCGAGTATTAAAAAAAATAATTTATCCTTTAATGTATTTTTAACTAATAAAATTAATTAAGTTAAAATATTTATTTTGTTAACATTTCATTAAGAAATTGAAAAATGACACTTTAAAACAGTTTTTTAGCTTTTTTTGAAAATTTTGGTTTTAAAATTAGTTCTTTCGAAAACTATGAATTTTGTTCACTTGATTTAAAAACAAACTGATAGAACAGACTGTTAGCTTTAAAAAAATGTATCATACTTAATATTAAAGCATTTTCATTTTAAATTGCCCCTACCGCCTAAACGGGGTGAGATAGACCCCCCTCCCATAGTAAAAAATGCTTGTTTTGAGCCCCCTTACAAAATACCTATATCAAATCTTGGTGCCGTAGGTATCGTACTCGTGCCCAAATCGCCAATGAATGAAAATTTATCAAGTGTGTTACCTTAAAGACATCAAACAAATAACAACTTTGGTAATTCCTTTTGAATTTGTTAATTGTTGTAAATACTATGTTTGTAATCGATTTATTCTTGATAATCATTGATTGCTAACAAATTTGTTTAAAAAAGAAATTATCAGAAAAAAACGTATCTAAGAAAATATTAAATTAAGATAAATTTGAGTATGCTCTAAGCGTAACAATCAAACTTAGATTGTACTGTTTGTGGGTGATTTTGGGTGCTAGGACTATGTTTTTCTGATAGCTGAGACTTCACTCAATACTACACATAAAGTTTTATACCTACACCAATTTCCGTATAACATTTTTGCATTGACCGAAATAAATCTTACCCCAGATTTTCTTAACAGTGAATTGTTTACACCTTATTACATTACCTTTCGTCGTGATGGTGTAATTAAGGACAACGACTTATCCGGCGTTTTAATATATGGTAACAAAAATGTGTACGTTTCTCTTTTTCAGTCATCAGACAAAACCGATTTTGAGATTGTTTCCATCAAAATAAGGTAACATAATCGTAATATGTATATTTATCATGTGTTGCTACATTCGTCCCGCACAGCCTACTAGTTTTTACCAACTTACCTTCAATGCAATTGATTTGCTGTTTGAAACCGCTGGCACGAACGATGATTTATTTTGCGTAGGAGATTTCAACCTTCCAAACATTCCATGGAATCAGTCTGATGATCTAACTACCTTTCTCCTAAAAATGTTAATACGGAGAAAGAAAGCTTGTTCACGGACTGCATTCAAGACTATTATGTATTTGAGGTCAGTGGTGTCAAGAACAATCTAAACAGACAACTTGACCTTGTCCTCATATCTGACCCTTCAAACTGTGTTGTGACGGAAAGCGATCAATTATTGACTTGTCTTGATCAATTTCATCCACCCTTATTGATATCTTTCTCTTATTCTACGATATTTAATAAGATACCACCAGAACATAGTTTTAATTTTCGTAGGGCTGACTTTCAACACCTTATTCACCTTCTTAGTCAAATCGATTTAAATATTACTCATGTTCCAATTGAAGACGAGTTATCAAAATTCTTTTCCAAAGTGTTACTTCTTCTCCTCCTTGGTACAATAAAGAACTTAAGTTACTCCGCAGATATAACTTTTATTCATGATCTGCTTTCTGCTAACATTGAATTCCCGGCTGTACTGATTTATGTATTCATTAACATCAACCCCCGTAATATAAGGGCTGTACCCCTGTTCCGCACTTCTTATCACAGTACTAACTATTCCTTGTTTAGTCCCATGTCTAGAATGCTCCGTAATGCCAAATATTCCTCTAACGTTTTCGACTTCTACTTATCCAAATCAGTCATCCGCAATACCCTTCTCTCAAACCTATCCAATCAATTGCCTTAAGTTTAATATATTTATTTTATTTTATGTTTAATTTATTTATGTTTTATTTAACTCATGTAAATATGCATAATATATTAAAAGAACCACTATTGCATTAGTTTAGCTCTGCTTGTACTAATCGTAAATAAATAAATAAATGTGGTCCAGGACCAATATGACCAGGCGTAGGTGGTTTTGGGCCGTGGGTCGATTGTTGGAATTAAAGGCAGCAAGGCCGGAGATGGCACCTGCTGCAAATCGCAATCCGGGAGCCATGGGTGCATCAGTTAAGTGGGAGATGAAGCTAAATCCAGTTCAGATGGCGAGCTTTAATGGAGGTCTCCATAATTGGCTGGCGTTCCGAGTGGCCTTCAAGATCCTAATACATTCGAATGCAGACCTGCCTGTAGCAGAAGTTGAGGACAGCAGTTCTCCCTATTCACGTGGGGATGGTGGGGAATATATATTCTGGTGGTTACGAAGAGCTCTGGCAGGAGCTCCCCGACCACATCGACAACCCGAAGCTTCTGGCCTAGGC
The DNA here is from genome assembly GCA_905146935.1 of Scaeva pyrastri. Taxonomy (NCBI): domain Eukaryota; kingdom Metazoa; phylum Arthropoda; class Insecta; order Diptera; family Syrphidae; genus Scaeva; species Scaeva pyrastri. The sequence goes on from LR989929.1 coordinate 47,164,384, forward strand.
GCCGCACGTCTCTCGGCTGATGAACTTGCAGGCGGTTAAAGGCGAAACCGCCAACTCAATTCTTGGGATTGTGGATACCGTCCAAGATACAATGAGGGCATTGAGGGTAACACAGTTTGGCGACCCAGATAAGCATTCCTGGGTCCTCTGGTGGACAGAACTACACGATCGAACATCAACGAAATGGAATCGGCCGTCATCAATTCGAATAGCCAGAGCACATTTCACTGCAGTGGATCAGTCGCAGATTGTGTTCTGCAAAGAGGGTCATAAATCCTTCCAATGCCGCTCACGGCCAGGTGACACTATCACTTCATTCGACGCGATCCTCAACGATGTTCTACATCAAAGCATTAGTAATCCCTACCATTACTTCTTCATTGCCAGGCACACCAGTGGACGGGTCACATTTATCTGGCCTTCCCTTGGCAGATAAGCGTTTTGGCTTTCCTGGACCCATTGGCATCGTGTTGGGTGCATGTCTGGGGCCTTTTGGTACAAGAATCGGTTAGACACAGTCGGCGGAATGAGCCACATGCGCAACAGACGAGCTTAGGATGGGTGGTGTTGGGACCAACCAACCCGATGCAGCCGCTATTCCCAATCCGAGTCCTTCACAGCCAGAGACTACCCGCTGGAAGAGCTAGTCAAGATTTTTTGGTAACTAGAGGGAGTTGCTACAGATGACACCGGAGAAGACGAGTGCACTAGGCACTACCAGTCAAGGCATTCCTGCAGCGCCGATGGAAGGTTCATTATATAAATCCCATTCCGGGCTGATGCACCAAAATTGGGTGATTCATATCGAGAAGTGCTCCGCCAATTCTATTGACTGGAGAGACGTCTGGTTGGCAAACCTGCGCTGAGGGACAAATATGTGGCGTTTATGCGGGACTATGGCGATCTTAGACATATGGAGAGGGTCGGTCAGCATGGCGATCACCCTGGAAGCTACTATATCCCACAACATGCGGTTACCACCAAATTTCGTGTGGTATTCAATGCTTCCGCCCGGACCTCAACGGGTGTCTCCCCCAATGACATCCAATTGGTTGGTCCCACGATTCAAGAGTCACTGGTCAACGTGATATTTGGTTTTTGACACTTCAGCATCGCCCTAATGGCTGACGTCGAGAAGATGTTCCGTCAGGTGGTGGTGGCACCCGAGCATCGAGACTTCCAGTGGATTCTGTGGAGAGAATCCTGATCAGACCAGCTCGCAGTCTACCCTCCTTACACCTCCGTTAGGTCCATGATGCAGTGTGCGTAGGACAACCAGCACTTGTTGCAAAACCCAACTCGCTTCCTAGCAGCCCGAGAGACTATTGAGAAGGCCTTCTATGTCGATGACCTACTCACCAGCTGTATTAGCCAGTCTGAAGCTGTCAAGTTGGCAGGCTATATTAACACTGTCCTCTTGGCTGGACATTTTAACTTGCGCAAATTTAACTAGAATTGCGTACAGGTAATTGGTAGGATAACTAACAATTTTATTTCCTCTTCCCTCTCCACAGATCTCGTAATCGAGTGCCCGACCGCCACCGTAATTGGCTTCCGTTGGGACCCAGCAGCTGATGAATTCTTCTTTTTGGTGGAATTGGAGATTCCTGGGGCCAATTCTACAAAGCTGAATGTCTGCAGCGAAGTCGTGCAGTTATTCGATTCCACGGGCTTACTGGCTCCCGTGATCATTGTTGGAAAGATGTTCATCCAAACCCTCTGGTCAACGGCTCTCACTTGGGATACCCCACTCCCACAGTCCCACCACTACACCAAGAGTGCATCGATGGTTGGGCATGGGTCGACGTGGGACCACCACAATCCACGGCTTCTGCGATGCAAGTTCCAGAGCCTACGCATCTGTCGTTTACCTATGAACAATAGACGAGAAGAAACGAATGCACGTTTAATTATTGACGTCCCAGACCAAGGTGGCCCCTTTGAAGGGTGCTACCATCCCACGATTGGAGCGGAGCTATGTATGTGCAACAAATTAAAACTTTACACGAGATTTATGTTTGAAAAAATTACTTTATTAAAAAAATACTCTTAAGACTAACAAGTGTGTGTGGTACGCACTACGGTAGGAATCGAACTGCCTCTTGTTGATCATCTCGTTCTCCTCGGAGGTTCGGATGACGGTGATTGCCAGCGGCGTCGGTAGTAAATTATCTCTATTATCTATTTTTGGGTCTTATCTTTATTGTTGGCTTGGGTCGTAAATCAAGGAGTTTATGACGATCCCGATCTTCTTTCGGGATTGGTGTCATGTATCTTCATGCACTTGTTGATATATGTGGTCGCCATGTGTTAACTCTCCCCTTGGTCGGAAGAAAATTGTCCCAATCTTTCACTCAACATCTGCTGTACAATTGATCTTGAAGTGTCCATGAATTCTTCTATCTCTATTGTGACCTATTCGATCGTGCTTGGGCAAGTGACTTCTTCGATTCTGGTTGTGCGATAACTCTGAATTATTATGATTATTTTGTAGATAGAGTAAATTAATATTACAATGAACAACTTAATGCATATTCCCCACATTTCGAGATGTTTTTTGAGATCTGTTATAAATGGTTCTATATGATCAAGATTTGTGTACATGAGTTTCTCGTCTTGTGAAGCAATGAATTCGAGAATTTGGACTTGAGTTGGTTTGCTTAACTTAATATGTTCTAGTATTTGACTATTCTATTCCGTTAACAATATGGTTTCCCGTTAAAACAATATTCCCTGCGTTAATTATTTCTATTGGTTGATTACGTTCTTTGATTTTGGTACAGTTTGCTTTATATTTATTTAGAAGGTTGGTTAAACAACTAGATTCTTTACTGATTTTACAATAGTGGTGGTTGAGTTCCTTTTTACATTCTGATTTATAAAATGTTTTCTTATATTTAATGATTTCGCTTAATATTATAATTTTTCCACCATTTACATTATTGCTTCTGGTTAGATAGTGGTTTGCTAACCCTTTTACCTTGGGGTATTTGATAAATATAATTAATATTATTTTTTGTACAATTTTAAAATGGAATAATTTCTAATATTATCTTTATGAATTTTTCGATTATTTGAATCTATGACTACGTTCCCTAAGTCTTCCTTAACTTTCTTTTTTTGGAATAAAGGTTTATTCTTACTTCTTCTCTGTCCATTGTTTACAAAAATTGTTTCGCCTACTTTATATGTTTTATTTTTCCTATTCTTATTACGATATCCTAACATTTTTTGTTGATGTGCTTGGAGTTTCTTTTTTGTGTCCCCATTATCTATATAATAGTGGAATATGTCCGTTGGTCGCTTGTCTGTTACCGTGTGAATTGTTTCGTTGTATTTTTTTGTAGCTAGATTTATGACGTCCTTGATGTCTGTTAGATGTGTAGATTCTTTACCTATTCTAATTAGTTCTGTCAATGTAGAGTGAATTCTTTCTATTGTTCCATTACTCTTTGAGTGAGCTGGTGGTGTAGTTTTATGAGTGATGTTAAGAAGGTTGTACGCACATTTTGCAGAAGGTGAACAAAATGCTGCTTCGTTATCGGTTATCAACATTTTGACGTTACCAAAAAGCGGTAGTAGTTCTATCATTCTGTCTTTTGCTTCTGTCTTCGACTTTACTTGGGTTGTAACGAGATATTTTGAAAATGGGTCTGTCATTGGACGAGTTTTCGCAGTAGTATATATCTGCGTGGATGCGCTCTCCCCCTTCTTCAGGAATTGGAGTCTCTCCAATTGGCTGCTTATTAGGATGTCTCTCATACTTATTTTTTTACAGATTTCGCATGTAGCGTTTATTGAGAGAATCAGTTTGAAAGCGCTAGGCCAGTACCTAATATTTACCTACAATTTGCTTATACACTTCTTTAGCTTGTCTATGAGCTCGATTGTGTTCAGCAACGATAATAGCTAATTGCTCTTCTTTATCTGTAACATCCTCAACTATTTGGTTACAAAATAAAAATTTAACTGTCGGAAATTCTTCTAAAAGTTTGTCTTTAATTTTAAAGAACATCTCTTCAGTACTATAAATTCCTACTGTTAAGCCTGTTTTTATTATTGTTTTTATTTTACTTACGATGTCTAAATCTTTAAAAAGCACTGTAAGTCTCCACTTTCCTGTGTGGATTTCTTTTGAAATTATATTCTTATATCTTCAATGGGACTACTCTCTGCACTGTGAATAGTTCCTACTTCTGATTCGTCTTCGTTCATCATATTTAGTTGCTGTCTACTGAGAGCGTCGGCTACAACGTTCTCCTTACCTGGTTCGTATATAGTTTCTGGGGCGTATTCTTCTATGAAGGCGCGCCAGCGTTTTATTTTTGCGTTTGGGTTCTTATCACCAATGGCAAACGTTGATGGTTGGTGATCTGTATAAATGCGGATACCACTCAAACCGTAAAGATAATTTCGAAGGTTCTTGAATGCCCAAATTATGACAAGGACTTCCTTCTCGTTTGTCGCGTAATTTTCCTCGGTTTTACTTATAAAAATTATGGGTCTATTATTTTGACTAAGCACTGCACCTATGGCTGAGTTGCTAGCGTCTGTGGTTAGCTCAAAACTTTTGCTAAAGTCAGGTTGAGCGTAACTTGTTCGCAGAGTTTGTCCTTCAATATTTTAAATGCTTTAATGGCCTCCTTATCAAACTTTATTGTGACTTTTTTGCTACTACTTTGGCCAGTTTTACCATTCTCTCCTCTGAGATACTTGGTCATAGGTTTAGCAATCATCGCGTAATTTCTTATGAATTTACGGTAAAAACCAGCTAACCCCAAGAAAGATCTTAATTGACGTAAAGTCTCTGGTTGCGGAAATTCCTCTATGCATCGAGTTTTTACTGGGTCCGTTTTTATGCAATTAAATGATACGATGTACCCAAGAAATTTTACTTCTTTCATGAAGTATTTCGATTTTTCACTCGATATTCTCATGTTCGCTGTGATTAGGGCCTTCGTTATTGTCTAGATATATTCGAGATGTTCTTATTCCCTCTCTGAATATATAATGACGTCGTCAATATAAACATGACAAAATTTCCCTATGTATTCGCAGAAGATGTCATACATAGCTCTCTGGAAAATTGACGGCGCATTTTTGAGTCCAAACGGCATTCGAAGGAACTCGTATTTACCATTGTTAACACTAAAAGCTGTTTTTTCCCTATCGTTCTCTTTTAACTTTATCTGATGGAACCCGCTCTGTAAATCGAGAGTGGTGAAATATTTAGCTTTGCCTAGATTTGCTAAGATAACCGATGTATCTGCCATAGGATATTTATCTGTTTTAGTAAATGAATTAAGTTTTTTGTAATCTATTACTAATCTATGTTTCTTTGTACCGTCCTCGTTTACACCTTTCTTATCTACAACCCATACAGGAGAGTTATATGCACTTCTGCTAGGTTGTATTATATTATTTTCGAGTAAGTTCTCGATTTCTTTATTTACGAAATTCGCTACTGATTGTGGGTATGGATAACCCTTGGTCCAAACAGCTGCGTCGATAGTAATATCTATGCTACATTGCACACGAGTGTTATATGGAAGGTAATTTGGGTTCTCGGTGAAAACACTCTGATATTTTTTTAAAATAAGAGTTAATTTTTCTTTTCTTTTATACCTGTAATTGCGTCAAAATCTTTGAGTTCGCTTAACTCGTAAAATTTATCTTTTACTCCCAAGATATTTATGTCTTGATAAGTATGGATGATGGTAGTTCCGTGGACACTATTGACTCGCGATGGAGTTTCAAGCTCCATACTTGGGAACAGCCCTGGTTTAATGTAGTTATGCGTTGCCCCTGTGTCTATTAAAATATAAAATACTCGCCCGACTTACCATCCGTCCTTTTTATGTATGGTAAGTCGTGCCTTACTCTCAAAAAATTACCGCTCTCATTCAAGTAATTGAGGCGTGGAAATTTATGTAACGCTGTTTGGTCACTATTTGCCCGATCTCTTTTGAACGGGTTGTTACCAAAAGAGTTATTGGAACATTGTGGCCTATTATTACTATTAGGTTGAGAGATGACTTGTCTTGTGGGCACTATATTCCCACTTGATGTGTCCATCCTTTCGGGTCGGTTATTATTAAAATTGTTATAATGTCGGTTTTGCTGAAATTGTCTATTCTGTTGTTGAAAAGGTTCCTCGTATTATCGGTTTTGATGAGTGAAACCGTTTTGGTAAGTTGTTCTATTCTGACTAGGTGGTCTGGTTGTTGGTTGGTCAAAATGGTTTTTGTTCGTATTGTCTGGGCTGATGTCTATAATTAACGTGACCCATGTTTCTATACCTTGTCTGATTTGATTCCATCTCTTGTGCTCTCGCTAAGGCATTGGGTAAATCCCCAGGATTTAGTGAAAATATGATGTTACATACCTGCGGGTTGGTTTAACCCAGTAACTAATACTCGCAAAGCGTTTTGTCTTGCCCTTTCAGTGAGACATTCGGTTTCAGCGGTTCTAGGACCATAACTCATAATTGTCTTGTTTATTATAAGCGTCAGTACTCTCGTAACGTCATCGTAAAATTCTTGCAATGGTTTCCTATCCTGTCTCATGTTACCTAATTCTGTTTCTAACATATGGATTGGTTTTTTGTCACTATATGTTAGATCTAATCGACCTAAGATCGCATCAATGTTTAACGGTGTCCCGTGGCTAGTAAGGACATCGTTGGCTTTCCCTATGATTTTATTCCTTATTATATTTACTACCGAAAAGTATCTCGACCTACCCTTACACGACTCATACACCTTCATAGCGTTTGTTAGAGCTGTACGCCAAGAAACATAGTTTTCTCCATCAAATTGTGGTATACACTTGGCTACTTCTAACCCCTCTCCACCTACTATCGTTGGATCAATTGTTATGTCCTCATATGGTTCCATGGTGTCTCTTGTCGTTAATGCCATAAGTTGTCTGTTTAGTCTATTTACCTCTTCGGTTAATTGTTGGTTGGCATCGGCCACTAACCTACTAACTACTGTCGACAGTTCTTCTGGCGTCATTGTCATATTTGTGGACTTCTTTGTTATAATTTTCAACAACTACAAGGGATATTTCCTATTTGTACCTGATTTAATTTAATTTTCGCAAACTACTTCGCTTATTTTGAAAAGGATATTTTCTTTTTAATTTTAGTTTTAGTTTCTTAAGTCACTTTAATAATTCTTGCAAAGACATTTAGTTTATCTTAATTTTAACTTTAACTCCTTAAACCACTTTGATATTTTTTACAAGGATTTTTCTTTTATATTTTTTTATATTTTTTAATTCTTTTAATCACTTTATTGCTTTCCACATAAATACTTTCTTTTTATTTCGTTTTCTATTTATTTCTCTATCTTATTTCTATTCTACATTATGTATATTTATTTATTTATTTATTGTTTTAATCACTGTTTACTCCTTTTTTATATATGTATATGTATATGTATTTTTATACTTTCTTACTCTTTTTTCCAAACACCTTAATTTTTTGTTTTTAATAACGTTTTCTCCGTCGTTGGGTTGAATTTTCAGCGTCAGAGCTTACTTTTCCGATCTATGGGAATCGATGTCCCGGGTTTGCTTAGGGTGCTTTAAGCCTTAAGTCTTGGAGTCGTTCCCCCGTTGTTCAGGGTACTTGTTTCTTTTCTCCTTCTTGGATGCCTTCGTTAAATGTTCTTTGTCGACTGGTTGGTTTTTCACCCACTGAATCACTTTATATTTATAATCGAAAAAAACGGGTCCCTGCTCGAGCGCCAATTAAAACTTTACACGAGATTTATGTTTTAAAAAAATTACTTTATTAAAAAAAATACTCTTAAGACTAACAAGTGTGTGCGGTACGCACTGCGGTAGGAATCGAACTGCCTCTTGTTAATCATCTCGTTCTCCTCGAAGGTTCGGATGACGGTGATTGCCAGCGGCGTCGGTAATAAATTATCTCTATTATCTATTTTTGGGTCTTATCTTTCTTGTTGGCTTGGGTCGTAAATCAAGGAGTTTATGACGATCCCGATCGTCGTTCGGGGTTGATGTCATGTATCATCATGCACTTGTTGACATATGTGGTCGCCATGTGTTAACTCAACATTACTTTCGGCCATCACTTTCGACAGCATCCCCAGTTCCTTGGGACTACAAACATCACCATACTATTTATGGTCAGACTCTAGCATCGTCCTCTGCTGGTTGAAAAAAATGCAAATCCACATCCGGGAGCCATAGGTGCATCAGCTAAGTGGGAGATCAAGCTAGATCCAGTTCAGATAGCGAGCTTTAATGGAAGTCTCTATAATGGGCTGGTGTTCCGAGAAGTCTTCAAGAGCCTAATACACTCGAATGCAGACCTGCCTGTAGCATACAATCTACAGAAGTTGCGGACGGCTATTCACGTAGGGATGGTGGGGAATATCAATTCTGGTGGTTTCGAAGAGTTCTGGCAGGAGCTAGAGCTCTTCGAAAGAGCGAACACTACATGGTGGCAGCGGTGTCGAGATGTATAACTAATTATTAATATTCGGTCGTTCGCTTAGAGAAAATAAATGGTAAATGATATTCCAGCCGCTCAAGCTGTAATACTGCCTTTATCCGGTAATAACTTTATGGTACAAGCGCTGGAACACTTTTCGGCCCAACAGATTGGCCGCGATGGAAACGTGGATTTGATCGCTTTAGAATAGCTTCGGGGCTAGATAAAAGAAACGAGGTTGAGCAATGAAGCATAACGTGATTTACGAAAGGGAAAAGTTCAATTCTCGAAGCCAGTTAGATGGAGAAAGAATCAAAGACTTCATTAAGGCACTTTATTTGCTTTCAGTGAATTGCAATTATGCTGCTCTGCGCGACGAAATGTTACGGAATCGATTGGTCGTTGGTGTGCGAGACAGACGGTTGTCAGAGAGGTTGAAGTTAGAATCGGAGTTAACGCTAGAAAAGGCTATACAAACAGTCAGACAGCACGACGCAGTTAGAAGACAACAAGTAGACAACTACAACAACTAGTACAAGCACTGTTAATAGCCTTCGCTCTCATTCTCACAAACCAAAAACATCGTCGTCTACGCAAAGCTCTTTTCGGAATAAAGGAGAAACAACAAAGATGTTCAATGTCGGTGGTGTGGGGCCCAAGAGAAACATGTAAAACAAAAATGCCCCACAAGAGGCAAACAATGCCGTTTATGCAAAAAGTGGAATCATTTCTCCAGTGTTTGGAGAAAAAAATCGAAGAACAGCGAAAAAATATTTCGCGTAGAAGAAGACGAGCCCTTGTTTATCGGTAAGGTAGTAGACGAAAACTCTGGTGTCGAAAGGTGGACTGCGGAAGTAAAAGTGAATGGGAAACCAATAACTTTTATTATTAGCAGTGCCTTAGACGCTGCCTTGGATTGCACAGAACACCAGAGTCGGAGTACAAACATTACTATTCCAACCAGGTTCTATACAATGGAGCCAACATAAATAGAATAGATGACTTCCTCATAAAGTTGATTCGGGGGCACATTGCAAGAGCGATGTCCTCGAGTAACAGTTTAATTTTTGGGGCCTATTACCCAAAAAATCAGTACAACGATAATGTGCGTTTAAGTGGATTTATTCCGCCCGATGCTTTCCTCTATTTAGATAGTCGAGGCCTGATTCAGGATAGAGAGGCAGTACCGCTAATCTACTACGTCAGCCGCAGAACAGTAGATATGCGGCTCCTTTATGATCGAGACGGCGCGTCCTCGCACAGAACGGATCGAGACCGGAGAGATAGGGTAAAGCAGGTTGCAAATTCAAATTGATGTAAAAAGTTGACCGAGTCTCTTGACCTTGGCCGGCTTACATAGGTTTAGGTATTTTTTTAGTTAAGTAGGGACAGTCGTGGTGGCACCAAAAAAAAAAAAAAAAAAAAAGCTTACTGTGGCTGTTCTAGTTTGTAAGTAGTTCTTAAGTAGTCTTAAGTAGTTGTAAATAAATATGTAAGTAGTTATAAGTAGTCTTAACTAGTTTTAATTAGTTTTAATTTAGTTTTAACTTGTTTTAATTTGTTTTAAGTTAATTTTAAGTTTGTTTTACTAAGTATTATTTTGGTTATACTTTAGCTTTATTCAATTAAATTTCTTTTAGTTTTAAGTTTTTTAAAAAATAAATAAAAACCGATAGGGAAACCAACTTTTTTGCAATTCTTCTTGGTGATAAAAAGATATAGAAATTTAGTTTTAAGATAGTTCTTACGCTAAAAGGCATTAGCAATTAGCATTAAGATATTAGTTTAACTTAGAGCGTCCGCATAGGGCCAGTAAGTTAGTTGTAAGTTATTGATATATTTGCTAGTTTTAAGAATTTTTGTCTAGCTTTAAGTTAAGATTAAAGTAAAATAAAAAAGAATAAAGAAAACTTTTATATTGGATACAGGAGCACCGGTTGACGTTTTACCACTTCACAACTTTAAATCAACATTACCTCATGTGAGGTTTAATTCATCTGATAAAAAGTTATGTGGCCCTTCCGGCGGAAGACTTAATGTGGCAGGTGTATTCAACTGTGAATTAAATTATTGCCAACATTGCTGTAAATCCAAGTATCACGCAAGTAATTTTGTGTTACTAAATTGAAACTAAAATTCAAAGGTTTTATTATTTTATTGTCGCAATATAATAACAAAACTTATAGTGGAAACTTTTCCAGTTTTCTCCACATATATGTTCAAATTAATAAAGTAATCACTACTGTGAGTGATTATTTGGGTTGGGATGATCATTTTTATATATCGAATTTCGGTTATGTGGAAACTTAATTTTCAAAACGCTAGCAGTTTTATCACAAAATATGACTTTCTACCCCCCGTAAAATTCAAGCGCTTCCAAAATAACTTAAAAATATTTTATTTCCAATATTACAAATGTGTTTTATTTTGCTTTGCTCTGAAGTAATTTAAATATTACCTGATAGTTACTTTTTTGTTACTTTAAACAATGGTTCAAACATAAGATAAATATTTTCAATGGATGATGATGATTATGTATATGTTACATGATAGCTACTTTTTTGTTACCTTAAATCAGGGTTCCAACATTAGATTCAATTTTGCAATGGATGAAGGTAACAAAGTGGTTTCAATTCAGTAACATAAGATAAATGTCAAATTGATAACATTACAACTAGTGTGCTACTTTCTTGCTACTTAAGTTTTGGTTTGTGAATTCGGAAAAAATAGAAGTTGCAAATTAGTTGCAAATCAGTAACTTTAAAGTAAATGTTTGAATCAATAATATTGAAACATGAGTGTTACTTCTTTGTTATATAAGAATTTTTAGTAGCAAAAAAATTCTGTTTAAACCTATATATAACTAGTATTTTTGCTTTTTTTACCAAAATAGTCTTTTGAAACTATAGTGCTACACAAATGTTACTCTTTTAGTAAGATTTTAGTCACAAAACTCAAATCTGTGCCACTAGGGGGGTTGTATTGACACTGAATATTAAATTAAATTACCACTCAAGGCAAAACTTGATGAAATGCTGCAGTTAGAAGTGATAAGTAGGTTAGATGAGTCGACCGAATGGTGCGCCCCAATGGTCATTGTTAACAAAACCGATGGAGACATTTGGCCCTGTGTTGATCTTGGGAAGCTACATATGGCAATTCAACGGGGTATCCACCCAATGCTGGTCGCACATCATTCATTGGCCCAGTTAGAAAGCGCTAAATATTACATAAAGTTCGACGCGAATTACAGTTTCTGGCAGATAAAATTATCACCTAAATCAGAGCTTCTTACAATCTTTCTCACTCTCTCTCTCTCACACTGTTTCCAAAGACTACCCTTTGCACTGCTCCGGAGTTGTTTCAAAGGGAAATGCAGCGTATTCTTGAGGGAGTTGATGGAGTTATCTGTCAAATGGACGACAATTTGGTAAAGGGAAAGGACATACAAGAACATGATCGAAACCTGAGTGCTGTATATACTTAAGAAGCTTGATCAGAGTGGAGTAACATTAAACAAATCGAAATGTCAGATAGGCGTCAAATCTATTACGTTTCTTGGACACAAGTCACGAAGAGGGCATTCACCCTTGTCCATCGAAAATCCAGGCGATTGAAGAATTTCCACATCCACAAAATGTAAGAGTGTAGTGTACCTACATGTGCACCGCCACTGTCGTTCGAATTAATGAGTAACAAAACATGTGAAATGCATTCGAGTGGATTAGTCATATCAAAACATATTGTCACTTTGCTTCCCATTCTACTCGATTGCATTATTTGTTACTCAATAGTAATAAGATCCTAGCTTAACATTGTAGCCAATAAGGAAATAGAATAATATTAGATTAAGAAAACTTATTGAAGAAGTAGGATAGAAAATAAGTATAACAGTTAGGCAAATAGTATATAAGGAATGAATTTAAATAAAATAGATCAGAGTTAAGCATATACATTTATAAGCAGCAATGCTTTGTTTTTTTACTCTCTATCTTACGGCGAGTCATCGCCTTACCAATATAGCGTGGTACGCTTAAATACTAAATCCAAACATAGGACCATACATTTACAACACATTACACACACATTACTACGTCAGTTTCTCGGATTGGTCAATTACCTTGGTAAGTTTGTTCCATACCTTTCTTCAGTAAGCCATCCATTAAATGAGCTTTTAAAATCTGAAATGGATTTTCTTTAGACGCCGATGCAAGAAAAGGCTTTTACTCAGGTGAAGCGAGCACTTCAGCTCCAGTTTTGAAGGCGCACGATCCAACACACAAAACCATTGTGTCGTCTGATGCTTCATCTTCGGACTTGGAGCTGTCCTTCTTCAGACGGATGTCGACGACATTCTCAAGCCCGTGGCATACGCCTCTCGAACCATGTCCGACAGCGAGAAAAAGTATGCTCAAATCGAATAAATATAGTTTAAAAAAACTAATAAAACACGCTTAGCACATCAAACTAAAAAATTAAAAATAATTTTTAAATCGAGCTGAAAACAATAATAATCTTAAAATACTAGTGTTATTGCGAAAAAGCGTTGGGCGTATTGTGGCATATTTTTCGTATATCGAGAGCCCCACGCTTTTCTCACAATAACACTAGTATTTTAAGATCATTATTGTTTTCAGCTCAATTTAAAAATTATTTTTAATTTTTTAGTTTGATGTGCTAAGCGTCTTTCATTAGTTTTTTTAAACTATATTTATTTTTCATTTTTTAGTTCGATATGTTGTCAACAAAATTATTTTTTAAGTTTTCGTAATTTTATTTAAAAAAAAAATGATCAGCCATGGTTGCGATTTGAACCCACGACCCTTGTCGAATTCCAGGCCAAAAATGAAACGTGTCCCCGGCACTTGGAATTATGGAAGTCTATTAATATTTATAAGCTCATAATAAAAGCAGGTAGAAACAAAAGCTGTGGGAAGAAAATATTTAATCCTGGTAATCCTGATAAGGATACTGAGATAAACTTATAAATTTATTGTATTGCCACCGGTTCTTGATATGTGTACAAAGTTTTAATAAAATCGCATCGTGTAAAGTGGGTCAAAATCGAGTGTAAAGAAGTCGTCAAGTGAAGCTAATATAAGAGTGTTAACCCTAGAAAGATAATCATATTTTTCATGACGTAAAAGATAATCATACGTCTCAGAGACGTATGGCAATTTGTTAGTGTATTAAATAAAAAACATTAACTTTTTGCAAAATGTTAATGTTTTATTTATTAATGAATTTCATATTACGAGAAATGAATCCATGATTTGGTAGAAATAAGTATTAATTTAAAAGAAAAAACAAATAACTTATACTCTATTACAAATTGCCCAAAAAAAAACGTATTTTTAAAGGAACATTAAAATTGGCTTTAAATTTTAAAAGTTGCCTTATTATCACTTTTTGGTTCAAAACAGGTCTACTAATAAATATTGGTACTTATTTTGACGTTCTCATTCGTTCGAAAGTGAGTCGAATTCGTTGAAACTTGATTTTGAGACTCGGCGATTAGAATGTTAATCGCACAAATCGAATGTTCACCCAATCCATAGAAAGTTCATTCATTTGCGAAAGCTAATTCAATTTTGACATTCGAAAGAATAGAATTAAATGTCATTTTTGTGTCGTTTGAATTTTTCTGTCGAGTAAGAAACAAAACATGTAAGTTTTTAATTATTTCATGGAAAATAAATTACTTTTATTAATTTTTTTTTGTTGTTTTATGTTTAAATGTCGTATCCAACTGGACAAACCGCGAATAAAAGGAAAAATTAATTAAAATAATGGAAGAAAAACCCGGAGGTAGCAATGGGTTTGAAGTATCCGCTATCCTTCTCCTCTGAACTTCTTCAGCACCATCTTCATTTATAAACAACACAAATGCCATATTTTAATTTTTTATTTAATTATTTTATGTTTTTATCAAAAAAATTAAATTATTAAACAATAAACAAAACAATTACAAATAAAAAGATTTCACTTTTTGGTTTTGACATTTCAAAAAAACTTCTCTTTTGTGTTTGATACTTTAGTGTGACCAAGTGTGTACGAAAAAAACAACAACTTATTTTTTTTAAGAATAGTTTCAAAACACCTGAGTTGACACAAAACATGTAATGAATATGTATTTATTTATGGTTAAACATTACTTTATAATGAAAAAATGTATGATTTAGCTATTTTGTTTCATGATTCTTTGTCCAACATCTATAAAATGTTTAGAAACAAAAAAATGTAAAACGGTCATACTAATTCAAATAGAAACTTAGTAAATGTCAAACAGCTGATACTGAAAATGAATCTTTTTCAAGTTCATTTTATGCTATCTTTCTATTCTAACGAATAGACTATTCATGAGAATGTCAAAATAAGCACCATTAGTAGACTCCTCCGTTCGTCATGACGATGAAATAAAAAAGTTAGCACAAAAAAAATTTATAAAACTTATAAGCAAATAATAATAAACAATTTTTTTTAAATATTTCACAAAAAACGTCCCACAACGGCTCGCACGGGCAAGCTCCAACCATCGACTGAGCATATCTAAGCAGCCAACACGATGCGGTTTACAGTTAAAAGGATATTACATTTTTTTGCGCTTGATACGTCTGGGAGACGTGGGCATGCGAGAAATTCACTTCACGATTGAAACGGATTACAAGCCGTTGATCCCAATTTTCACGACTAAAAGTCTTGATGACTTAAAGTTGAGAATTCAATTCAGCATTATTTATACACCGGATACATTGTCTCGCAATCCTATGCAGGAAATAGGGCAGAATGACGAAGAAGAAATCGAAACGTTTGTCAACAGCATCATCGAAGTGCTACTTGCATCAACAGACAAATTAAATAGTATTCGAAAGGCCCAGCAAGATGACCCGGTTATCAAAGAAATAATAGAATTTTGCCTAAGCGGATGGCCACATCGTTCAAAAATAAAACCAGAAGGAAGGTTATATTACAATGATCACCATTATTTAGCCATTAATGGCCAGCTCTTGATGCACGGAAATCGCTTGGTCATCCCACCGGTTATGGGTAAGGAGATGTTAACAACAATGCTTACTGGACATTTTGGAATCGTTAAATGTAAAAGCAATATCTGGTCCCTAGACATGAACCGCTTATAAGTTCCACATTGCCTGAGCGTCCTTGGCACACAATAGTAATGGACCTCTGCGTATGTTATGGTAAAACTTTTTTAGTAATAAGCGATTATTTTTCCAGATTTCCGGATATTGTTCAATTGGAAAACCAGACATCACTATGCATCATCAAGCACTTAAAATCGATTTTTGCCAGGTTTGGCATACCAGAAATAGTCAGAACTGTCAATGGACCTCAGTTCGCCACAGTTCAATCTTCTGAGTTTCGTCAATTCGCTCAATCCTGGGGATTTAGACACATCACATCCAGCCCTCATTTTGCTCAAAGCAATGGATTCATTGAGTCGGCAGTTAAAATTGTCAAGACGCTGCAGCGCGCTGTTAAAGAAAAACATTGAAGATCCTCAGTTGGCTCTATTGGAGTACCGTGCCACACCACTCACTAACGGGTCAAGTCCAGCTGAACTTTTAATGGGCCGAAAAATTCGTTCAATAATACCGATGAAAAGTGATCGTTTTGAGCCAAATAGGGTTCACATAGACAAAATCACAAAGAATGAAGAACGAAGGAGGCAAGAACAAGCAAGCAATTATAATAGACGACATGGAGTTTGCGACACAAGAAACTTTGAAATTGGTGATGTTGTATGGATAAGGGATATTCACCAATGGGGACGTATTCAGGCCAAGGCCAATACGCCACGCTACTTTTATATTAAAACCAACACTGGGGTATATAGAAGAAATGTTTATCATCTCAACCATGCTAATAGAAACGCTATACCGTATAAACCAGGAGAAGTAATTGAAGAAGAACTTCAAGCTCCAACCTCAAAAACATCGAAGGAGGAGATAAAGATGCATGCTGTGGTCCAAAAGCAACTTTACCCACAACTACATCTATAGGTAATTATACCACTAGAGCAGGGAGAATCAGCAAACAATCCGATCGATGGACTTATTCATCTTCATTTCGATCCTCGACGATGTTCTACATCAAAGCATTGGTAATCCCTACCATCACTTCTTCATTGCCAGACACACCAGTGGACGTGTCTGGTTGGTCACATTTATCTGGCCTTCCCTTAGCAGATAAGCGTTTTGGCTTTCCTGGACCCATTGGCATCCTGTTGGGTGCATGTCTGGGCCTTTTGGTACAAGAATCGGTTAAACACAGTCGACGGAATGAGCCACATGCGCAACAGACGAGCTTTGGATGGGTGGTGTTGGGACCAACCAACCCGATGCAGCCGCTATTCCCAATCCGAGTCCTTCACAGCCAGAGACTACCCGCTGGAAGAGCTAGTGAAGATTTTTTGGTAACTAGAGGAAGTTGCTACAGATGACTCCTCTAACTCGGAAACAAATCTACGGTTCGGAATAGGCTTTTGAACCGCAGGTTAAGCAAAAGTTTTCTGTCGGAAGGAACTTGAGTCGCAACCTGTGGTACTTTTCTATATTCCGATAAATATATAACTTATTTAAGTAAATCAAAATTGTTTAAATCATTCCGTGGTTTCATTTTTGAATTTTTTTTATTATTATTATTTTTTGAAATTATTAAACCGATCACCGAAACAACGAAAGTTGATAGATATCTTTCAAAAAATGAGTATAGCTGAAAACTCAGAAAAGTCTTCGTGTAATAACGAGCGCATCACCGAATGACACTTCAAAACGAAATAACCGAGAACTGGGCATGTTTTCAATAATCAGATGGTGTTTTAGTTTTTTTAGAGAGTAAATTGTGTTACGTGAATTCAATTCAATTAGTGAATTCAATAGGCGTTTTTCTTTTTTAGCTGCGAGTGGGGCAAAGAGCTAGCTCAGAACTGAACATAACCTGAGCGCTCCGAGCTAATTAAGAATCACAATTGAGCACTGAACTGCCAAAAGCAGTCTGTCTCTGTCTTACCACATGAACAAAAAAGTGATATAGCTGCGCTCATCTTTTTACTCCATTCGCTCGGTCATTTTTTATCGCGCTCTTCGAGCGCGTCACTGGTGGGCTCGGAGATAAAAAATAAACACAAACTTTTGGCTCCGAGAGCTCTGAACTACAAAAGTAACACAGTTCTTTTTTTGACAGCTCAGTGCCCCGCTCGGAGCTAAAAACGAAAAGCGCCTAATATAAGCAATTTACATCACTTTCTTTGACTAAAAACCAAATAAAACTTCTCTGTGAAAAGAAATGCTTTTATTCGCCTTTCCCATCTTACTTTCACATTATTTTAGACTACTTCATATTTTTATATTGTTTCTAAAATATAGACAATTTTTTATATAAATGTTTAATTAATAAAATTTATATTCACTCTGTTTTCTTTAAATAAATTAAAGATTTTACATTTGAGTCCTTACTGCCTCACTCACATCCACTGTCTATGTATGTGAGAATTTACACTTCCTTGTATTTCTTCTTCTAAGGTCATGTTATAATAACCAGTGAAATTTTGAATTTCTGCCTGTTCAAAGGTGAAATATTGGATTATTTTTTGTCTACAATTTGACAGAGAGTAATTAACTATTAACTATTATTATATTAGGAACCAAAATAAAAATAATAATTGATAAAACCAAAGCAAAACATTTTCGAACTTAGGTAACGTAGTAATCAAACAAAAATTTTATTTAATAACGTTGGCAATAGCAGCTTCATAGTGGATTTACATGTTTCTGCATCTGCAAAATGCAGAAAAGTAGAAAGAGTCAGATATACGTTCAAATCCAAAAGTGGGAAAGAATACACAGGTGGTAATTTTTTTTTTTACTTTCTATAAATTGCTATAACTTGTTAACCACTGTAAATCATATGTTTTCCTTCAAAGTTAATTTGTATTTTGTGCGAAATTTGACATTTTTTGAGAAATTTGAAATTTTTGTGAAATTTGGCCTTCTTTTGGCATCCTTCCTATTTATGGACGAAGAACAACAAAACTCAAAACGAAAAAAGGTTCTGGGTTCATCAAAATATATTTTATTTTGTTCGCAAATAACAATAATATTAATAATAAAATAAAACTAATATTGAATAATTATGATTATAACACCTACTAATGATAGCAATAAAAATTACGATAATAATGACGACGATTTCTTTGGAATGCAATTTCATGCTTTTATTAATGCTGTTGTTGTTGCGGCTATTGTTCTTATTTCTGTTGTCATCATCGTCTTTGTGTTGATAAATGTGGTCGTCCATATCCTGGATATCCACGACGTTGTCATGCCTGCCGCTCAGTGTCATCTCGTACACCTTCTCTTCCAACTCGGTAACTCCATTATGGGGTGGAATAGTGTAAGGTGATTTTTGATAGTTGACAGTCAAATTTAAGAAAATTCATCTGTGTTAAGTGATAGTCAATTTTACTGTCAAGTTTTATTTGACTTTTTTAAGTGACACCATTTAGCTGTCAATTTGATCAAAATTAAATTCTTTAGATGGTGTTTCGTTCCCGCTGAAGCAAATGATTTCGCCAAATCGGAATGATGCTCCATGAAATTAGCCATGATGGTCATTTAGTGTTTATTAGCGTGTTTCCTAGGCATAAATTAAAATGTTAAGCTATTGTTATAAATTTGTTACTAAAATGTACTTACATTTTAAAAAGTTCGTTCCGAATTCTCAGAGGTTTGTTTTCAAATAAATTTAAGCTTGAAAAATAACAATTAGTTTCTTTGTAAGTGATACCAAATCTATGCAAAAAAAAATGAAATAAAAGTCATCATCTTACAGAGACGGAAAAGTGTATACCTACTATCAAATTTGAAAGTCAAAATGATAGTCGAATTTGATAGTCAACTATCAGCTTAGCTGATTCCACCCCAGATTGAGCTCGTTATGTACTGTCCACGATAAAATTTTTGCGCAGCTCCTGGTTCATTTTAACTCTTATTATTTTTTGAAATTTAGGAAACATACTATAAATTTGAATATCGTCAGAGTATATGTGATACTCACAACTGGAAAAACATTCAATAATATCATTGATCGAATAGGAAAATAGGAGAGGACCAAGGACGGATCCTTGAGGAACTCCTAACTGAAGATTTCAACAGAATAATTTTTTTTTTCATAAAAAACGTATTGTGACCTTTTTTAAAGATACTCAGACCACAAACCAATCTATCGAAGAAAAATTTTCTCTTAAGTTTTTCAATAAGAATACATAGTATGATTGACACTATCAAAAGCCTTAGAAAAATCTAAAAATACTAACAATCCCATCAGGCCTCTGTCAAAACCAACACGAATATCCTCTGAAACTTTGATGAGAGCGGTAGTAGAGTTATGCCTTGTAAGAAATCTTGATTGATGACGGGGCAATAAGGTTATGATGATTTAGAAAGCATTTGATTTGTTTGCTTAAAATTGTTTTAAAAACTTTGCTTAGAAATGAAAGGATTGCAATAGGCCTATATTTGACAGAACTATCTGTGGAAGGTTTTGGTAGAAGTAAGTAAGTATCGTGTTAAATATATACGTTATATGATGAAGCAAAGTGGGTAATAGAATTTTTATGAAATCAGGTTGTAGTTAAATC
Source organism: Scaeva pyrastri (assembly GCA_905146935.1). Taxonomy (NCBI): domain Eukaryota; kingdom Metazoa; phylum Arthropoda; class Insecta; order Diptera; family Syrphidae; genus Scaeva; species Scaeva pyrastri. Next base: position 47,184,507 of record LR989929.1, read on the forward strand.
ATCAGAGCCTACTGCCTTAGATTTTATTTTTAAGATCGTGAGAACCAACCTCAGATTCATCAACTCTTGATAACAATAAAGAATTTCATTACTGACAGGTTCAGATTGGCATGAGAAGATATGTGAGATTGAGATGGATGGAGGTTGAATAAACTGATTATTAAGTTCTTCAATGTCTAATTTTTCAGGGTTAGAAATTTTTCCAGGGCAGCGCCACTCCATTTTAACATTAACGTCGCTTGTTAAATAAATGAGCGACCAATCCAGGCAAGAACAATCAAAAAATAAATATTGTAATTTGAAATTTGAGTAGTCATAGAATGTTGATATAATTTCATCTTTTTTGGTCGGAATTGCATTTATAGTCAAACATATGTATAATCCGGATGCAAAAATTTGATCATAATGCAAAATTAAATCAGGACTTGACACCAAAAAGACAGCTATAAGGAAGAAAAGCAATTTGGTTTGAAATGAGTGGGTTGATTTATATTTACAAAGCCTAAATTAAGTGAATCCATCATGTTAAACAAATTTATATTGGTTTTATCCAATAATTTAAGGTTAATGTCACCACATATCACCATGTCAGTGTATAGAGGAGCAAGTTCTTCAAGAACATTCCTTAATTGAGTTATATGTGCCACGTCAAGGGCCATGTACAAACAACCAATCAAAAATCTACCACCTTCATTTGCAATTTCAAGAAATAGATATTCAATTAATTCGTTAGCATTAGATTTCTTAATTATATGAAATTTAAATGATTTTTTAATATAAATGGCAACACCCCGACCAATTTTATTTTACCTATTAGCACGACATATATTAAATTTATTTAATTTGAAAAGACTATCACACATCTCTGGCTTAAGCCAAGTTTCTGAAAGACATACTTTATCAAAATTACTTTCACTAAATAGATCACGCAAGTTATCAATCTTATTATTAATGCTTTGAGAATTTAATATTAATTAATGCCAGTATGTTGGCGGCAAATAATGTCAAACATAGTTTTAGTATCAAAAGTGGAACCATTCCCAAAATCAAAGTCAGCAAGTTCACTTGGCTGTTTTAGCAACAACAACATTACCAACAACATAAACACCTTTACCTTTCAGAATAATTAATGCTCTATTTGAAAAGGAAAGATACAAAATAAAAACAAAAATGATACAAATGAAAGAAAAGAAAACGTAAAGGAAAAGAACAGAAGTAAAGAAGAAAAATCTATAAGAAAAAATAAGTAAATAAAAAAGAATATTCAATATGCTAGGAAGCTATAATAATCTATTGTCGTCAATCGGTGCTTCTTCTGTTGATTGCTGTCTTGCGACGATCCTATTGAGAGCTTCTTCGTTGTTGATGACAATATTGCGTCCCTCTTTCGTCTCCTTTACCATAACAAGTTCATTTTTAAGCAGAAAACATTTTTTTTGGTGTTTCAGTTGGACAGCTCGTTGAATAAGTAAGCGATTTTTTTTCGTGAGGCTCTCATTTAAGTAAACTTTTTTGTCTGAGTCCAAGCCAATGTTGCGGAGACAGATCTATTTTTTTTTTCTTTTCGTCGAAACTCAGCTAATGATCTAATAATTCCGACTCCACAGAACATAATTTATGTCATGCGGTTCGATCATGACATGAAATCTCCAATGGAGTCGCGATATCTCATCTTTTTTCTTGATATAGATGTCTGACATGAATTTGACATAAACTGCCCAGCAAAGAGAGAAGACATTTCACAGATTCAGTCGATCACCAACTGTGGAAGCTAGTGGACGTTTTCGGCTTTAACAGAATTTTAATTAACATCGCGTGTGCCTAAGTACACTTTTAACACATAAATATATATTAGTGCAATAGCACATAGGAGGAGGTGCCGGACTGCGAATCAAGGGTCCAGAGTTCGAGTCCCAGCTGGGCATCCGAGTAAAAGTCTTTTTTTAATTTAAAATAAAACTGACAAGCATTCGGACGGGGTAAACTCCCCGATGAGCGACAAAAACAAAGCGGGGACATCGAAAGGTGTCCCAGCAGCAGAAGTAGCATCAACAACAACAACAACAACAAGGCCAACGAAGAAGCCAGCTACGGCAACAACAAAGCCCGAAACGGCAACAAAAACGAAACCAGCAACGGCAACAACAGCTACGGCTACAGCGGGAACATCGGATGATGCCACCAAAAAAAATTCGGCAAAAACAATGCCGCCGCCAACCAACGTTCCCCTGAAGAGGAGGAAGGGGATTCGTAGTGTGCCGAACCTTGCGAAGCGTCGCTCCACGATAGCCTCAGCTGAGCTGCCAGCTACAGGCCCGGAGACGGCGCTTAAGACGCAGAAAATTGCAGCCAAATTGCAAAGGCAATTGAATTCATCGCTGTCTGGTGACGACGATGACGATATTAAGTACATGTCCGAAGGCAGGGAGGGACTGTACAGGTGCACAACTGGTGAGAGTAGTGTGCACGCTGATATCACTTCTACTGAGTCGTCATCAGACGAAGAGGATGCAGAAGAGGAGGCAATTGAAGCCAGAATAGGTGCGGTGCAAGGAGAAATCCGCAACCTCGAAGCCCAACTTGCTCCTCTCATAGAAGCCCTGAAGAGGAAACAACAAGCTCGTCGCGAGACAGAAAAACAGGGGCGCGAGCAAAAAATCCGGAAACAGGCGCCAGAGAAGGAGGCTCCACGACAAAAGGAAGATGAGGTGCTGCAACCGTCAATACAGCAGCCCCATCTTCCTGTTCAGAAGGCTAAGCAACCACAGCCGAAGCCACAGCAAACACAACAGGAAGCGCATCAGCAGCAGCAGCAACAAGAACAACTGAAGCAGAGACAACAGCAGCCAATAGAACAGCAGCAAAGACAACAGCAGCAGAAACAACAGGTGAAAAAAAATACAAAAAAAGACAGGGTGCCACCAATTAACGTTTTCAGGATGGAACTCCAAGACACCATAAACTTATGTAAGTCTGCCATAGGTCCTAATTTTGTAGTTAAGAGACTCGGTAAGGAGAAGCATTCTATTCAATGCTCCAACTTACCGCATTATAAATTAGTTAAAGATTTACTTAAAAAAACAACCACGGAGTTCTTCAGCTTTACTCCTAAAGTTGAAAAGTTACAGACGGTCCTCCTGAAGGGCATAGATTCCTGCACGGAACCACAGGTGCTCCTAGAAGAGCTCCGGCAAAAAGCGGGCGACGATCTCGAGTTTATCGGGGTCAAGCCATTTTTTACGGTCAAGGCTAGACGGGAGAAGCGCAAACTTCCGATCTTCCTTGTACAGCTTTCACCCAGCAGCAAACTGGATAAGTTGAGGAGTATCACCGTCCTCAACTACCAGGTTGTAACATGGGATATACTAAAGAGGCGTGGCGACATGCTTCAATGCATGCGCTGCCAAAGGTTTGGCCATGCTGCAGCAAACTGCGAAATGCAGTCACGCTGCGTTAAGTGTGGCGAGAACCACAAGTTAGACGAGTGTAAGCTCGGGAAGGAACGGGTCGAGGACAAGACCCAGCTTAAATGTGCAGTTTGCCAAGGCGAAGGGCACCCCGCTAACTATCGGGGATGCCCGGCGTTTCAGCAACTGAAACAAAAAACAGTAAAGCAACCAGTGGTAGAAGTCCGCCCACCTACGCGTGTTCCCACATCAAGGCCCGTCAATCCTCAAATTTCCTACGCCCAAATGGCGTCAGGAAGAGGAAGCACGGTACAGCCTGTGCCAAAGGCAGCCCAGCCGGCCAGAGTGCCGAGGGCCCCTGATGCACAGGCAGATATTAGAAGCATGCTGCTGGCCATCCAGGGCCAGTTAGCAGGACTTCAAAACCAAATAAGGGAGCAGGCGTCTAGGGTGGATTATCTCTACTCTCAGTTGCCAAGCTTAACGCTTGTAGGTTAAGGGCGCGCTGCCAGAGAGGCCCTTTAAGATCTTAGCTGTGAATGTAAATTCACTGATTAAAACCGAACGTAGAGCGAATTTGTTCCATTTGTTGAAAGACCAAAGTCCAGATGTGTTTTTGGCCAGCGAAACTAAGCTGAATCAGATTACGGTTGCTTGAGGCGTGTATCATATGCATTCCTCTCCAACGTGGAAAGCGGATGTATGTGATTGCGCTTTACGCACCGGAATCACCTCATCCAACTGATTTTATAGCAGAGCTCGAAAAACTTTTTCAGTGCTTGCAACTGAACTCGGAAGAGAATTATTATCTCATGGCCGGTGACTTGAACGCCAAACATTCTGATTGGGGAAATCAAATTCAAAACCCTAGAGGTAACCATCTTTTTACCTGGATGGGTCAGTACAATGCTGAATATATGGTCGATCTGTTGGCTACGGACAGACCATCTTTCCCAAGAAGCGGTGCCTATCTGGACCTATTACTAAGGGACGCCAGACTGACAATAACTGACACTGTGGGTCAAAGACCAAGAAACTGTTTGCGGACGATAGAGTACGACAGTGACCACTGCGGACTCGCCGCCGTAATTCAGCTGCCGAACGAGCTAATGGAATTGGAGGAGTATGTACCGGTGCATTCTTACAATTACAGTAAGATGCGCTGGCCACGCTTCACCAACGCCCTAGCCAACGAACTGCGTTCGAGCAATTTATCCCCACCAATTGACAGGAATCTGACAAATAACGAAATTGACAGATACTTAGAAAAAATGGACGAGACAATCCAACGGACCATGGAAAGAACAATTCCAAAGTACAAAGAACGCGATGCGACTAACTTGTACCGAAACGCGACCATAGACGCACTCCACAGACAAAAAAGTGGTCTATTAACAAGACTCAAACTTTTGTACAGACGGTTTACTGACCCGAACGATTTGGAGATTAGGACATTGAAGTCCTCAATCAAAAACGTCAACCAATTGATAAAGGAGAACTATCGATTGTCTGTTAATTTGTATTGGGACCAAAAAATTCGGGCCGTTAAATCTAGCGACCCGAGTATGTTCCCGCAAATTAACAAGATCTTTAGAAAAAATAACGATAACGATCTTCCATGTCTTAAGCTCCAAAAGACGACAGAAAACAGAAACGTACTTCTGACAGTAGGGATAGACCCAGAGAACGCCATCTTGGACGATGAACTATATATGATCGAAGATCATCAGGAGAAGGTGGAGGTTGTGGGGGCTGCTTTCCAACAAGTGTACAAGGTAAATGCATGCATTCGCCCGAATCACGACCTGGAGAACAGAGCTCTGCTTCACCACTTTAACCTGCGAAACGAAATCACGCAATGGCGATCGGAGAACCTCGGCTTCACCGAGTTCAATGAAGATCACTTGGCAAATGCCACAATCGCCGAGCCAAGTTGGGCAAATTCCCTGCTAGTTTCAAAGGTAGAGCTCCAGCTCATCTTCGACTCAATAAAGAAAAAGAAGTCATCAGGTGACGATGGTATATCCAACATTGTTCTACGGCATTTACCAAAGGAAGCAATCGACATTTTCGTCACACTGTTTAACAACGCGCTGAATAATGCATATTATTCAGTTCGTTGGAAGACAACTGTGGTACATCCTCTCCCGAAAAAGGGAAAGGACTCCTCCAATCCGGCAAATCTCCGGTCGATAAGTCTTCTTCCAAATATCAGTAAGGTATTTGAAAAAATTATTAATAGAGCTCTGTCCACGTGGGTTGAGGACAACAATATCATACCGGATAATCAGTTCGGCTTCAGGGCGGGTCATGACACTATTCATGCCGCGTCTAAGCTTGTATCTGATATCCAATGGAACAAATCTAAAAAACAGTGTACGGGTGCCTGTCTGGTTGACTTGGAGAAGGCTTTCGACACCGTATGGTTAGAAGGTCTCTATCTCAAGCTAGCCACACTCGGTATAAATAAGCCCCTGTTGTATATGCTTTATGACATGCTCAATGGTAGAAAGTTTGTTGTCAAGAGTGGCAATGTATAACTTCTACCACCGTATTTAATATAAAAAATGGTCTTCAGCAAGGAGCCGTTAACTCACCGATTCTATTCAGCATTTACACCAGCGATCTGATAGGTAGTCTTACTCAGGCAATTGCGTATGCCGATGACCTAATAGCGTACAGAACGGCCCAAAAAGTCGAGGTCATCAAAATTCTTTTGCAGCGTGACTTCGACACGATTCAGCGATATTGCGATGACTGGAAGTTAAAAATCAACTTCCAGAAATCGGAAACTATTCTGTTTAGGACTCCATTGTCTGGAGCCTCAAGGGATACGAGAAAGAACTGGAGAAATCTAGTGATCGTTGGACCAGACCGACAACCACTGGCGAATAAAAGTGTAGTAAAGTACCTTGGCATCTGGTTGGATCAGTACTTGTATTTCGATAGACATATAAGTGCTGCCCTGACCAGAGCAAGGGGAGCTTTTGCCCTGACGAAACGGCTTTTTTATAGCAGTCGGCTAGACAACAGGGTGAAAGTGATTTGCTACATGGCCCTTATTCGGCCAATGATTGCCTATGGTTGCCCGGTATGGTTCAACGTTGCCCCATCTCAAATGGAAAAGATTCGGGTGTTTGAGAGGCAGTGCCTTAGACGCTGCCTTGGATTGCACAGAACACCAGAGTCGGAGTACAAACATTACTATTCCAACCAGGTTCTATACAATGGAGCCAACATAAACAGAATAGATAACTTCTTCATAAAGCTGATTCGGGGTCACATTGCTATAGCGATGTCCTCGAGTAACAGTTTAATTTTTGGGGCCTATTACCCAAAAAATCAGTACTACGAAAATGTGCGTTTAAGTGGATTTATTCCGCCCGATGCTTTCCTCTATTTAGATAGTCGAGGGCTGATTCAGGATAGAGAGGCAGTACCGCTAATCTACTACGTCAGCCGCAGAACCGTAGATAGGCGGCTCCTTTATGATCGAGACGTCCTCGCACAGGACGGAGCTGAGCGCCTTCGGTTCAGTAGGACTGTGTCCGATCGGGACCGTAGAGATAGGGTAAAGCAGGAGAACCAATATTGGTGGTTGCAAATTCAAACTGATATTTAAAAAAGTTGACCGAGTCTCTTGACCTTGGCCGGCTTACATAGGTTTAGGTATTTTTTAGTTAAGTAGGGACAGTCGTGGTGGCACCAAAAAAAAAAAAAAAAAAATAAATAAAAAAAAAAAAAAAAAAAAAAAAGCTTACTGTGGCTGTTCTAGTTTGTAAGTAGTTCTTAAGTAGTCTTAAGTAGTTGTAAATAAATAAGTAGTTATAATAGTCTTTACTAGTTTTAATTAGTTTTAAGTTAGTTTTTAATTAGTTTTAAGTTAGTTTTACTTTGTATTATTCTAGTTTTACTTTTACTTTACTTTTACTTTAGCTTTATTTATTTAATTTCTTTTAGTTTTAAGTTTTTAAAAAAATAAATAAAAACCGATAAAGAAACCAAGTTTTTTGGAATTCTTCTTGGTGATAAAAAAGATATAGAAATTTAGTTTTAAGTTAGTTCTCACGCCGAAAGGCCTTAGCATTAAGATATTAGTTTAAGTTAGAGCGTCCGCATAGGGCCAGTAAGTTAGTTGTAAGTTATTGATATAATGCTAGTTTTAAGAATTTTTGTCTAGCTTTAAGTAGTTGTAAGATTGAAATAAAACAAAAATGAATTAAAAAAAAAAAAAAAAAAAAAACATTTCACAGATTTATATGTCAGAGATTTAGTTGGCGATACAGATATCTAGTGGAGTTGGCATGTATGATTGAGTATTTGTCAGTGGTATTTAAACTTTAAAATTATGGGAGGATCGTTGCAACCATCTCTTTGGTGAGCACGGAAAATAGAGCACAATGTTGGAGGCTGACACTCAACAGTATGACACAAGCGATTAAACAATGATGTCAGGTTTTCATTACAGGCCAACTCCACAGAACATAATTTATGTCATGAGGTCGCGATATCTCATCTTATAACATGATGTCAGCGATCTATGGGAGCTATTTTGTCTTGATATTCATGTCTGAGTCTGACATGAATTTGACAGACTTTTTTCCCCTCTTTTGTGTGACCTTTTATCTCATTATTTTTTTATTCTCATGCAGGCAGGTTTTGTTTGGAGCGAATTAAAAAAAACATATTTTATTCATAACATGCGTTTCTAACAAATGTTTTTAAACAGGTTTATCAGAAATATTTAATAAACCTCTACATGGGAAAAGGAATGCCTGTGGAATTATTAGATTATTAGAAATATCTTCTATTTGACGTTTGGCCAGAGATACTTATGTCGTTTTCAATTGGCAATCCGGAATGAGAAGTAGAAGCAGAATCCCAATTAAACACCTTTTGTGAATTCTGAAAAATTTGAAGTTTGGTGTGACTGTATTAGTAGTTTTGCAATCTTGTCTTTTTGGAAAACTCCAGCAATAGAAAATTAACTGCATCATCTGATGAAGAAGATGAGCAAGACGACTCCAACAATGTTTCTAACAAATTAGGAATATTCAATATTATTACCCATTTTTTTATAGTTTAGTTTTAATTTCAAGCAATCACTTCACAGTTCGCACAATTTGTTAATTCAAAAATATGACATTTGTTAAGAGTGACATGTAAAATCATTGAATGTGTGAGTGATTCTGTTTTTGCTTCTGACTTCAAATCCAGAAGAGAAATCTCTTCTTTTTCAGAATTAGAATTGTCACTTTTGTCCAATTGAACGCTTTGAGAATGCTTTTTTATGATTCCAGATTGCCAATTGAAAACGACATTACACATCAGATTCTCTTGCTTGAATGAAATGTCAAGACATAAACTGCCCAGCAAAGAGAGAAGACATTTCACAGATTTATGTATTAGAGATTAAGTTGGCGATACACATTATCTAGTGGATTGATTATTTTCAGAATCTTCAAAGGCATCAGTTGATTTCAAAATTCAGTTTTCAAGAATCTTGCAAAATATATTTTTTTTTTTTTTGATACTGTCGATATGATATTTTAAGGATATTATTGTTTTAAGTGTTCAAATGTGAAAATATGAAATTTCCCAAAATGTCCCCTAAATTTATGTACAATTTCCTAAAAAGAAAAAAATAATTTTGGATAAAATTCCCCGAAAAAAAGTATATCGGTATCACTAAAAGGAATGCAAAAAGGAGAACTGTCAAAATAAGTGGGGAAAAAAGCCATTTTTGGGTGAATTTTGTATGGAAAAGTGAAACTTTAAAAATTAATTAAAAATACAAATAAATGTTTCCTCACTCTAAGATTTCGATAAATAGTGTTTTTTAGTGGTTATCTATCGGATAAAAAAAAGCGGCGTGTTAAAATTCCGGGAGTCGTTTTGGAAAGTTGGGCCAAAGCTATTGGCGCAAAATTTTGAACGATTTAGCAAATTATTAAAGCCATTTTTAGCAATTTGCTAAGCTAAAAAGATGGTTTAGCTAATTTTAAACGATTTTAACCTTTTACTATCTCTTAACATATTGTTACATCTATTTTTGTTAATTAAAAAAGTACATACATACATTCATACATACATCAATATAGAAATATAATATATAATTTTCACGGCAGATCTCTAGAAGTTATCGTTCCCATTAAAGCGTTGCTTCTGACTTCGGGGGCACAGACTTTGGAGCATGTCCTTTGTTGAAAATGGATAAAAACTTCTGAAATAAGGAAAAAGATGAATAAATTAAATAATTTAGGAAACACGAATCGGCTCTACTTTACATTACAGACCATCAAATTTTTACACCAAAATATTTGAATATCATAGATAATCATTTAATATCACTTGATTTCACAATTTTAGGGTGAGGAAATAAGTTTAAACTATTTTAATTAATTATTAAAGTTTCTCATTTTCACACAAAACTCATCGAGAACAACCACCATTTCTTTTTTTTTTACAGCTGTGTTCATGTGTTTTCTTTTTCAGTGTTGATAGACTATAGATATTTTAGGGATGTTTTTGTTATTTTCAGATTTCAGATGGGAAATTGTTGTTTACTTTTGGGAAATTTATTGATCCCGATTTTTCGAGTTTTTTTTGGTACGAAGCTGATATTTGTACTTTTTAGCTAGATGTCAAATTCTACTTCGAGGTTGAAAACAACAAGAACAATACGAGAATGGTGTTGTTTCTCTTAAAAACTAAAAGTAACTGTTGACATTGGCGCCTGTCCTATAGAAATGCCCTTCTACCCATTAAAATTTTTGTTTTCAAAAGGGGGTGGTCTGTAATATAAAGTTGCCCCAAACAGAAAGCTTTTCTATAAAAACAGTAACTCTGTTCACTGAGTTTTAGAGTAGGATAGAACAGAGTAGAACAGCGTAGGATAGGATAGAACAATAAATGTCAGACAACTTAGAACAGTCAAATATCTGGCATCTGAAATTGTTAACAAAAAATTGTTTTGCTTTGACTCACGTTTAATAATAATTTATTACCAACTTTTGATAAATAAACCAATTATTTGGTTTCCGACACAAAAATCAACTAAAACTGTTGCAAATATAATATTTTGTTTACTTCATTTTCACACAAAAGAAATATAAAACACAAACAGGCGAAATGAAAACCAATCACAAATTACAGACAGATGTTTTTGAAACTTTAGAAAATGCTGTTCTAAAGTGTTCCAAATCGTTCTAGATTGCCTCATTAAACAGCAAACTAGAACACTTTAGAACAGCAAAAACCTCATTGAACAGCAAAAAGCTGTTCTAATCTGTTCTAAACTGTTCCAAACTGTTCGGAACAGCTTCATTGAACAGACTTAGTATAATTTAATTTACAATAAAATAATATTATACCAAAATACATGGTACCTTTAATAATGCAATAAACAAATAAACAAACAATAAAACAAATGAAACACACAAAAACAATATCAAATTTTGTTGAATGTCTTCTATATGACATTTCCAATTAATAGGTCCGTTGAAGTATGTTTGCTTTGTAAATTCTCACGAACTGTCACTGTTTGGACATGTTCGGTTGCCTGTTTTTTTAAGAAAAGGGACTTAGCAATTTACTAGTTAGCAAAACGAAAAAAGAGGGTTTAAAAATTTGGAGTCGTTAGTAAATTGTTAAATATTTAGCAAATTGCTACTTAGTAAAATGTTAAGTTCTTAACAATGGGATGTTTAAAATTTTGCGCCATTGTTTTTATTTTTATCACCCACAGTCTATGTATGTAATGATGAATTTTAGGTTTATGTGTTTTCAAGTCAATGAAAAAAGACACAAAAAATTATATTTTAGCGGGAGAAAAACAGAACTTTGACTCACACTTTTGATATCTTTTACTTTTTTTTTTCTAACAAAGGTTTTTTGCTTACCAATTTATACACCAAAGTATTCTGATATGGGTACTCAAATTCTACATAAATTTCTATAGCAAGACAATTTCTGTGTTTCACATATTACTTATGGTTCTTACGAATTGTGTATTTTATGTTTATACACAAATATAAAATACATCAATTTATCTATAAAGATTTGTGGTTCTACACAAATTAAAATATTTTTGGTTGTCAAATCGATTATATACCTGTGTATATTCGGTTCTGTTCTGAGACGCAAATACATTGAGATTTCTATGTGAACTAATATAAAAAATTATGAAAAAAATGTGTTGTTGTTATTATGGTTTCATACATATTTATTAAAAAGCCAACTAGGCACTTGGATTCTTGGACATCATGAGACAGAGAGTTTTAATGCAACATTTTTATGTAGTAATCTGTGCAATCAGTTTGTGCAGTATTGAAGGAAGACTTTAAGATCCTAGTCTGTGAACTCAATTATTATCAATTAATTGCTTTCTGTGCTAAACATTGAATAAGAAATAGAGGAAGAAGGATTTGTTACATAAACAGTGTACGTGCGTGAAGCATTAAATTAAAAAAAAAATTTGATCCTCATCTGTCATTTTGCCTAGCCGAAAGATAGTGCGGAAATTTTAATACTGTAAGAATAGTCATAATTAAGCTTTTAAACCGAATAAAAAGTAAAACAAAAGTGATTCTTTTAAATATACGCAATATTGTGTAAAAAGAACTATAATAAGGATAAACAAAAGTTTTCGTTTCACAAGCAATATTTGGCTCATATTCAAAACAAAGTATTTTGAAGTGAAGTTTTTTAGGTTATTACACTATCGCAAAATGCATTTTAATTAATATTTTATGGTATTTTTTTTAAAGCAATTTTGTAGAAAATAAAAATTTACTTTTATCATGTAATTTATCTGAGGACGACCTGTCAAATTATAAATTCTCTCAAAGCAAATGATTAGTTTTTGTTGGTGATGACAAGGCGCTCAAAATCATTGAGCGCCCGTAGTGGAAAATTATTTGTCTCCTTTTTAACAGTTCATTTCAGAGGAATGTAATTATTAAGTAATAGTATAATAATTTTAAATTAATTGACAAAGGAAAATATATGTGATAGTGTTTGTTTTTCATTAAAATAAAATTTAAAACTAAAACCATTTCGAATTTTCAGGTTTTTAATTTTATTACTTCAAGCTTGCTTTGTTCATTAATATAACCCAGCTAAGCAAATAAATCTAAAAAGACTTTCATTCCATTATTTATTTGATCGAATAAAATTAAACTAAACTTTAAAAAGATTAAGATGACTTTTAGAAACAAGGGAACTCCATTATGCTCCAATAAAAGTTGTGCAAAAAATGAATGTTTGCACTGCATAATATATTATTACAAAATAAGGGAATATTCCGAAACCTGGAAAGAAATTGAGTAGATACAAAACGGCAACCTTTAAAACAAAACAACCTCTTTATTCAAAGTCTGAATCCAAAAAAGAAAGAAAAATTAGCGCCATCCTCTTTTATTGTCATCACCTCGTGGTGATTGGACTGTCATAGCTGACAGTCCTCTGACAGCTCTACTAGTAGGGTGTTGCCAATGTGGATTTTTGTTACACTCCTCCCTTCTTGGACTGAAGCAGTTGATGGTCTCCAAAGCTCCCATGGGCCTATGTTTGTTCCTTGGTATACGGCCAAGCGCTCGAAGTGGACGATTTTGGGCTTACTTCTTGGCAGCTTCTGGATTTTTGCTGTAACGTCTGTAATTAACTCCATCACCCTGTATGGTCCTTCCCAATCCGACTGCAATTTGGGACTAACACGTACTTTGCGCTTAGGGTTATAATATAACACAATGTGTCCAACCTGAAAGCGAACAGAATTTGAAGATAAGATATGTTCATCTGATATCTCGCTTTTTCGTGAATTTCGCCTAGGTGTTTGCAAAGTGTCTTAGCGTAATCGCTTACAGCCATGCTTTCGTCAGGTATAGGTCCAAGAAGAAGGTCAGAAGGTAGCCTCATCTCTGGTCCGAAAAGCATTGAGTATTGAGATTGTTTGATGGTGTCTTGTTCCGCTGCACGGTAAGCCATGGCAAACAGTGGCAACCATTTATCCTAGTTATCTTGCTTATCGTTGACAAATTTTGATAAAAATTGTAAGATCGTTCGGTTCATCTTTTCCACAAGACCATCAGACTGCGGATGCAAAGGTTTCGTTCGTGTTTTATGAATTCCCATTATTCGCATAACTTCTTGAAATAGGCCCGCCTCAAAATTCCAACCTTGATCAGAATGCAGCTCCCATGGCACACCAAAACGAGAGAAAATTTCATTCACCAATTTTCGGGCTACAGTTCCGGCGGCGGCGGTCTGATCAGCTAGGGAAAACACCTCGACCCACTTGGTGAAGTAATCCATTAAAACAAGAATATATTTGTTTCCATTTTTCGTCGATGGCAATGGTCCCAGAACGTCAACCGCTACTCTTTGAAATGGCTTGCTAGATAAATATAGCTTCAACTCAGCCCTCGTTTAACTTTAAGGCCCAGTTTAGAGGCGCATGTGTCACAGGCCTTACAATAAGAGGCCACGTCCTGACCTGAGCCTACCCAATAAAAGAGCTTACGAACTTTCTCTAAGGTTTTCTTGCCCCCGAAGGGTGTGTTATGGAACATCTTAATAGCAGCATCTATTAGGCTCTTAGGTACAATCGCCAGCATGTGTTCGGTCTCCAGTCTCGAATTTGATAACCATTTTCTACATAGGATGCCATCTCTTATCAACAAAGCTTTAAATTGTGCCCAATAGGCTTTAAGAATGTTATTTTCACCAGATACAAGATTCCATACTGGTCTTTGTCCTTCGGCTATCCATCTTCGAACTTGTGATAAGACGTCATCGTTGGTCTGTGCCAACCTTAACTGATCAGAATTCAACTTACTGTCAATAACCAATAATGGTGCTTATTTTGACATTCTCATGAAAAGTCTATTCGTTAGAATGATTCCATTCGTTCGAATCAACTTTCTTAATTTTGAGATTCGATCGGATAACATTAATTTGCGAAAGATAGCATAAAATGAACTTGAAAAAAGATTCATTTTCAGTATCAGCTGTTTGACATTTACTATGTTTCTATTTGAATTAGTATGACCGTTTTACATTTTTTTGTTTCTAAACATTTTATAGATGTTGGATAAAGAATCATGAAGCAAAATAAATAATAATTTTTTTCATTATAAAGTAATGTTTAACCATAAATAAATACATATTCATTACATGCTTTGTGTCAACTCAGTTGTTTTGAAACTATTCTTAAAAAAAATAAGTTGTTCAAGACTCATTCTAAATTTGTATTTTTATTCGTATACACTTGGACACACTAAAATATCAAATACAAAAGAGAAGTGTTTGTGAAATGTCAAAACCAATAAGTGAAATCTTTTTATTTGTAATTGTTTTATTTATTGTTTAATAATTTAAATTTGTTTGATTGAATTGAATTAGCTTTTCGAATTCGATTTGTGCGATTAACATTCTAATCGCCGAGTCTCAAAATCAAGTTCAACGAATTCGACTCACTTTTGAACGAAAGAGAATGTCAAAATAAGCACCAATGTCTTGACAGAAACCTCTAGCCCGCCTTCACATCTAAATTCTTTATTAGTGCAATGGCTGCAGTGCTCATCGCATGGCCTTCGAGATAGTGCATCAGCATTGGCATGTTTTACCCCTTGTCGATGTTAAACTCTATATTTATATTGCTGAAGCCTTTCGCTCCAGCGCGCAAGTTGTCCCTCTAGGTTTATGAATGAAAAAAGCCATTGCAGTGCTGCATGGTCGGTCCGAATCACGACCGTAGAGGTAGGTATGAAAATGTTCTATTGACTTGATCATTGCGAGTAGCTCTTTCCGTGTAGTGCAATAATTTTTTTCGGACCTACTGAGTGCCTTACTAAAATAACCTACAACTTCCTGGTCGTCTTGAGTTTGTGACAAGACTGCACCAATTCCCCGATCACTAGCGTCGGTATCCAATATAAATTTGCAGTGAACACGCACGTGGACTAAAATCGGTGGTGTTGTTAGGCAGGCTTTCAGGCGAAAGAAAGCTTCATCACACTCGGTGGATTCTTCGTGCTTTGCCATTGGTAGCCGGCGGAGTGGTTGTTTAGTTGGCCGACATTGATTGTGTGTTGTACAAGTTTTGTCCGCCCCAGATCTTCGGGTCCAGCTGAGAAGATGTCGTGGAACTCAAATAACAAAGCCTTGAGATCTTTTGACTGTATCGGTGAAAGATCGGTTTTGATTCCTCAAAAAGTTGAATAAGATGCGGAGGTAGTGGTCTTATCATTCGAATATGTAGAATACAAGCAGGTTGCCTCCTCAAATGTAGCAATTCTCGTTTGAGATGGGAGTGTGACCACGTCATCAACCACGTTCGCAAGTCGAACATAAATGAACCCTTTATGGTTGCGATTTATAGATTTTGCAATCAAAACACCTTTTGGTACTTCATAATAAATTGGATTGACTACACCTTCAGCTGGAGCATCACCAGAGGTTTGAGTACAGACCAATGATTCACTTCGTGGAGCTAGATCTACACAGTCAGATGTCATGAGGGATATGACGCGAACGCTTTCTTCCACGTGATCACCTATTTGGGAAGAGGAAGATTCACTGCATTCATTGACAAGAGGGATTTTCTCTATAATGCCCTTGGCGGGTCTCAAAACATTAATGCTAAGAATTCCTTGGCTGTTCGCCGAGAGTGGAAAATCAAAAACATTAATCTTGACACGGCGTTTAAATCTACCCAGTTGCAAAATAGTCCGCCACTCACGTGACACCGGAATTGTATTCCCACATAATGTCTTGATGATTTTGTTGCTGGGTTGTAAGTGTGTACTTTTTGGAATGACGTCACGACAAATAATAGTTGTCGACGAGCCGGTATCAATCAACAACTTACAAGCGACATTACCTATACAAACAGGTACAAGAAATCCACCGGACTGCTCATGGGAAGAAATTTGAGGACGATTTGTTGGAATCAGCGGCTGCCTCGCGACGCTGACCTCTCGAAGTTTTCCAAAGCTGGTCGAATATCATTTAAAACTTCTTCACTCGCGTTGCGAACATTCTCCCTGCGTTGCTGAACGGGTGATAGATGAGATCTCCCACTTTCAGCTGCTGCTGTGCGAGCTAAGTGACTCGTTTGCGTAGAAATATGAGCTGATTCAATAGAGATTGCTTTATGAATTGCATCAGCTAAAGTTGTTGGGTTGGCTACTCTGACACCATCTTGTACAGAACGGTCGGCAATTCCATCAAGAAATTGCATCAAGGAAATTCTATCCTGAGCCTCAGGGGGGCAATCGTTGAAAACAGTTTGCTTCAGTCGTTGTATATCGCAACCGAATGCACAAAGATCTTCCTTGTAACGTTGACGTCTGCTTCTAAAGGTTGAATGGGTGATAAACCCCTGCTGAGACAAAAATCTAAGCTCCAAAGCAGAGGATAGTTTTTCATAATTGTTACGATCACTGGCGCTCATATTAGACAGAATAGACACAGCTTCTCCTCGAAACATGCTAAAACTTGGGCTTTTTGTTGGCTGGATGCGGTAATCACGCCAGTTGCCGGCGGGTCGAAAGGCTGAGTTTAAATTTTGCAGGGACTTTGAGCAATCGCTGCTATATTGTCAGCTTCGTCTTCTTTGGGATGGCTTAGGTTTTTTTTATTCTGTGGAGTCTGTTCGCCTGGGGTTGAACTTTGAAAAACTCTATCCACGAAAGTCGTTGCTCCTAGAGTTCTCATTTCGAATAGCTGTTTTTGCTGCTCAGTCAATTCAGAACTTTGTTTCACCACGGCTTCTGTGAGTAAGGTTATTTTATTAAGAATCTCATCTAGCTGCGAGGAATGGATCCTACGTCTGACACCAATATTACAAAATAAGGGAATATTCCGAAACCTGGAAAGAAATTGAGTAGATACAAAACGGCAACCTTTAAAACAAAACAACCTCTTTATTCAAAGTCTGAATCCAAAAAAGAAAGAAAAATTAGCGCCATCCTCTTTTATTGTCATCACCTCGTGGTGATTGGACTGTCATAGCTGACAGTCCTCTGACAGCTCTACTAGTAGGGTGTTGCCAATGTGGATTTTTGTTACAATATGTTTGGAAAATAATGTGGACTTACCTTCGGATGCATTATCTTCGGATCAATATCATGAAGCATCAGACAGCATTGAACACCAAGAGGAAGTAGGTAACGCTACCTGCATCCTGCATCGGTGGACCTTCGGATACAGTCCACCAAAATCTCGAATTGTCTTTGTTTCTTATTTCCGATTTTGAAATAGAGAGTGCAAAATATTCGTTTTCGGAAATTTTGATTTTCGAAACGAAATACTGAGTAGGGCCCCAGAGGGCCAGAGCATACTCGATGTGATCAGGCTCAGCTCAGAGCTAAAAAAGAAAAACGCCTTTTGTGTAATCCCCAAAATTTGTGTAGACAGCTACTTTAAAATCAGACAAATAATTTGAATATATAAATAGAACACACATATTTATACATTTATTTTTGTTGCGCATCAGACGTTCTATACACAAATCACAAACAAATTGTTTTGGTGTTCTATTTGAGTTCATCAAATTATGTGTATTTTTATGACAGAAATACACAATTAGTCGTGTGATCTAAGCTTATGAAAAGGAAGTCTCAAAATCTAAAACTGTATTTGAAAAAGCATCAAATAATAATGTAATGTTTAATGATTTACTTTTTAACTAGCAAACATTTTGTTTGTGTTCTCAGTTTATTTTGTTTTTGTAAATGCTGTTATAAAACCATTTTTTAATAACTTGAAAAAAGATTAACAAAAATATAAAAAAGATGTTTTAAATAAACAATAACAATATTCAACTCAACATTTTTCTTAGAAACATTAAATACAGATTCAAGAATTTTGTAAGGAAGTGACATGTATGTTAGAAACGAAAAACTTCTGTTTATTAAGATTATGTTTATGCTGAATCGTAAGATTAAACGCGTATCGGTATCTGTGCATGTTGTATCAGTCAACTACATATTGTTTCACAAGTAATAAAAATTTTTAAGTATATGGTATAGAATATTTTAGGGAGACATGTCTCCAGTCTCATCCTTATTTTTTAATTTTTTTTGATGAATATGTCCAACGAAACCATTATTTTGTGCTAACAGTCTGAAAATTAAATTGGTTTTTCTTCTATCATTCAAAACAATTATTTAAATGCACATCTTAAACACATTTTTTATTGGGTTGGAGAGAATTCAGTTGGAGACAGAACACGGCAATGGCTTTCTCTGATTAATGGCACTGTATAGGCTACACACTCATCCCATCCAGGTGATCGCCATGCTGACTCTCGAGTTTCCTTGCGTTCTTGAAGATTTTTATAACCTAGTTGGATAGATAGTAAATATTATAAAATAAGAATGAACAAATTTTAGCAATCTTACACCAAATGTGATGCACATTATATAGACGACCGATTTGTGAAAAAAATCCTGCGAAAGCTTCGTTATTATTCTGTCGATAGTTTATTGCTCGCGCCCAGTTGTTGCCCCACTCAATCATTGTTCCTGGTTTAAGACGGTAAGAACTAAAATAAATAGCAATAATAAATAAACAATAAAATCAACAGCTCGACAACGGGGTTTGGTCCTGAGTTCGTCGAAGGCGTTAAAATGTTCACTAATTCGTCATATATACAATTCAAAAGTTTCTTTATTCTAATTTTTTTTTAATTTGCTTTAGTTTACCCAACGTTCGTACGTTCTTAGGTTTGTGTTTGAAAATTCGGACTTAGGCAAAATTGTCAATTTAAAAACAAAGTAAAAATTAGGTTGGTCACAAATATCTTAGGAACGAATAGTGAAAAACTTCGACAGATACTGATAATTAAATGATAAAGTGTTGACAAATATCAAATTAACTTTTTTTTATTGTTTTTCCACTACAATTTATAAAAAAAAATTTGATATTATAATTATTTTGTAAATAAAATTGTTTTCAATCAACATAAAAAGTAATTATGTACTAATTAAACAAATTAAATTTTGTTTTATTTTATTTTTAAGCAAATTATATCACAACTTATATTATTTTTAATAAACGAACGACGCGTTTCGGAAATATTATTCCATCCTCAGGTTTTGATTTAAAATTTGTTTTGTAAATTAGCAATTTGTTGTCATTTTAGTTTATATTGTCTGTCTCTTTTTGTCTTATGTACATTTTGATTGCTGTGTCATATAGTGTGTTTGTTTTAAAGTTAGTTTATCATTTAGTAGTTTGTCTTGTTCTATTTTAGTTGCTTTATCTATTTTGTATTCTTCTATTGTGCCAAGTATTTTTCTTTTTTTGCATATGTGTAGTGGTGTGAAATTGGTATCGAAATTTGTGTAATTATGTTTATTGTTGATGAGGTGTAAAGCATAGTTTGTTTTGTGTTTGGTTTTGGTAAATGTTCTTTGTATTTTTCTTTGAATGTTCTTCTTGTTTGTCCAATGTAATTCGACGAGGAAGCAAAAAAAAAATAAAAGAGCGGTGACTCCCGTTGTTAAATACAAAGTTAGAGGGCACCTGTCCTTACCCTGTCGGCCTGCACTGGCCGGAAAGATTTTGTTGATGAAATGTTTTTGAGTCCTTATTTATTATATTTATAAGATAGTGTTAATTATTTCTTAGTCTGATAAGAGTTATTATATTTATAAGATATTGTTAACTTTTTTTAAGTGTGATAAGAGTATAGTGCTTTCACTCTATTTTGTAACTGTTTTGGTGGTAGGGCGAAGGGAAGTGAATAGGGGTCCAACTGAAAACGAGGATCTTTCCCTTAAAACAAGAGCTGCAGACTTCACCAGTGTGAGTAGGGGGCTTCCTCTGTACTCTAGTGCCAACCTCAAATCCCCCGAAAAGTTGCCTTCACCCTAAGACGGAACTCTAGATTTTCCTTTTATTTTCATTTTATTTGCTTAAATCTATCTTATATAAATACACACATATATACTTACTTACTTAGGTCCTCAGACCTACGAAGTCCGTTAGTGTTCCCTAGCGGGACATAGGACCTCAACTACTCCTACGCGCCATCGTGTGCAGTTTCCAGCGTTGTATTTCAGCTCCCTCCAGCTCAAATACCAATCTCGCAAATTCCTCCTCAACTGTTCTCCTCCATGTGCTTCTCAGTCTACCAACTCTTCTTCCTTCTTGTGTGAGTGGTTTCCACTGCATTGCTTGGCCCGCAATGCAGTCATTAATGGTGTGTCCAATCCACTGCCACTTGCGCCTTCGTATAATAGTATCGATGGGTTCCTGACCTGTTCGCCTATATAAGTCCTCGTTGGAGATACGATTAGCCAGAAAACCCGTAAGATGTTTCGAAGACTATTAACGAAGGTTTCCAGTTTTCTGGTAATTGTTATTTTCCAGGTGCTGCAAAAATATAGCAGAACTAATTCGATGTTAAAACAGTCATAGCTTTGTGTTCAAGTTGAGAGATTTGTTCCTCCAAACATTAGATAACATCCCAAACGCAGTTGTTATTTTCCAGGTGCTGCTAAAATATAGCAGAACTGATTCGACGTTAGAGTTAAACAGTCATAGCTTTGTGTTCAAGTTGAGAGATTTGTTCCTTCAAACATTGGACAACATCCCGAACGCATACTTTGCTTGATGAGGCTGGCGATGTCTAGTTCGGTTCCTCCTTCAGTAGAGCCGATACTTCCAAGGTATTGGAAGCTCTCTTGAATAATGTTCATCGAAGCGGATGATTGCGAGTTCCCGAAGCTGAACATCTTCGTTTTTCCCGTATTGATTTTCAGTCCCACAATTGATACTTCTCTCTCCCCCCTTGTTGCCATTTGATGAAGATCCATAATCCTATGGGAAAGCAAGCAAACATCATCGTCAGCGTAGCAAAGAATGTAAGTAATTTTTTATTTCAGAGAGTGTTTCACATTTTTTTTTCGGTGATTGAAGTTAAAAAATGTGTTTGTTTTTTTCGATTTGTGTACCGTTATTAGAGCCAAATTTTTTCTATTCCGCATTATTGTGCCTCGAAAAAATATTCACTGTACAGCTTGATTTGTTATCTATCAAGAATCACTAAAAAGCAATAAAATGATGGCATACCGTCAAAATCGAATAACTTTTTGGGATTTGATTCACAAGAAGAATGTTATAAATTGAGCAAATCAATGCGTTGCCAGCGGTTAAAATACACGAAGGACAAATTAATTTTGCCATCAAGTCAGTATTCTTGCTTTCCATGGTCGATGGTAAGGTTTGTACTGCCTTATCAGCCGTTACGGTTGCTTCAGAGATGAACTGAGAACTGCTGAAATAACTGGAGTTGATATAGAGCTGGTAAAAGGTTTCCATATTACTTTACAAGCTGTGTCCTCTAGGTTTCCTATCAATTTAGATGCCTTTGATAGACATATGACAAGGAACAGAGACCTTTACATTGAAAAATACAGATGGTACTCTATGCCAGTGAGTATCCATAAAGTTTTATTTCATGGTAAACAGGTAATTTCTTTATGTATTCCAATTGGCCAATTATCGGAGGAATCTCAAGAAGCCAGAAATAAAGAAAACAGAAAATATAGAGAGTTATTTACTCGAAAAACTTCACGGATTCACAATGACTTATCTACTTCATAGGCTGCTTATTACATCAGATCCATATTATGAAATTTTGGAAATTGCAAACAAATTTTTATAAGTATATTATGTTGAATGTAGTTAAAATTATAGTAAAGGTAAAATTGTTCACAATAAAAACAAAACATATAAAAAAGAGTTAAATAAAATTGTTTTAAATTGGCTTTTTATTTTACAAGAATAACAGGATTGGTAAATAAAAATTGTCTATTCCAATGAAACTGTATTTTTTCGACAGAACGTTTTCGGTTCCTTTAATTTTCTGTATCCTTGATACCGAAGTACAACACTTATAAAAAAAACATTGATTGTCTAGAAATAAAACAAATTTAAAACTTCCTTTGAAATAGAATTTCTTGTTCATTTTAATACCCTTTTTAAGAATGGACTTTCTTCAGTTCATAAACAACGGCATTGACATATCGGTTTGCAAAAAAACTAGTCAATTCTGATAACAAGTAACTTTTTTCTTTATTTTATTCATATTTGCCATAAAATTATGATACATGATTTTTCGGTGTTACAACTTTTCACTTTAAAGCTCATTTTACAAAAACATAAATAAAATATGACCAAAATGTGAGTTACATTTGATTGTATAGACATTTTCAATGAACTAAACAAAAAAAAAACTGCAAAAAAATTTAAAATCCAAGCGTTATTAATGCTATTCTGCTAAATTCGAGAATTCCCACACTGTGAGACGGCTTGTATATAGGTATACAAAAATAATTACCGGGACCACCACGGGGAGGTAAAGTAAGCACTTCGTCGTGGCTGAAAGTTGAGCTGTTGACCTATGCCAAGTTATAAGCAGTCAACAGCTACCCGGACAGACATACATACATACAGTGCCGCACTTTATTATTGGCACACCAAGCTTTTTAAACTTCTAAGTTACTTTTTAACACTGGAAACATGCTCTTTTGTAAAGTTTTTTTTTCTTTGGTAGATTCATATATTTACTATCGAATGCAGTTAGTTTTATTAAAAAACATTTTTCCAGATTTAGGGCAAAAAATAATAACTAAAAGAACTCCTCATTTCTCCAGCACAAAATTATTCGCACACTTGACTTGCAATAATTGTTAAAAATCTGTTGTTACCTGGCAGTTCTGTCGCAAAAAGAAAACAATAATAATTACCGTTATTACAAAATTTGTATGAAAGTCCTTTCTGCATCTTTCGAATTTATAACTTGTCGAACAAAATTAAATTTGAGTCTATTATTATTATTATTATTATCTTTACCCGTTCTTGAGATACTGTGGACGAAAGGTACGAACACACGCACACACAGACATCTATCTACAAATGACGGATCTAGATTCTAGGGACATTGAAAAGTCCAGATTTGTGAAAATTTCAATTTGACAAATTTGCAAAATCTTCAATAACTGCCAAATTTTCAAATGAAAAGTTATCAGTGTGGGTCGCACCGTGCCTCTTTTTTATTTGTTTTATATTTTTTCATACGAATGCCTTTTTATAAACAAAAATATCTTTGGTTTCATCATTATTAATCTTATAAGAAATGACCCATACTCGACGGATGCGGTTACAAAAAAATATGAAAAATAAAAAAACACTGAGAGTGGATATTTTTAGCTTAAAAATGCAAAATGCCAGTTTACTCCCCAAGCCAAGCGTGCCTAAAGAAGTTTTACTTCAAAAGGTATAAACAAATATAATTCATTGTTTATCGTTTCCTTACCAAAACATTTGGTTCAGGTCATGCATTTTTATTTAAAAAAAAAGTTGCCGGCGACAGGAATCGAACATAACACCCCTCATGACTAAAGCGGAGGTCTTACCAGGACACCACCAATTCTACTGATTTAGATGTGCGCAAATTCCTAAATATTGTTAAAATAAGCGACCAAAATTTAATTTCTTTGTTTAACATATTTTCCATATTTTTTATAATTTTTTTTGCGCCCTAAACCTTCTACCCTTATTCCTCTTTAATTAAAAAAAAAAAAATAAGAAAATCGGTCAACTGGTTTGGCTGGTTAGTGAACGAACACAAAAAACAGACTTTCTTTTATATATATAGATAAATATAAAGAAAAAGGAAAAACAATAAAACTTACTTCTTTATAAGAAGAATGAGGATTAAATAAAATTTGTATGATTGTAAATTCATTATTCAAATGTTTTCTGAAGATTACTAGATCTCAAAGGATGGAATAAACGAGTAAGGTAAGGGGTTGTAGTATGGGGAGCTGACCAGAGGGAAAAGAAAGAAGGCCAGTCATTCTAACAAGTTTCGGGAATTTGATCATTAAAGCCGACTGGATTCCAGGTAGGGAGGGCTAAGGGCGTGCTACAACACCGACAGCGGCAGCCGAGAAATGCGGACGAGTGGCCACACGGTGCTTCGGAATGCTATTTCTTGATCATCGAGTTACACAGACATGATGTATGTTTTTTGATAGGGGTGAGGTCTAGTTACCCTTCCAACATCTGACGAGCTTGGCCGAGCCACGCAAGCATGCCGCAGCTGCCATCTACATATGCATAAGCTTTAACGTTTTTAAATAGCCTAAGAAGTTCATTATTGTATATGATGAACAATATAGGGTCTAGTTTGGAGCCTTGTGGAACGTCGTAAACACTTGGTTTCTCCTGACTTAAGGTATTTGACTCCTTTACTGAAATCGTCCTGTATTTTTGAGCTAGTTCGAGATGTATCCTCTATGTTCAAAGTTTTTATCAAATTTGTCGAAGGCTTTACGGAAGGCCAAGAATAGCATAAGGACAGAATGGTTTCAATTAAGTTCTTACGGGCACTGAGTAAGAACTTAAGAGTAAATCTTGTCATGAAAAGTGGTTTAAATTAGCGTTTCGGATTCGTCATACAACAGAGCATGTTTGAACACTCGTAACTTTTTTGATATTCATTTTTTTTTCCATAAGGTTAATACCCATTGAATAAAATTAAATTTTCTATTAATTTTATGTGTTTTTTGATTACTGACATTTTATAAAATTACTTGCAATTCTTTTTGGAAATATTTGTATCAAACTGTTGAATATCAAACAAAAAAATAAATTGCTGCTATTAAGTTTTTTTTTTTTCAATAAGAACATAGTTCTTCTGTACGTTTATGTATACATACTTACATATATTATGTAAAACCGGTCCGAAAACTAATAAGTGTAACCGCAAATTGCTGTCGAAGGAACTTCTGCTGGCAATTAGAAACGAATGTGATTTCTTATTAGTTTTGAAAGTTTAGAATGAGTATTTTCAAAGGACCTGAAAGCTACTCGTCAAGGAAAACTTCGACTATGCTGTTCGAATAAATGTTTTAAAATGATTCATACGTTTTAAAATGATTCATACATAAAAAAGTTAAAAAAAAAACTTAAAACTGAAAAACATTGCATAGATATGATGGACCCCATGTTATGATTGTACCGATTTTTCCCGTGATGTAAAGGAGGGTTATTAATGGTTTTTACAAAAGGTGTAAGAATTTAATTTTTTTTTTAAATTCAAGTGGTCGAATATTTTGTGCTTCAGATCGGTCCTTATTTGGAGATTATTTCGTTCAAAATCTCTCAAACTTCTTCTTTGTCAGCTACTTTTACGTATACACCCTCTAATACTTCCAAATTATCAAGGTTATTTTTCCCATTATTTTTGATGCTACGTTTATGTGATCAATAACAGTTAATTTATTTCAACAAAGTCGCCCTTTATTCCTATTGAATTAATAAATTCTGAATTGAAACCATTTATGTAATACATTTCATTTTTGCTTTAATGTACATATCATTTAAAACTAAAATATCCACAAAGCTTAGTACATTTCCAATTTCAGGTACATATATATAACTATCCCATGTTTTATTTAGTGTCTGTCCAGACGTGTTTTGTCCACAACGTTATATCAGTTTCTGGGCAAACGCGATGGGCAAGAAAGAGTGGATGCTCATGACGAAAATTTAATGACTGCTATTACACGTTGATTCATGATCATGATTCGTGACTTGTCTTCGAATTCTATTTTGAGATTCCGTTCTTCGATTCGCGCTATTACACCTTGACTCTTAGGGCACGACTCAAATTTTACAGCTTTCTGAAATTTAAATTTCGTTGTTTAGTCTGCTATTACACGATGAATCTAGATGCATGCGACACTTCGAACAACATAAGTGCAAAAGAGAGACAAAATTCGAAAACATGAGACGCAAGAAAATCGACCTGTGTCGCACGGGTAAAATTTTCCGTGTGACAATTTGACGTTTCTCTTCTCGCTTGTCCGCTTTCTTATGTTCTCTTTCATATGGTTTCGTTCTTCGAAAAGGAAACTTCTATGCATCTTAACATTATAAATCTTTTTTAATACTAAATAGTATACCATAATTCATATTCTTTATCAACAAATAAAAACAAATTAAATTTGAATATTTTTTTAATTGATTTCAAAGAAAAATGAAATCATTTGAATGTGAAAGGTGTCATAAGCAAACCTACAAGTCAACAACGAAATTCAAATAAAAGAGAACTGTCAAAATAGATTCATGAATCTGGTTTTATCGTGTAATAGCACTTGAGAAACAGGATAGAATAACAAAGAAGAATTCGAAGATGTCGCATGTATCTAGATTCATCGTGTAATAGCAGACTTAGGAAATCATACATTCTGTCTCGCTCTTTCAACTAGAAGGTATACATATAAACTGGAGCATGACGAATTTAAATGAAACAGAATAGCAAAATAAAGAATGAATGAAAAAGTAATGTCAAAAATGAGTCGTGGAAAATTTGGACTGCTACTCATTTGGCAATTTCTCTTCCGTTTCATTTTTTCGAATTTTGTATCTCTCTTGCGCCAACGTGGTTCGAAAG
The DNA here is from genome assembly GCA_905146935.1 of Scaeva pyrastri. Taxonomy (NCBI): domain Eukaryota; kingdom Metazoa; phylum Arthropoda; class Insecta; order Diptera; family Syrphidae; genus Scaeva; species Scaeva pyrastri. The sequence continues at coordinate 47,211,393 of LR989929.1, forward strand.
GAGTCATGACTCATATGTAAGTAAATGTGTAATTGCAGACAATTTTATGCTAGGGCAGGTTCATTTCTAATTAGTTCCGATTTTTAAGTTGAAAATTTAATTTTGTTTCAATCAAAGCGGAAAAAAGTGTTAAAATATTTTTTATTTTGTAAGTGTAATTGAAATTCAAATTAAAATTTTTTTTATGAATTTAGACACTAAATTTAATTTTTTTCATACATTTTAAGACTGTTCAATGAAGCTGTTCCGAACTGTTTGGAACATTTTAAAACAGGTTTTTGATATTCAATGAGATTTTTGCTGTTCTAATCTGTTCCACTTTGCTGTTCAATGAGGTAATCTAGAACAGTTTGGAACAGTTTATTGCTTTAAACTGTTCAAATTGATTTTTTACATTTGCTTTTTAAGTACATACGAGTAGAACTTAATTGTGAAGTGTCAAAATCATCGGTCATAATTTTTTATTGGTTTTCATTTCGTCTGCTTTATTTTTCTAAAATAAATAAAATATTATATTTTGATCAGTTTTTATTGATTTTTGTATAGTAAACTAATTGTTTTATCAAAAAATTGGTTAAGAATTTTCGAAAATGTGATTGTTTACAATTTCAGACGTCAGATATTTTTCTGTTCTAAATTGTCTGAGGTTTATTGTTCTGTTCCATCCTGAATTACGCTATTTTACCCTACTCTAAAATTCATTGAACAGACTTAAAAAAAAAAAAGAGTGTGCTTTAGACCACACAACTGAAGTAAAACTTCTTTATCTCCATCCAGATGTATTAAATGCATATGTATATATATGTATTGATGTATATATATATGTATATGTATAAACTTATACAATTTTCTAAAAATTTCTACGAATATATAAATTTATTTTCGGTTTTTATTGATAAATTAATATAATTAGTATCATTTTTTTTATTTATTTATTATTTTCATGTGCGCATGCACTGCAATAGGCCCGTTTAGGCCTAACTCCAATAATTTGTCTTAATTTTTGTACATGATCTCTAGTGAGATTTTCATCATCAACTTCCATATTATTATTGTCATGTTCAATCATAATGCCACCAAATTATTTGTAATGGTGAACCTCTACAAATAATAAGTATTTAATTACATATTTATGTTTTAGTAAAATTTTCTGTTAGCATATCATGGAAGGAGAAAAGAGACAAGTAAACCTTTGTGATTCAATATCAGTTGATTGGGCCTCACTAGGTATAATAGAGTCAGAGGGAGAGAAAATGTGCGCTCACCTCTCTCTCTCTCTCTTGTCCCTACAGTTACATACGAAACGTAACTTTCAACTTCCGTTCGCATCACACTTTTCGTAACGCTCTCGTAATGCATTCGCCAGTTTACTCCCCAAGCCAAGCGTGCCTAGTTTTACATCAAGAAATAAAAATAAATAATGTCGTCATTCCGCAAAACAAAATGGAAAAGTGGCCATGAGTGGTAACAACGCATATAGACACTAAAATACTATTCACATGAGAGCGACCAACGACCAACGAATAAAAAGACAAATGGGATTTAAAACATATTTGAGAAAGAAAACTAGTTAAATTTAATGTTAGGAGAAATTTGAGCGAATAAATTGGTCGTCGTGAATTCCAATATGACAACTACGGACTATCAAACACTATTCGCGTTCCCCATACCATGCACACTGCAACGAATGAATTGTTCGCGAGAGTTAACACACCCTGTTTATTATAGATACTTTATCCTAGTATACATAAATACAATCAGCTACATCCTATGTAAACCCACACAATTAGCTATGTCTTTATCCTAAATGATTTTGTATAAGAAATACTTTCCCTGCATAAGATAAGGAATGTTTATATATTGGTGGGTACACAGTTGAGTCATTTAAGTGCAGATATTCAAACCCGATGGACATAATTATCCAGGAGGATTAGTAACTTTAAGTCAGTAAAATAAGTAAAATTAGATATTTAGATTTAATAAAGCAATTAAAGAATTTAAATCCCAAAAATAATTATCTTTTATTTAAATAATACAAGTGTATTATTAATTCGCGCGACCTCAAAATCATTCAAAAATTTTATTAAACTAAGTAAACGCCATTCACGACGAATAAAAGATAGTACATAAAAGATAGTCGTTAGTCGCTCTCATATGAAAATTCCTTAAGTATTATGGGCACAACACGTCTGGACAGGCACTTATTCTGTTATTGCATGATGAATCTAGATGCATGCCACACTTCTAACAACATAGATGCAAAAGAGAGTAAGAATTCGAAAACATGAGACTCAAGAAAATCGACCTGTGTCGAACAGGTAAAATTTTCTTTGTTTTTGTTCATTTTCTTGCTGTTATTTTCATATGGTTTCGTTGTTCGAGAATTAAATTTCGATGCATCGTAACATTTTAATGGCGTTTTCAATTGGCAATCTGGAAGCAGAAAAAAGCATTCTAAAAGCGTTCAATTGGGCAAAAGTGACAGTTCTGATTCTGAAAAAGAAGAGATTTCTCTTCTGGATTTGAAATCAGAAGCAAAACAGAATCACTCACCCCCAGTTTCACAGTGGTAGTTTAAACTCTAGTTTTAGTTTAAACTTCAGAATTTATTGGGTTTAACAGTTCTGTTTAAACTGTGAACTCAGTTTATTATGCAGTTCAAGTTAACCGAGAGTATTCTGCCGTTTAAACTCCAGTTCAGCGAACAAACTGACATTTCAATTTAATTGAATGGGGTTTGTGGGAAAAAAGGTTTAAAAAGTCACGAAATATTAGTTTTTTTTCAAAAAGACATTATTTATTTAGAATTAATTGTGCATTAAAATTTTTATCGCGCAGTGAAAAATTTTAAATAAACTTATGTAAATAAATCTCTCAAGATTATGAGCAAAAAAAAGCATTTCTTATTTATCCTTATTTGTTTACCTCAGAGAAGGAAAGAAAAGATAGAAAAGACAAGGATAGATAGTTAAAAAACTTCATAAAAGTGATGTCTGAATACGTTATGTCACATTACGCATTTGAACGAAGTTTAACTAAACTCAAGTTGAGATTTGACTGTGAAACCGGACAAGTTTAACCGTTTAAGGTTCAGCTGAACTAGAGTTTAAACGTCCACTGTGTTACAGGGGGTTACACATTCAAAGATTTTAAATGTTATATTTTTTAAATTAACAAATTGTGCGAACTGTGAAGTGATTGCTTGAAATTAAAATAAAAAATGAAAAATATTGAAAATATCTTAATAATTGTTCCTAATTTCTTCCGTACATAAATACAAATATGTAGTAGACACTTTACCAATATAGTCACACCAAACTTAAAATTTTTCAGAATTCAGAAAATCTGTTCAATTGGGATTCTGCTTCTAATTCCAATTCCGGATTGCCAATTAAAAACGATATAAATGTTTTTCATAATAGTATTCAAAAATTCATATTCTTCATTAATAAATCAAAAAATAAGTTGCAAGCTTGGAATAACTTCCCAGTACAATGTTTTTGGGAAGCGAGCAAAATTTACAAAAATAGTGTTTGGGAGAGTGAATAGATCATTTGTGTCTCTTAAAGATCTTAAAAGCCGTCAGCACTGTAATCTTTTCAATATGAATAGTTTATTTTTAAATAAAATCATTGTTTTATTGACTTTCACAAGTCACAAAATCAATTCTTCTTGTGACTTATGAGGTATCAGTGAGATTGGGCAGAATCGGACTTTAAGTTGCACATTTTCTCTTTATCATTGCATGTACCAATAGATTAGATTAGATTGTATTTATTTGTATCTATGAGTTAACAACTTAAAATAAATAAATAAAAAGAAATAAAAGGTCCGCCATCTGACGATTTTTTTCAACTATTGAATGGTAACACTTAGCTCATATCGGATTTGACAGATAATTAGTTTTATCCTTCCGCTGAACGAATATGGTTGTGTAATATGCATTTACGCTCCGCTAAGTGGGCCTGTGATCGACTTAGAGAAGATGCCGATTTTGCCAAAAAAATCATCTTTCCACATGAAGCTCATTTTGATCTTGGCAGGTATGTAAACAAGCAAAATTGTCGCATTTGGGGCAAAGAAAACTCGCACGCATACATTGAAAACCCGACACATCCAAAACGAGTCACTGTTTGGTGCGGATTTTGGTCCACAGGCATAATTGGGCCATTTTTCTTCGAAAATGAGCAAGGAGTGGCCGTTACAAGTTTTTACAACGGGGCATGTTGAACGAATTTTTGTTCACAAAAATGGAAGAGGAGGATATTGGCAACATTTGGTTTCAACAGGACGGCGCTACGTGCTACACAGACGAAGCTACAGTCGATGTTTTGCGCCCTGTTTTTGAAGATCGCATTATCAGTCGCAGAGCTGATGTCGTTTGGCCACCTCGGAGCTGCGATTTGACACCGTTGGACTATTATATGTGGGGTGTCGTAAAAGATAAGTGTTACGCCTACAAGCCAAAGACAATTGACGCTTTAATGGACAATTTTCGTGAAGCCATTGGTGAATTACAGCTGCACACAATCGATAATGTGCTTAAAAATTGGACCGATCGTGTGGGATACTGCATGGCCAGCCGAGGCAGCCATTTGAATGAAATTATTTTTCATTATTAACCGGAAGGATTGTACTTTCAAATAAAAAAATAAATTTGAGAAAATATTCAGTAGTTTTTTTTATAGCATTTAAAAAAAAAGTTATTTGGTGGACCCTTTACAATCAAATAAATAAATAAGTATTGCAATGACATTGCCGTATTCCTGCCAATATATTGTATGTTACACTGTTCTGATGTTTTTTCGCAACGGAAAACCCGTTGCTCTCCGCTTTCGTTTTGGTTAGACCAAAAGAAGATGTTTGTTTGTTGGTGCATCTTGCACCAAAAAAAAAAAAGATTGAAATTCCTTTCGTTTGTTGATGCCGTCTGGTTGTTGCTTATTTTATTTTTATATTATGTTTGGCTTTTGTCTTCTTAATTATGTTGTATTTACATGTTCCATCATTATCAATTCGTTAACTTTGTGTTATGAATATCGATTCACTAAATTAAGTCGAATCGAAGCTGGATTTATTAAACATGTGAACTAGGGTGAATTCTTTTTGGGGGGAACCCCATAAAATGATCAGCTTTTGCAGATTTTTAAATAGCCAAAATTTAAGCTCGATTGGATAACGGTAAATGCTGCCGTCACTCGCTTCAAAAATCTCTGTGTTAAAGGTAGTACTTTCATCAATAATCAATAAAAATACCATGAAGCAATATACGTTCAAAAAAAGAAAATGCATGGTAAATTGATAGATAGGAAGGTACTGTATTCGAATGCAATTAATTTTCTACATCTCACGAAACCACAGAATTTTCTGGACCGTCGAGCAGTAAAGGAAGGAGGTCATGGAGTGAACTAGCTTTTAGCAATGAAACTTTCCATGTTATTAGATCGATGTAACATATATCTGACAAAAAAGGCTTCTTGCACAATTATAGCTACACTAGGGCAGAATCCAATTGAATTTCAAAATCATCCTTGGTCTCAAGAAGAAAAATCTTATAAAACTTATAACATCGATATCAGTGATAAGAAGTTACAACCCAGATGGCCAAACTTATTTGTAGTTTAAAAATATTTATGTTTTTAATCCAGTTTATAATGTTTAATGAGGAACGAAATGCTCTCGGTGATATCTGCGTTCTCGTCGTGAAAATTATTGCTAAGCTTAGTTTAATGATGAGCTTGCCTGGCTTCTAAACAAGATTTTGATCTTTTCCGCAGTTGCTTTGAGTACCAGAAGATAGACAAAAATATGCCTAAGAAAACTCACAGTAGTGTTTTATTCACTACTGCAAATGATTATTTGCTTATTTTATTTTTATATTATGTTTGGCTTTTGTCTTCTTAATTATGTTGTATTTACATGTTCCATCATTATCAATTCGTTAACTTTGTGTTATGAATATCGATTCACTAAATTAAGTCGAATCGAAGCTGGATTTATTAAACATGTGAACTAGGGTGAATTCTTTTCTTTTACTCACTTATGGTAATTCAGTTCAGAGTTGGTAGGTCAAACATTGTCAAGAGAAAATAAAATTTTTTTACCGCATAGATTTTCTAAAAGAACCTCCAAGTTTTTAGCTTGAAAAATTGCATTTTAAGGAAGGCTCACATATTGTATTCTAATGTTTCAAACTCCACTTTATATAAATCTCTGGATTAGATTATAGGTAATGTAGTTTAGTATTTATTTCAATTTTTATATATAACGTATTAGCATTTATTTCAATTTTTATATATATAAGTAAGTAATGTAAAACATACATAAATAATAAAAAAAAATAGTAAGAATTGAGTCAGCTGTTTGGGAACTAGAGCTTATTTTCCTCCAAAAAGAGAGATTTTTTAACTTTTGAGCAAGTGTCGGATCACCTTCTTATGGTAGCTACCCTAAGATTACGTACAGCTGTAATTCGGAGATCAAATTCAAACACCAGAATGCCCAAGTTTAACACGGACAGACTAAAGGACCCTAACACTCGACAACAACTCAGGGACCACCTTTCGCAACATATGAGATCAATTAGCAGCACTGGAACAGAATCAATAGAAAACCACTGGAGTGCTGTGAAAAATGCTTTCATATCAGGTGCTGAAAGAATAGTCGGTCGTGTGCAAGGAAGTAGTAACACCTGGCTTTCGGAAGAAACTTGGGCAAAGATCGACGAAAGAAAACACCTTAAAGCTCGTTTGGCAGCTGCGCACGGAGAAGAAAGAAACGAGCTGGAATCCATATACCGCATGAAGTTGAAAGAGGTCCAGCGTAGTGTAAGACGTGATAAACGAACTCACACCAACATTCTGGCCCTAAAAGCAGAAGAAGCCGCCTTTCTATAGAATAACCAAAGAACTCGCTGGTGTGCAGAGTTCTAAACAACACCCGGTTAAAGATAGAGAGGGAAACCTGCTGATATCGGATGAGGATCAACTTAGAAGGTGGAAGGAGCATTTTGCTCTAGTCCTAAACCATGTTTTTGACAGTAACATGCAATTGACATCTCCTGAGTTGTCCGATGCAAACAATTCCCGATTGCGCATCGCACCCCCCAGTAAGGAAGAAGTATGTACCGCCATCAAAGCACTTAAGACCAACAAAGCGGTAGGACCTGACGGCATTCCCGCAGAATTGCCAAAAGCAGCACCAACAACATCAAGCGATTTGCTGCAACCGCTCATAGAGACAGCATGGGTCTCCGAATGCTTTCCCGAAGAGTGGAAAACCCTAGTGGCACAGATTTGAGTTTTGTGACTAAAATCTTACTAAAAGAGTAACATTTGAGTAGCACTATAGTTTCAAAAGACTATTTTGGTAAACAAAGCAAAAATATTAGTTACATATAGGTTTAAACACAATTGTTTTGCTACTAAAAATTTTAATATAACAAAGAAGTAACACTGCAGTTTCAATGTTATTGATTCAAATATACTTTGCACTTTCTATTTTTTCCGAATTCACAAACCAAAACTTAAGTAGCAAGAAAGTAGCACACTACTTTTAATGTTATCTAATTGACATTTATCTTATGTTACTGAATTGAAACCACTTTGTTACCTTATCCATTGAAAAATTTAATCTAATGTTTGAACCCTGATTTAAGGTAACAAAAAAGTAACTATCATGTAACATATACATAATCATCAACATCCATTGAAAATATTTATCTTATGTTTGAACCATGGTTTAAAGTAACAAAAAAGTAACTATCAGGTAACATTTAAATTACTTCAGAGCAAAGTAAAATAAAACACATTTGTAATATTGGAAATAAAATATTTTTAAGTTATTTTGGAAGCGCTTGAATTTTACGGGGGGTAGAAAGTCATATTTTGTGATAAAACTGCGAGCGTTTTGAAAATTAAGTTTCCACATGACCGAAATTCGATACATGAAAATGATCATCCCAACCCAAATAATCACTCACAGTAGTGATTACGTTATTAATTTGAACATATATGTGGAGAAAACTGGAAAAGTTTCCACTATAAGTTTTGTTATTATATTGCGACAATAAAATAATAAAACCTTTTAATTTTAGTTTCAATTTAGTAACACAAAATTACTTGCGTGAATGCGTATTGTCAACATTTTTAGTAACAATGTAATAATATTGTTACTACTTTGCAACAAAAGTTTAGTAACAAAACTGAAGGATTTTCTCGCTTTTTTGGTAACAAAGTAGTCATTATTACTCATTTGTTGTCATTTTGTTATATTCCATCAGTCACAAGAGAGTCGCTGTGATTCAATTGCTACTAGCTGTGCCACTCGGGAAAGGGAATGTATGTCAAGCTCCCAAAATAAGGAGACTTGATGAAGTGCGAAAACTGGAGGGGTATCTGCGTTTTGCCTGCAGTCGCCAAAATAATAGCAAAGATTGTTTTAGATCGCATTAAAGAACACCTCGAAGCATCACTCGACGCTGAATAAGCAGGTTTCCGCACTGGGTCCTCCTGTATTGATCACATTACACCTTGAGGATCATCATCGAACAGTGCGTCGAATATCGATCACCACGTAGTTTTAAGGATACCTGCTGTTCATTGATTTCGAGAATGCTTTCGACAGCGTCAACAGGGAGTTTATCTGGCTTGCTTTGCGGAGGAGGGGTATACCGGAGAAACTCATTGCTATTATTAAAGCGACTTATCATGGGTCCAAATGTCACATCTTACACGGAGGTAGGTTGTCCGAAGAATTTGAAGTCCAAAGCGGGGTCAGACAGAGCTGCATACTGTCACCAATCCTGTTTTTATTGGTGATAAGTGATGTACTGCGGATGGCTTTGACAGGAAGCGGAGGAATAAGATGGACTCTGACAACTTAACTTAAACATCTTGTCTACGCTGACGATGTTTGCTTGCTTTTCCATAAGATCATGGATGGATGGGTGGAGAGAGAAGCAGCAATCGTGGGGCTGAAAATCAATACGGGAAAAACAAAGATGTTCAGCTCGAAATCATCCGCTCTGATGAACATTGGTCAACAAGCAGTAGAGAAAGTAGATAGCTTCCAGTACCTTGCAAGTATCGTCTCTCCTGAAGGAAGAACCGAATTAGACATCGCCAGCCGCATCGGAAAAGCAAAGGCTGCGTTCGGGATGTTGTCCAATGTTTGGAGGAACAAATCTCTCAACTTGAACACAAAGCTACGACTGTTCAACTCTAACGTCGAATCAGTTCTGCTATATGGCTGCAGCACCTGCAAAATAACAACCACAATAACCAGGAAACTGCAAACCTTCGTTAATAGGTGTCTTCGAAACATCTTACGGGTTTTCTAGCCTAATCGTATCTCCAACTATGACCTACATAGACGAACAGGTCAGGAACCCATAGAAACCATTATACGAAGGCTCAAGTTTCAGTGGATTGGACACACGCTTCGAAAAGGTAATGACTGCAGGCCAAGCAATGTAGTGGAACCCACTCACACAAGAAAGAAGAAGAGTAGGTAGACCGAGAAGCACGTGAAGAAGAACAGTTGAGGAGGAATCTGCGAGACTGGGAAAGAGCTGGGGGGAGCTAAAAAATAAAATGTTCTTTTTGATTTTATCTTTCCATACTTAGTATATAATATAATACTTTAACTAAAACTTGTGTTATTCATTATTCTATTTGAGTATTTTGTAAACTCCAATTGATGTAAATAAATAAACTTTTAGAAAGAATAAATTATTTTTGTATGGTGTCTACATTATATGCTTATATTCGTTGAAAGGATTTATGAAGTGAAATTGTGTTATATTTACAATGTCATAATTGATCAAAACTATTATATTCATGATATAATAACAAACAGTTGGCAGTCCGGCAACAAATTGCACAGCTGCTGGATTTTTTTTTTAATTCTTTTATAATGCGGATATTTTCCCCAAAAAACATATATCCTGAGATAATCGCGATAATTTTATTGGGACGAATTTTAATCACATTTAATTGCTTATAGTGTTATATATGCATATGTAGTTCAATGCATATTGTTAACTAAATACTTTGTTTTCCAAAAAAAAACGAGTGTGCTTTAGACCACACAACTAAAGTAAAACTTCTTTATTTCCATCCATACAGTGCCTTGCATAAGTATAACCGCACCTGCAAAAATGCGTTTTGTAGAAAATGGTAAATGGGAATGACACCTGTCTATTTTTTAAATTGAATGGTATCACTAATCAATAAGAGAGTATCTGGTATGAGTTTAGCAAAAACTCAAATCATTATTTTTTTTTTAGTTATGTTAAGGCAGTGATGGAGGTGAATGTCTTTGAAGGTGTGGTGAGTTTCATGCTTGGCTACCCGAAAACGATAAAGAGAAACGGATTACAAGATCTATTTGCATTTTAAGCGGAAATTAGAAATTATTTAAGAGAAAATATATTATGCGACGCGGAAATCAACGATTAACACACACCTCATTAAAATTGATGGTTTTTTCGACATGGAAGTGTTTCCGGGTTAATTTTCTTGGCCGTTTTTGACTGGAAATTAAAACTTTTATCACACCTATTTTAAATAAAATTAGAAATGATTTTTAATGTAAAAAGTTTAATTTTTTGATAAAAAATACGGCCAGGAAAAAGACCCCCGGAATCACTTCCTCCATCACTGACGCCATCGTACTTGGTGAGGGTTGTCGTCGGGCTATAAAAGGCGGTGGTTGCCCCAAATTCGCACTATTTGGTGTTACAATTTTAGACGGGTCGTTTCGGACGTGTAAGTCGGTCAAGTGTTATAAAAAACGAATTTTTCGGGTTTTTGATGGTATAAGTTTTTTTTGTTGAAATTTGTGTACAAGTATTGTACAATTTCGAAAATCTAAAAGATCATTTTAAGATCGTACTTAAAAGTTAATAAAACAATACAAAAAATATAAACTTAACCGAAAACTTAATTAACATGCGTTCTCAAATCTAAATATACTTACATATAGTGAAACTATTACTATACCCATCCTGTGCATCCCACCTAAAAACCATACAAAAAAGTGTTCAAGGTAAACCTAAACTTAAGAGCTTCTAAAATCTATAAATACATGCATAAAAAAATGGTCGAATAACAAAAAGAACGTATAAAAAGTTGACCACACTAACATACATATATTACAAGTAAAACATAGCATACATAAAAAGCCCTAAAAAGTGTTAAAAAAAAGTTAACCCGAACCACGCTAAAACCTACGCGAAACCCTATAAAAAGTAAAAAAAAATACCCACCCCCAAAACCAAACTAAAAAAAAATATATAACCTTACATCAAAAACAATAAAAAAAAAAAAACTAACAAAAGAGCACACGCACCATCCCATCGATTCTCTTATCACTGCCGATGGTATTAAAATCAATCACCGGCTTGATAACGAAATCATCGAGTTCATTTGATCTTGCCGCCAGCGAACGATCGTACTAGCCAGCCAATCATTATACATATCTACCATATTATTAGTTTTATCTATTAAAGTGTAATTTTGTTGTTATTCATAATCTTATCACTAATTTCATTTTTTTATAGCTACCATTTACTTAAATTAATTCCCCTCATATCTTCCTTTTTCACCACGCCCAACAAAAAAAGTGCGACAAAAGTAAATGAAAAAAAAAAGTATAGAAAATTAACTAAAAAACTTTTAATGGTTTAAAGTTTTTTTTTTTTTAATCTGCAAGTTAATAAGCAGCAAATCAGTTAAATTAAAAAAAAAATAAAAGAGGTTGTGAATTTTTTGTTACCAACCTGTGAAGCGGTGCACCACCTCAGACGAGTTCATAAAGCTGTGCTAAGTTTCTTTTTTCTTAATCTTTGAATACAAAAAAAAACAATACACCTTTAATTATATACACGCACAAAACATTTATAAAAAATATAATTTTAAAGCGAGCCTGTGGGTATGCAATACTTTGCATATCGTGGCGAATAAGAGGTTAAATTTTATTAAAGAAATTTAAGGCTGGGTGTCCCAGATCGGAGAACTCAAACTTCATGTAAATGACTTTATTTGTGTTAGTGCCCTTTTTTAACACGCTTATATTAGCTTCACTTGTATGTATGTATGTATGTATGTATGTATGTATGTAACCGACACCTTTACACTCGATTTTGACCCACTTTACACGAACCGATTTTAATAAAATTTTGTACACATATCAAGAACCGGTGGCAAAACAATAATTTCATAAGTTTATCTCAATATCCTTATCAGGATTACCAGGATTAAATATTTTAATCTCACAGCTCCTGCTTTTTCCTGATTTTATTATGCGCTTATAAATATTAATAGACTCCCTCATTTTAAGTGCTGCGGTGGCTCAGTTGGTTAAAGCGCGGTCTCGTCGATCTCCAACTGTGTTAGCATATAGACGTGTTTCGGCTTTAACAGTTCTTTAAATAAAATCACCGAGTGAAAAAGTCTTTGTTAAACCAAGAAAATTTAAGTTGTGCAGTAGCACAGAGGAAGAGACGTCGAACCCAGTGGGCTGCGGACAACACAATAATTCCGGATAATCAGTTCGGGTTCAAGGCAGGACATGACTGTATTCATGCCGCGTCTAAGCTCGTTTCTGATATCCAATGGAACAAGTCCAAGAAACAATGCACGGGTGCTGTTCTGGTGGATTTAGAGAAAGCCTTCGACACCGTATGGTTAGAAGGGTTGTACCTAAAACTCACCAGACTAGGCATCAGTTAGCCTAACTAAAGCAATTGCGTATGCCGACGACCTGATTGCGTACAGAACGGCCCGAAAGGTTGAGGTTATTAGAATTCTCTTGCAGCGTGACTTCGAGAGGATTCAGCGATATTGCGACGACTGGAAACTGAAAATAAATGTCCAAAAGTCGGAGACAATTCTGTTCCGAACTCCGTTGACTAAGGCCACGAGAGATACATGTAAGAATTGGCGCAAGATGGTTATTGTTGGGCCTGACCGGCGGCCATTGGCGTGCAAAAGTGTAGTGAAGTACCTCGGTATCTGGTTGGACCAGTATTTGTATTTCGACAGACATATAAGTGCTGCTCTGACCAGAGCCCGAGGAGCCCTCGCTCTGACGAAACGGCTGTTTTACAGCAGTCGGCTTGACCCCAGAGTAAAGGTAATTTGCTACATGGCCCTCATACGGCCAATGCTAGTCTATGGTTGTCCTGTTTGGTTCAACATTGCCCCTTCCCAAATGGAGAAGTTTCGGGTGTTCGAGAGGCAGTGTCTCCGGAGATGTCTCGGTTGGTATCGGACACCAGAATCTTCTTATTTGCATTATTATTCAAACGAGGTCTTATACAACGGAGCTCGGATCAACAGAATTGACAATTTCGTGATAAAACTTGTTCGGGGTCACATTGCGAGAGCTATGACTTCGTCCAATAATTTGATTTTCGGGGCGTTCTATCCAAACGACGAATACTTCATTATGGCACGCTTGAGCGGCTTTATCCCACCAGAGGCATTCCTCTATTTAGACCAATGCGGCTTGATACAGGATAGATTGGCAGTACCGCTTATCTACCACGTCAGGCGTAGAACCGTGGACCGGCGACTCTTATACGAACGAGACGTCCTCGCCCGAGATGGAGCGGAGCTCCGGTTCAGTAGGGCTGTTTCCGAACAGGACCGTATTGATAGGAGAAGGCAGGAGAACCAGTTTTGGTGGCTAAAAGAAATTAATATGGGGTAAACCGGGGTGGGGTAGTTTTTGCCTTGGCCGGCTTACATACTTGTTTTTAGTCTTAGGTTAAGTAGATTAAGTAGAGTAGGGACGGTGGCACTATAATATAAAAAATATAAAAAAAAAAAAAAATAAAAATAATTAAAAAAAAAAATAAAATAAATTAAAAAAAAAAATACAAAAAAAAAAACAAAAAAAAAAAGACAATTACAGACATAACATGGACAAAAATATTTAAGGACATAGCTTTTGCCGCTGTGGTTGTTCTAGTTTTAAGTAGTTTGTAGGTAGGTTAGGGGTAGTTTTAAGTTTTATTTTAAGGACGTAGTATGTAAGGAAAAATAAATAAAGTCAAAGATGTTAGTGTTTTTAAAAATTTTCTAACAAAATAAACATTTAAAACAAAAAAAAAAAAAAAAAAAAAAATTAGTTCATAGGCCGAAAGGCATTAGTTTTTAAGGTATTCGTGAATTTCTTAGAGCGCCCGTTTAGGGCCAGTAAGTTATATTTAAGTATCATTAAGTAGGCTAGTTTATTGAATTTTGTCTAGTATGTAAGTAGTTTTAAGTTAATAATGAATAAAAATTTGAATTTAAAAAAAAAAAAAGAGACGTCGGACCCAGACCCGAAGGTTTCTCGTTCGAGTCCCAGCTCGGGCGTAAATTTTTTTAATTAAAAAAAAAAAACAAAAAAATTGGAGAAATTCCTGAAGAGGAAGGCGATGGAAGGCAAGAAACTTGCTGGGGCATCGAAAGGTGTCCCAAATAAAGCAAGTAGGTCACCAACGGCATCTGGTACAGCTACAGCAGCGGGACCATCAACAGCAGACCAGCCACTAGCAACAACATCATCAAAAACAAGAAAGCCGCCAGCGGCTACAGCTACTGGGACCTCGCAAGAGGCCCAAAATACAACAACAGCAGCTAAAGTAGCAACGGCAGTGCCAAGGAGGCGGAGCATTCGCTGTACGCCGAATTTGGTTAAGCGTCGCTCCACGTTCGCCTCAGCTGAGCTGCCAACTGCAGGCAACGGCAATTAAATACCTCACCATCAGATGACGACATAGAATATGTGTCCGAAGATGGTGAGGTAAGGTTCAGGTCCAGGGACAGCAATAGGTTTGCGTTCCTGACGACAGAGTCGTCCTCGGACGAAGAAGAAGAGGACGAGGTAGAAGAGGCCCAGTCGATCGTCAACGATCTGTACGACGAGATCGACAAAATCAAGAAACAGATGGAGCCCTACCTCGAACTGCTAAGAAAGAAGCGGAAGGAGGCTGAGTTGGCTAACGCAGGGGCAGCACAAAAAGTCCCCAGTACACACCCCAAAAACTGTAGCTGCCGCAGTTCCAGCTACAACATCAAAAATTGTCCCAGCTGCTGTAGCAGCACCAGCAGCACTACAAGCAGCAGCATCAGCGTCAGCAGCACCAGCAGCAACACCAACAGCAGCACAAACAGCAGCAGCACCATCAACATCAGCAGCAGCGAGGCAGCAACACCAGCAGCAACCACGGCCTAAGCCCGAGAAAGTGCCACCAATTCGGACCTATAGGGTCGACCTAGAAGACATTAAACAGGTATGTAAGTCGGCCACTAATAACAATTTTACAATTAAAATTATAAATGAGCAACAGAAAAGGTACTCGGTTCAATGCTTCACATTGGCCGACTACAAATTAGTAAAAGAGTGTCTTAGAAGCCAACGCTGAATTCTTCAGCTTCACTCCTAAGAGTGAAAAACCAAAAACGGTCCTGTTAAAAGGAATCAGTTCCTGCACGGAACCTGGAGAACTCCTAGATGAGCTCCGTTCAAAGGCCAGTGATGACCTCGAATTCGTCGGGGTCAAGCCATTCACTACGGTCAAGTCCAGACGGGAGGGGCATAAACTGCGAATCTTCCTCGTAACTCTGTCGCCCCAAAGTAGACTGGAGAGTCTAAGGAATATCACCGTCCTAGACTACCAGGTTATACACTGGGAAAAATTAAAGAGGCATGCTGCAGTGCATGCGCTGCCAAAGGTTCGGTCACGCTGCAGCCAACTGCGAAATGTTGTTGCGCTGTGTGAAATGCGCCGAAACCCACAATAGAGGTGAGTGCAGGTTAGGGACCGAGCGGGTCGAAGACATGGCCCAGCTCAAGTGTGTCATCTGCGGGAACGAGGGGCACCCTGCTAATTATCGGGGCTGTCCTAAGGTCCAAGAGATACGGGAAAACCAGGCCAGGCAAAAAGCCGCAAGTCTACCCTAAGACAAGCTCCAACAGCAAAAAGTGCAATCGTTAATCCCAATATTTCTTACGCCAACTATGCGAAAGGAAAGGGAAATACGAGACAGGCTCCACCACCGGTCGCCCCACAGGCCCAAGTGCCTCAGGTGTCGGCGGGGCAGCCAGACATTGTATCCTTGTTGCTGAGCATTCAAGGCCAGTTGACAGGACTGCAAAGTCAGATCAGGGAGCAAGGCGAAAGAGTAGATTATCTCTACTCTTTGTTGCCTGGCCAAACGCAAATTCAGGGTTAAGGGCGCGCCGCCGAAGTCGCGCCTTAGGATCCTAGGTTTGAATGTAAATTCATTGATTAGGATCGAACGAAGAGCCACTCTGTTTCAGTTGTTGAAAGACCACTGTCCTGATGTGTTTATGGCTAGCGAAACACAAATTGACTCATAAAAATTACAATATCGTAAGAAGGGATCGACCCAACTCTGATCAAGGAGGCGGTGTTGCAATCTTCATACGTAAAGGTATTAATCATAAAGTTATATCCAATAATGATTTGCGAAAGCTTCAGACCTTGGAAGTCTGCGTCGTAGGTGTTTCCCTCACTAGAGGTAAGCGCTTATATTTGATTGCGACTTACGCGGCTGATGCTCCGCAGCCAGCTAACTTCATCTCAGAGCTCGAGATTCTTTTTAGAGTACTTAAACTGGGCTTGGAAGAGAACTATTTTATATTGGCAGGAGATTTGAACGCCAAACATGGTGATTGGGGAAATCAAACAAGTAACCCAAGAGGTAATCATCTATTTAATTTGATGAATCTTTGCAGTGTTGAGTACGGTGTCGACCTGCTGGCTACTGAAAGGCCATCATATCCAAGAAGCGGTTCTTTTCTGGACCTCTTGCTATACGACACAAGACTGACAGTAACTGACAAAGTGGGTACTCACCCAAGAAATTGTCTACAGACAATAGATTACGACAGCGACCATTGCGGCTTGGCTGCTCTAATGCAGATACCCAACGAGCTTGTGGAACTGGAGGAATTCGTACCAGCGCACTCTTACAATTATAGTAAGATGCGCTGGCCACGTTTCACCCAAGTTCTATCAAGAGAACTCCGCTCGAGTGACATATCTCCGCCAAACAGAAAATTGACAAACTATGAAACCGACCAACACCTTGAACAGATGGACAGTATAATTAAACGAACAATGGAACGGACATTACCGAAGTACAAAGAACGCGACGAAACAAACGCCTACAGTAACGCGACTATAGGCGCACTTCACAGACATAAAAGCGGACTACTGACAAGACTTAAGAACTTGTACAGACGATTTACAGACCCCCACGACATGGAGATTAGGACACTGAAGGCGTCAATTAAAAACGTCAACACCCTGATAAAGGAAAATTACAGATTGTCTATTAATTTGTACTGGGACCAGAAAATTCGGGCCGTTAACTCTAGCGACCCGAGTATGTTCCCGCAAATTAATAAGATTTTCCGAAAAAATAATCATAACGACCTTCCGTGTCTTAAGCTCCAGAGAACGACAGAGAACAGAGACGTACTTCTGACAGCGCAAATTAATCCAGAAGAAGCCGTCTTGGAAGATGACTTCTTTGTGTTTGAGGATTCGCAGGAGAAAGTGGAGACAATTGGTGCTGCTTTCCAGCAAGTGTATAAGGTGAATGCTTGCACTCGCCCAAACCACGACCTGGAAAAAAGGGCCCTACTTCACCACTTCTACCTGAAGAATGATATTACTCATTGGCGATCCGAGAACTGTGATTTCACCCGGTTTGATGACGATTTCTTAGCGAACGCTATAATCGCCGAAAGAACGGGTTTAAGTCCCTTGCTCATCACGAAGGTAGAGCTCCAGCTCATCCTCAAATCAATAAAGAATAAAAAGTCAGCAGGTGTAGATGGCATACCCAACATTGTGTTAAGACATTTACCGACTGAAGCTATTGACATTTATATTACACTGTTCAACAACGCGCTGAATAATGCATATTATCCAGTGCGTTGGAAGACAGCTGTGGTGCATCCTCTCCCGAAAAAGGGAAAGGACAACTCCAACCCTTCAAATCTTCGTTCAATAAGTCTTCTTCCAAGAATCAGCAAGGTATTCGAGAAGGTAATCAATAGGGCTCTGACTAAGTGGGCTGTGGACAACACAATAATTCCGGATAATCAGTTCGGGTTCAAGGCAGGACATGACTGTATTCATGCCGCGTCTAAGCTCGTTTCTGATATGCAATGGAACAAGTCCAAGAAACAATGCACGGGTGCTGTTCTGGTTGACTTAGAGAAGGCCTTCGACACCGTATGGTTAGAAGGGTTGTACCTAAAACTCACCAGACTAGGCATCAGCAAACCGTTATTGTATATGCTTTATGATATGCTTTATGATATGGATATTGAGATAAACTTATGAAATTATTGTTTTGCCACCGGTTCTTGATATGTGTACAAAATTTTATTAAAATCGGTTCGTGTAAAGTGGGTCAAAATCGAGTGTAAAGGTGTCGGTTACATACATACATACATACATACATACATACATACATACATACAAGTGAAGCTAATATAAGCGTGTTAAAAAAACAAAACGATCATGACTTCTGCTACGTCATCAAAGTAAAGGGTGCAAGAAGTAGGTAGATAAACCACACACAATATTGCTCTGAATAATTCCCACCACGCGAATTGGACGTGCACTTGCTCTAGTCAACACATTGCCAAGAAGAAGAAAACTGGTTTGTCATTACATATTCCTCATATTCCAATAACCGGTTTTCTATTGCATTTTCTGTTCTTGATCAAAAAGGAAGAAACAACCAGCAATATGTAAACCAACAACAAAAATATTTGAGAGCGGGTGGGCGATGCTCATTTCTTTTCCTAATGAAAAACATTCTCTCGAAGCGCTAATTTCGCAGTGGAATTACTGGGAACTGAAACTTCTATGTGTGCGTGTAAAAAGGAAATTTCAAAGGGAAAAACACCAATTTAGACACTTTTTCAAAAATTTATTTAAAAAAAACCATCACCGCAATTAGAATTTTTAATTGGAGAACAATAGAAAAAATAATGAAGAAAAATAAAAAAAAATAAGAAAAATATGCACAAGCATTATTTTCTCTGGAAAGCTAATTGTTATTTGGGTTTTTTCAATGAACAAGTAAAGGGTTAGTAATTTTTTTTCGAAAAAGTCAATGCGTCACTCCCGAGGTAATTAATTAAGCTATTCAATAAAATAAAGAAAAAAACATAGTTCAAAAGGCTAAATAATGAATGAGGGATATTTAAAAGTCCTCGAAAAAAACGTTTATGGTGTTTTTTTTAGGTTTTTTTTATTTTTTTACACTTTAGAAGTGAATTATTTACAAAAAATGTACTTGTAATAAAAATATTTGAGACTGGCTTTACAATACTTCTTGTTTCAATGAAATATGTTGTAGATTAAAGAAGTTATACCTGTTCAAACACGCCAAACCCATTGAAAATTGCATAAGATTGGACTAAGTTTTTGCCCATTAAAAAATTACATAAATTAAAGTCAATCCGTCACTCTCTTAATTAACTTAATTTCTTTTGAAAACACCAAAAAAATTAAATGAAAATCTTAGTTATACCAAAAATAAATGGTGCATTTTAAACTACTATCAAAATAGCGACAAAATTGTAGTTTGTTTCACTCTCAGAATTACTATATTATACATTTAAAAATTATAATGATGCAGTGCAGTAGCCCTATTTAATTAGAATGTATTAATTTTTATTTCAATCAATTAGCATTCGAAATGTAAAAGTTATAGCTTTATTTGTAACATTCCAGCCGTTTTTTTGGCTGGCCACCCAGCCTTAATGACGCACTTTATACTGTGGTGAACGACGGAAGATTATTTTCTATGAAAAGAAATTAACGCATGATATTGATTAATAAGATATAATTTTAATTGTCACCTTAATTGAATTCTATAAAATAGTATTATTATAAGAACAAAATAAAGATTCGAGTTGAGTTTACAAGAAAAAAAAATAAAAGTTGATGTGTATGAATGAAGAATTCAACTATCTGATTCAGCCTAAGTATAGACTATTTCTTAATATTGATTCAATTTTCTTTTTCATGTCAACTTGTAGATTCTTTTTTTATAAAGCAAACAATTTTTGTAAATCATTGATATCCTAAATCTTAATGTAATCGACTGTTGGTATCTGTTTTTTTCTAATTTTTTAGTGACTATTTAACGATTTTGATTTGAATTGAAATTTGTATATGCCTACTTTATTTGATTTCATATTTTTCTTATATTAAGATTTTTCTTAAGAATTTTGTTAGGATAAGTTTTTATTTAATAAATTGAATGTTTACGTTTGTAATCAAAAATACCTTTTGTGCTTTTCATTGTTTCCGCTGATGTATTTTGATTCTTTCCTGAGAAGATTTTGCTTCTAAGAATTTTAGAGTTTTAGCATGAACGTCTAATAAGTGACGTCATAGGTGGATGTGGTAGTGATGGACGAAAATCTGAAGACCTTAATGAAGATGATTATCGATAACCTTAAGGTGAAGTTTTGGTTAAGGAAGTATAAGTAAGTTATCTATAGGTTGATGGCTTTTTACAATAACCTGTAGCGAGATTATCGATGCGATCTAGGGGCTGTTATAAAAACGAGGACATAACAGCCAAGGTTGTATCCGAGTGATACGTGGGTGTGCAAAACCCTCTGAGAGGCACTACCATCTGGCACTCCCCTCACTTGAGTATTGGTATGGGTCATTTTGGGTGTATTTTCTTTTCATTCAGGACGATATCGGGCTCCAATAATATGAGGCGTTTAATCAATGATACATCCAATTTGGTACATTCTTTGCCGAAAATTCGTGAAGAATTGAAGAGTCATACCTAATTTTATCTGAGCTATAGTGTCAATAATTTGATCAATTTTTCGTAAGTCTGAGCTGGTTGTTTTCTATCAGTTTCAATTATGTGTTTAAGATTAGAAATTGAATCATTAAAATCAGAGTTGATTTTAATTTGTTTGTTTAAGTTAAAAATTGCTTTACTATCTTTTTCTTCTAAGGCATTCACATGTTCTAATATTTCTTGTCTGTCATTGTCGTCCATTGTTTCAAAAAGCCACTTTTGTGTTGTTCCAATCATATTTATTAGTCCTCTTATTGTCCTTAGTGTTTGTGGTTGTATAGCTATAATTTTAGCTTCAATGTTTTCTATGATGTTCTTCTTCTAATTTTTTAATTCTATATCTTGGTAATTCCTTTTTATAGTTTTTAATTGGTGCTATCTGCCTATTTTCATTGAATTGTAGAATGGTATCTATTATTGTAATTATTAATTGTTCTATGTACTTTTTGAATTAATGATATATCTAAATTTGTCATTGTTACTAATTTTTCTTGTAATGTAGAATGAAATCTTTTGATATCGCTATTACCAGTGTGAGTATTTGGTTTTGTAAGGTGAAGATTAATTTCTTGGTCATTAAAAAATCTATATTATAATTTTGCAAGCATGAATTTTGCGTTACCATTTTACCTGCTTTAACATTCGAATATCTGCTTCAAAATTATACCAATGTGTACGTATTGTTAATACGCAGTATAATTTTGAAGCAGGTATTCGAACATAAAGGCAGGTAAAATCAAGAAAAACGAATTTGCACACACACACTCCATGTAAAAAAAAAAAAACTAAATATACAATATACAATATACACAACACAGATCTGCTGTCTATGCTTATGCACGGTAAACGAATGTACGCACAAAACGAAGAAGAAAAAAAATCGTTTTGCTTTACATTCGTTCGCTGTCTGCTGTTCTGGAATATTCGACCACGCGTTCGCCATGTGCTTTTAAAATATTTTTCAGTCGAATGTTCTAGAATGCTTGACCGCGTGTTTGTCACGTGGTATTTATAACAGCTGATCTGCTGGAATGGCAACGTATAGACAGTGGCTATGTGTATTAGTGTATGGCATTGCATAGGAATGAAGGAACGACGCTACTAATGCATAAGCGTTCATACCAATGATTTGTTTTGGCGCTCATACCAACTAATTGGTATTAAAAGTAGGTCATTTTTGTTTCATATTTCGGCTCTTTGCTTTCGATCAGGATCTAATTTAACTAATTTTAAAGGCCTTTACGAAACAATTTATTGACGACGTCCAGGCTTTGAAATATTCATTATACTTATGGAACAAGGTCTCATAGAGAAAAATGAAAATGGATTGTACTTCGTTAAGAATGCAAAATATTACAATGCTACTGCTGATGTTTATGAGGCCAATGAAGATTAAACATAAATTAAGTTCCGACTTAAAAAAAAAAATAACATCACTATTTGAATTGAAAAACATATACCTAACTTTTAATCAGCAATTGAAAATATAATTTTTTTAAATTTTAAAATACAAATAAATAATGTATTTCATTGTCTAAGAACATAAATTTAATTAGTTTATGCAAAATTTGTTAAAATTTAGAAAATGGTGTATAATTTTTTTTTTTATTCTTAAAAACAAAATGAAAAATCTAGATTTCGTCGAATTTCGACCACTGAGTGACCCCTAGTTCTTTTAAATTTTCTGATTTAAATTCATTAACTGCAATAATTTTACTGGTTTACCAAATTTAGAAAAATGTTCTTCTAATATTTAAATTTTTTTAGTGAGTTTGTCAATTAAAGTAAGGAATGGGTATTTCATAAAATAGTATATGCCAATGTGTAAAATTTCATTTGGTCTTGTAGGTGTTTCACTGATTTCATATCTTTTTTATAGGGTTCCTTTCATATTTTATTTCCATGCATGCTCTGCAATTATTTATGATTTTTGTTATTTCTTTAAATATATAGTAAAATATGTTTTTAAGCCATGATAAGTTTCAATTATGACGATGTGCATACTTTCCTTAGTGCGGTATAATGATATTTGTTTTTGTAGTTCCTCCAGAGATCTTATTTCTTTGGCTCTTAATGTTGCTTTTGTAAATCTTATTTTTCTATTGTTACTAAATAATTCGATTAACAACTGTTGAATTTTATCGAATATGAGAGTTCTGTGTGAATACCTTTTTATCTTGGTTTTATAAAACGTCTAAATAAATCTATCCAACATTCTTTATTTTTTGTCATATCAACGTAAATAATTCTTCTTCCATTTAAAATGTCTATTTCCCTGTTTACTGTGTTTGTGAATATTAATTGCGTTTTATATTTGTTAACTACCGTTTCTTTCATTGGAATGTGGTCTAAAAATTATTGTTCTTGTGAATGTATTGTTGCAGTATCAGATACATTATCAATTGACATTTCTTTTGTAGAATTTTTATTTAATTCTTCTTGTAGTATTCTGGATAAAAAATCTGCAACTTTGTTTTCTCTTCCTTTTAAATATTCTATTTTATATTGGTATTCCTGTAATTTTAGTTACCATCCTTGATTTCTTTGACTAAATTCTTTTCCATTGTATTTTTATTCAGATATTTTATGGGCATGTGGTCCGTTATAATTTTAAATTTTTTTTCCCCATAAATATGGTCTAAAATATGTGATTGCCCATACTATCACTAAAAACTCTTTATCCGTTTCTGAATATTTATTTTTCGTGATCATTTAGAGTTCGTGATGCATAGCACACTGGCTATCCATCTTTAGTTAACACTGATCCAATGGCATAATTACTTGCATCTTTATATACTGTAAACATCTTTTCAAAATTTGGAAATTTTAAAATAGGATGTTTTATAATGTTTAGTTTTAAAGTTTCAAAAGCTTGGATGTGCTCTGGATCATTAATATTAATCGTCGCCGTAGCATCTTTTTTCAAGTATTTGATCATAGGATATGCTATTTTTGCATAATCTTTTACAAATTTTCGATAATAACCGGTAGCTCCTAAAAATGATTTTATTTGTTCTTCGGTTTTTGGAAGACGATATTCTTCAATACATTTTATTTTGTTAGGGATTGGTTTTATTCTTCAGCGGTTAGTACATGTCCTAAAAATTCTGTACTTTTTTAACACGCTTATATTATCTTCACTTGTATGTATGTATGTATGTATGTATGTATGTAACCGACACCTTTACACTCGATTTTGACCCACTTTACACGAACCGATTTTATTAAAGCTTTGTACATATATCAAGAACCGGTGGCAATACAATAATTTCATAAGTTTATCTCAATATCCTTATCAGGATTACCAGGATTAAATATTTTCCTCCCACACCTTCTGTTTCTACCAGCTTTTATTATGAGCTTATAAATATTAAAAGACTCCCTGAATTCTAAGTGCTGCGGTAGCTCAGTGGGTTAACGCGCCGCCACGTTTCATTTTTGGCATCGGATTGTACAAGGGTCGTGGGTACAAGTACCAACCATGGCGGGTTCATTGTGGGTTCAAATCCTAATCATGGCTGATAATTTTTTTTAAATAAAATTACGAAAACTTAAAAAAATATTTTTTTGACAACACATCGAACTAAAATATGAAAAATAAATATAGTTTAAAAAAACTAATAACACACGCTTAGCACATCAAGCTAAAAAAATTAAAAATAATTTTTAAATTGAGCTGAAAACAATAATGAATTTAAAATATTAGTGTTATAGTGAAAAAAGCGTGGGGCGCTCGATATACGAATAATATGCCACAATGCGCCCAACGCTTTTTCACAATAACACTACTATTTTACGATCATTATTGTTTTCAGCTCAATTTAAAAATTATTTTTAATTTTTTTAGCTTGATGTGCTAAGCGTGTGTTACTAGTTTTTTTAAACTATATTTATTTCATACAAGAGCATTTGTCAAATTGAATTTTTAAATTGTATTCTGAAAGTTTTCTGAAAATTAGAGTTAAGGATTGCAAATGTTCCTTGAGGCTTGTTGAAAAAATAAGTCTAAATAAACAACACAATACTTATTTATGTATTCTCTTAATATTTCGTTCATTAATCTTTGGAACGTTGCCGGTGCGTTCTTCAAACCAAATGGCATTCTTAGGTACTCATAGAGTCCATTAGGTGTCACAAAGGCTGTTTTAGGTATATCATTAGGATGAACTTTAATTTGGTGATATCCTTTTGCAAGGTCTATTGACATGAAATATTGTACTTTGCCAAGTTTGTCAAGTATGCTATCAATATTTGGCATTGGAAATCTATCGTCTACAGTTATTTCATTTAACTTGCGATAGTCTGCACAAAGTCTAAATTTTTTGATTCCTGAACTGTCTAATTTTTTCTCTACAACCTACAACCTACTGCATCTGTATTTGTTAATTGGTCACCTTCATAATATACTAAATTATTGAATTTTTTTTAATAATATTTCTATACCTTCTCTTTCTTCTAAATTTAAATGGTTTAAGTCCATTTCTTTCCCTTTTCCTAAGAGTTCAAAACAACCAAATGTTATCTGTTTTTCTTCGGAGTGTATTGGAATTTCATTGTTTTTTAGTTTATTAGTTCTTTATTATCAAAATCAAAAGTTTTTACAATTTTACTTAAAAGGTCCATACCGACTAAAATATCGTATGGTTTATTTCCTAAATCTCTCTTATACCATCTTGTTTTAATTTTTTTTATCATATATGAATTCTTTTGGAACGGAAGTTATGATTCGTTTTACAATTTCGTCTGTTATAATTTCGGGCAAAAAAAAGTTTGTTATCATCGCTCGTTCACCATTGACAGTAACGCTGCGATTCGCATCATCTTTGAAGAAATATGGCCCAATAATGCCGCCGGCCCATAAACCGCACCAAACAGTGGCTTTTTCGGGATGCATTGGTAGCTGTTGCAATGCTTCTGGCTGATCTTCACTCCAAATGCGGCAATTTTGCTTATTTACGTACCCATTCAACCAAAAATGAGCCTCATCGCTGAACACAATTTTTCGATAAGCAGCGAGCGATGAACATTTCGAACCGAGCACGAATTTTGATAGTAAAATTCAATAATTTGCAAGCGTTGTTCATTTGTAAGACGATCCATGGTTAAATTGCAAACCAAACTGAAGCTGTTTGACAGTGACACAAGGTACTAAACACACGTCAGCTGTCAAAACCAGTGTTGCCAAAACCAAACCAGCTAAAAAATCACCCGTTATTATATTAATTGTTTGATGTCTCATTCTAATTTTTTCGTATTTTGGGAATCTACTGCAGTCAACTGAATTTGAATTTATTATACTCATTGTTAAACCTGTATCTATTAAACCTTTATATGTTTGATCGTTAAATGTTAAATCTATAAAAATTTTGTCTCCGAGGCCTACAGCAGAAAAAAATTTGCTTCTACGTATAAATTTCCTCTCTAGTTTCAATTTGGTCCACAGACATTGGTGCTGGGTTTTGTACCGCATTTCTTATCTGTCCTTATATAGGTTATAAGTTGGCGTTGATTTCTAAAAGTATTATTTTGATTGTAATTGTTATAGTTATTTTGTCTTCTGTCCATATTGTTTTGCTTGTGATAAAATTACGATGTTGTCCTGACGTGTTTCTAAATTGTCGCGATGTGTTTCTAAATTGTAAGGATGTATTGTAGTTATTAAAGTTATTATTCTGCCTTGGAAATCTGGTATATTTATTGTTTTGTCTAAAACTAAAATTGTTGTAATTTTGTCTGTTGAATTAAAAATTGTTGTCTGTTAGGTTTGTTCTCTATTTGTATGTTTCCTTCGTCATACCCTATGTAGGTGTATAAAACTTCTTTTAATTTGTGAATGTTATAAATGTCTTTAATTTCTCTTGATAGGTTACCTATTGCTAGCTGTTTAACTCGATTTATTATTAAAATATAAACATTTTCTTTAGCTTCGTTTGGGTTACTTTCATATGTAATAAAAGTATTTACATCTTCAATTATTTTTTCAATTTTCATATTTAAATGCAATGGAATTTACCTTAATATATGCAATTTTATTTGCTATTTCTTTATAGTTGATGTTGCTTCAACAATTGATTGGCTTCTTCCCACGATGATGTCTGCTTGTGGAATGTGGATTAACAGTTCTTATGCTTTTCCCATTATTTTAGTGTTGAATATCGCCTGCCATCTTTTCTGCCTTTCTTGTTCTCTTACACCATTAATGTGGTTCTCTACTATATGGATGAATTGGGTAAGGGTTCCACTTTTCCAATAAAACTCCTGGATGTAGGCAATTTCCTTCAAAATCCTTACTGTTGCATTCTGTTACTGTGGCCTTATTGCTAATGTTGCAATAGACTGTATTAGCCTTTCGATATTCTGCTACTCCATATCTGGGGCCCTACTCTGTATTTCGTTTCGAAAGTCATTTCTATTCGAAAGTGATTTTAGTTCCGAATTTGATTTCGTACTCTGTAAGACATACGAAACGGAAAAATAGTACTCAATACTTTTCCCTCTTTCGGATTACTTTACGCGAGTATCGAATTATTTCTTATGAGATCTGTCAAATCAAGAAATCATAACAAAACAAACTTGCAGTCATTGGGCATACTTAAAGGAAGATTAAGATGACTTTTAGCAGCAAGGGAACTCCATTATGCTCCAGAAAAAGTTGTGCAAAAATGAATGTTTGATGTGCACTGCATAATATATGTTTGGAACATAATGTGGGCTTACCTTCGGATGCATTATCTTCGGATCAATATCATGAAGCATCAGACAGCATTGAACACCAAGAGGAAGTAGGTAACGCTACCTGCATCCTGCATCGGTGGACCTTCGGCATTTAACTGGGGTGCAAACCTCTGCCATAAGTTGTACGACGTTTGTTTGGCGTTGGCGGTTTTTAAATGACCCTTGGCCAAGTCTGGATGCGAGCACATACAGCCAAAATCTCGAATTGTCTTTGTTTCGTGTGCTTATTTGTATCCCTTTAATTAAATGTATTTGCTTAAAATGTTATTTTAATTAAGATTTAAAAAAAACTTACATTTTTAGATACACACATTCAATTTCGTTATCACATTAGATGTAGAAACAAATTTTCCGTTTTAGAAAGCTTTTGACATTCGAAAACGAATTGCCAGGTACTAAAATTCCGCTTTCGGAATTGTCATTTCGAAATTAGTAAATTTATTTCCGCTTTTGAAGTAGAGAGTGCAAAATATTCGTTTTCGGAAATTTTGATTTTCGAAACGAAATACAGAGTAGGTCCCCTGGTATCTTCGGCCAAAATTTGATAGTTTTATCTTTTTTATGAATTTTGAATGA
The DNA here is from genome assembly GCA_905146935.1 of Scaeva pyrastri. Lineage (NCBI taxonomy): Eukaryota > Metazoa > Arthropoda > Insecta > Diptera > Syrphidae > Scaeva > Scaeva pyrastri. The sequence continues at coordinate 47,239,580 of LR989929.1, forward strand.
TTTATAAAAAATTTAGGTTTACTTTAATTATTTTTTTCGTTTACACTTATTTGATATATCTATTATTTCAGTTTCACTTTGTTTGATTTTGATTTGTATCTATTTGATTTGATTAGATATTAACTTTTTATTTTATTTTTAAGTCTCATTTAAGTTGAGTTGTTGAATTTATTCTCATTTCCGTTGAGGTGTTAAATCGCAAGCTGAGTGTGTCACTTTTTTCTTTAAATCTTCTTCCTTTTATTTATTCACTTTGATCTTGTAAAACTATTCCAAAATGTTCGCTTTTGGTTTTGTTTCCAATTGATTCAAAAATGATTTTTTTTTGTAATTGATTTCACTCAAAAATTTTCACTTTTTGGTTCAAAAATATTCTTTTTGTTCTTTTCTAGCTTGGTCACCGTTTATAACAACGTAAGCACATTAACGGTACTAAAAGTGTTAAAAAAGAAGGTCTACTTTCGTCAAATTATAAAGGCTGATTTTTATATATATTAATAAGGTATTCATTAAATGATGTTTCCTCGCTAGCCAGACATTTTTGATTTTTAATCTAACCCATTGCCAGACAAGCATGTACGGTAGCTGTAGAAGCAAGCGCGAGGTAGTGTATATAGAAACAGTATAAATGGAAAACCATTATAAAATAACAACGGTAAGACTTACAATGCCATGTGATACCGTCTTGGAAAGCCAGAAATATCTTCTTTAATTTCCTTTTTAATACGCTTATATTAGCTTCACTTGTATGTATGTATGTATGTAACCGACTCCTTCACACTCGATTTTGACCCACTTTACACGAACCGATATTATTAAAACTTTGTACACATATCAAGAACCGGTGGCAATACAATAATGTCATAAGTTTATCTCAATATCCTTATCAGGATTACCAGGATTAAATATTTTCCTCCCACACCTTCTGTTTCCACCAGCTTTTATTATGAGCTTATAAATATTAAAAGACTCCCTGAATTCTAAGTGCTGCGGTAGCTCAGTGGGTTAACGCGCCGCCACGTTTCATTTTTGGCATCGGATTGTACAAGGGTCGTGGGTACAAGTCCCAACCATGGCGGAACATTTTTTTTTTAATAATCTAAATCGCAGGCGCGACTCACCGGGTTGTGGGTTCAAATCCCAATCATGGCTGATAATTTTTTTTTAAATAAAATTACGAAAACTTAAAAATTATTTTCTTTGACAACACATCGAACTAAAAAATGAAAAATAAATATAGTTTAAAAAAACTAATAACATACGCTTAGCACATTAAACTAAAAAAATAAAAATAATTTTTAAATTAAGCTGAAAACAATAATGAATTAAAAATATTAGTGTTATAGTGAAAAAAGCGTGGGGCGCTCGATATACGAATAATATGCCACAAGACGCCCAACGCTTTTTTCACTATAACACTACTATATTACGATCATTATTGTTTTCAGCTCAATTTAAAAATTACTTTTAATTTTTTCAGCTTGATGTGCTAAGCGTGTGTTATTAGTTTTTTTAAACTATATTTATTAATTTAAGTTTATTTTGTTAAAAGTTTTCGAAAAATTAATTTTTAAATACGAAATAAAAAAATTATTGAAAAATATTATAATTTTTTTACTTTTTAATTTTATAAGATTTTTATGTACATATGCACATAAAGGGGTTGCCACCATGTTAAGTGTGTGGCAATTATTGACATGATTTTATATAACATTCATGTAATACTAGGTTTGTTCCAAGTTACACATTTTTCGTAGTTTTTCACAGAAGAGAGAGCTCTTGAGAGAGCAAAAATTTCCCCACCCTGTGAATTTCAGCCACAAACATTTCTGTGCACAGAAAATTGAAGACTGTCAAATTCAAAAAAAAAAACATTTGACATTTTAGTTCTGCCGTTAAAATAAACGAATTTTTTAAAATTGAATTTTACATTCTAGTTTTCATTATGGAAAACACCAGAATTGAGTTCCAAATCGAGTCGTCAGACTCTCTTGAGCACTCTATTCGTAACAATTTTAACAAATCCATTTTTCAATTAATTTTAAACAATTACAAACTTTTCACGCGCTTTCGAATCGAATTTGTTGAAATGATTTTTTGTTGAAATTTTTGACGTTTCGTAGATTCTGTGATTTTCTGTGAAATGTCGTTCCACTTCGTTGTGTATAGTTTCTCTCTCGCTGAGAGAATTTTACCCCCACTCCTTAAAAAAATGTGTGCTGTGAATTTCTGTACACAAAACACTTGGAACATACCTACTAAAAAATCAGCCTTTATAATTTGACAAAAGTAGACCTTCTTTTTTAACACTTTAGTACCGTTAATGTGCCAAAGCCACCGCTACCCGAAATTCATAACGATCTAATCGTTTTTAACTTTGTTGGGAGAATGCACTGACAAACTTTCAGCTTTTATAAAATAACGAAGGTCTGGCGTTCACGGGCTCTTGCTCTATGGTCTCTAGTGAGACTGTCATCATCAACTTCCATTTAATTATTGTCATGTTCAATCATAATGCCACCAATTATTTGTAATGGTGAACCTATGCAATTAATTAGTATTTATTTATTTACGTTTTAGTAAAATTATATGTTATCATATCATAAAAGGAGAAAATAGACAAGAAAAAAGGAACGCTGTATATGACGCTACGACACCAGCAACTAGTATTGGATACGCATTCGACTTTGTGATTCAATATCAGTTGATTGGGTCTCACTAGGTAATAGAGTCAGAGGGAAAGAAAATGTACGCGTACCTTTCTCTATCTCTCTTGTCCCTAAAGTTACATACGAAACGTTACTCCCTCTCTCCATCTTGACTAACGTGTAACTCCATATCACTCTCTTTCAACTTCCGTTCGCATCACACTTTTCGTAACACATTCGCCAATTTACTCCCCCAAGCCAAGCGTGCCTAAAGAAGTTTTACTTCAAAAAAATTCAACATATTTTATTTGAAAGCATTTCAAAAACTTCCATATTTCAAAAGTAATCTCATCAATTCATAGCAGTTTGCTCATTTTATAACAATTTTATTAAATGGCTAAAGTAAACCTTTCTTTGATATTTTGATAACCGATTTAAACTTTGGCTACCAACAAGTGCAGTGAAAAATTTTTTCTTGGATGTACCCATGGATATTTTCCTTAATCTTACTTGCCGAATAATTGGACACCCTTGATCAATAAGATTTTGTTATTTATAAGATGTAACTCAAATTATTGTAACTTAAAACATTTTAAGAGTTTTCGTGAACAAGATTTGTATATCCTACCGCATTTCGTAAATGTTTTTTCCGGATCTGTTCATTATTTGGGGCCAGTAGCTGAATGCTAGCAAATACTGCAAATGGCGGGACCGTAAAAATTTTCCACGTTCATTCATCAGCCTTAGATACTCCTGAAATTAAAACGAAACAAAATAAGGGTATTCTTACAACGTCATTAACACTAGACAAGTTTTTCATATCGATAAGTTTATCTTTTGGTAAATGAGCAAATACACTGTTTTAATTACAAGTATTACACATACAAACCAACTTTCGCGCTAAAACAAAGGGAGTATGTCCCTCGACTATCTTTATTTTGATTTTCTTTCGTACTTTTTATTTTTTGTCCCAGTCCCAGTTTGACTTAATTTATTTCTTATTAAATTCGATAAGAAGACATTGTTATTGGTTCGATTTGTTTGAAATATTTAACAGATCTGGAAGAAGAAATATAAGGAAATAAAATTTGCCACATATAGTGTAGGTATGTGATCGCAGTAAAAGTGGGATCGAATTTTAATTAAATTAATAAAGAATTATTTATTGGAAAAAATTAAACTGTCTGAAGTGACATACAAGTAAATTGTATGTACAAAATTTAATAAGAATAAAAAACTTATGAATTGCAGTGTGAAATTAAGTATAATAAAAACCCGGAAACGTCGGACAAAAGTTCATATTTCTTTTTTTTCTTTCATGCTTCTCAAAGAAAGTGATGAAAATTGCTTATATTTAAATTAATAACTAAGCAAGAGACAAATTTTAAATGAAGCAAAAAACAAACCTATTAATTAATTGAAAACTACCTAGTAGTTTTTTGGTTATAATTGTAATGCACTAGGTATATCGTCAGCGGAGAACGAAATTCTTAGTCCGTCTGTTTCTGAAAATGCTGAATACCAGGAGCATAATGGGGTAAACCAAAACGCGAAACCCCTTCGTCAAACAGATCGGAAACTTAATGATGAAAACCTTGTGTTGATTTGATATCCTTTGATCTTCAAAGTGTGTTTTCCTTGTCGGCAGCTAATAATTCAAAATTTTATTGTAAAAGAAAATTAAGTTTTACAAGCTCACTGATTACTGGTTGTGCAATTTAAACAAGATAACTTTTTGGTACGAGACTCAAAGCGGAAGGAGTGGAAATGATATCGCAAAACTTTAATAAAAATTTTAAATGCAGTGCTGCATGACAATCCGGCAGTAACCACTATTATTCTCTGGTCAGATTATTAATGCTACGTATAGTTTATTTGTATTTTACAAATTTGTTAGTATGATTTTCTTTAAAAAATTGTTTTCTTCTTTGCTTTGCACTAGATATTTAGATATTTATTTTTAAGTGATAGATTTCGAAAAGTAAATTTAGTGGGGGCTTGACCCCCTTTTATTCAGCTTAAAGCAAGCTACAAGTACACTGCCAATCACTAGGATGAGGCCACATATTTTTTAATCGATTTTCGTTCTTTATACCTGCTGGAAATTTCGTACCCATACAAATTTACTACATTTGAGTAGGTAGATATTTTCTTTAAAAAAAGTAATAAAATTAAGGGGTTAAATAGAAAAAACTGTTGGAATTTCCCTACATTAATTAAAGAGCTACTTAAGAACAGTATGAAAAATTGCGTCACTTGGATGAGGCCACATGAAAAATCTTATAAAATATCAAAAAAATGAAATAAATGTTTACAGTTTTTGGTTTTCAAACATTTATTTATTAAGTTTTTCTCCATTAATAATGAGTATACCCCCCTTTTTAGGATATGACCTCTATCTCTATTAGACGGTTGGGAATGGAATCATAAAGTTTTTTTTAAATAGTCAAGTAAAATCTCGTCCAAGGCATCACGGATAGCTTCAATTAAGTCGTGTAGATTCTTGATGGCCGATGCTGATGGCTGTGGTTGTGTACTGTTGGGTTGCCCAATTATCTTTTGTAAGAGTCCACCCTCTTGAGATGAGTGAGAACCCTGATATTGTTGTATCTTTCTTGAAGGCTGGTCCATGCTGTTCGGTAGTTGTCTTCAGTCAGCGATAGATGACGAATTAAATTCTCAGCTTCTCCACTTAGATGTGTTTTGAGGTACCACATCTTCTGAATGTTGGGTATAGATTGTTTGTCTGCCATTTGTGAAAATAGATCAAAAAACTGTCGCCATTTCAGGTAATCACCATCAAATTTAGGAATGGTAACCTTGGGAAGATGTAGTGAGTTATTTTTGACGATGCCGATTTCAGAATTGAGACTGCCTTGTGAATGTATTTTTATGGATAACCTTACAAATGTTTGTTGAACCCTCTGCTCCATATTGATGAAGTCTATATGTTTATAGCCTTCTGCTGCTGGGTTGTCACTTAACTCCCATATGGTGTAATTGGAGGATTCAATTTGCTGCCACAGTTGTTCAATAGAACGAAACTTGACTTCGTGGTATTGTGGTGGTTCATTATTATCCATTGATATTCCATCCAATAATCTCTCAAGAGAGCACATGATTGCTCTCTGTCTTCGAATGGCACTCGTTATTTTGGATGGTTCTGGTGATGGTGCAGGCAGATTTTCTTGATGTAATTTAGCGGTTTCATTAAAGGACATTATTGCTTCTTCAAAATGTTTGGTGTATTGTTGCACTAATGCTGAAACTTCCTTGAAGTACCTTTTCGTAAAATATTCATGGTCGAGGTCAACATTCGGAAGTCCCTGTATTTTCTGGTCACCTTGCTCAAAATTCTTCCATTGCTCTTGAAGCCTTAGAAGCCTTTCTTCAAAGTAACTCTTCGTGGTTTTGCGATCAGATGAATCCTTTTTGAAGTTGGAGATGATCAGCTGAATCTCTTTACCACTAGCTATTTGGGTCAATACACATTCCTCGAATGATGTCATCTTTGTTAATTGATGGATATAAGTATGTAAAAGTAGTAAGTAGATGTATGTATGTATGTATGTATGTTCTATAGATATGTATATCTATTTACGGTGTTTTGAATAGGTCTTAGATGCGTATATCTAACTATGATGAATAGGATGATACGGCAATCAATGGTTGTATTGATCAGTTGGATCACGTCGGGGTCACCAAAATGTACAGACTCGTTTGTTTGAAAATGGAACTATCAAGCACATTAACTTGATAATTTTTAAAGTTTTGAGACAAGCACTTTAACCTGTTCAAATGAAGGTAATTCAACTGAGTCAAAAAACAACCATTGATAAATTCTGTTACTTAATGCATTTTATTACTCTAACTAGCTAATTCCCACCCGCTTCGCTGTGTGCATTTATGAAGAAAAAAAATTGAACCTGGCTAAAAATAATTTAAAATTGAATTTCGTCTCATGTCAATTTAAAGCCATGTGATGCACTCCAGAGTGATAATAAAACCCAGAAAATTCAAATTTAATGGAAAGCTAAATTTCAATAAGTTTTCCGGTTCAAAAACAAAAAAAGACAGTTTGCGGAAAACAGGGAAATTCGATTTTAATTTCACTTACTTAAAGAGAAAAGGAAAGTGAATCCGCTTTAATTGGAAGATCAGTTGTAATAATTGGAACCCGTGGGATAAGGTGCTTTTCTCCTTTGAATATTCCATTGATAATCTTTCCTGTCGTGATTCGTGAATCACATTGTTTTCAACAGTTTCTTGAATGACATTTTCAATTTCGTATAATTAAGATTTCAGATAATTTTTGCTCATATCATATTGCGTATGTTGTGTGCGATGTACGACTATTCCGAATAGGTGTAATAATACACAAAAATCGAACATTTGCAGCAAAAATCAACACATTTGATCAATAGAAAATGACAATAAGGAAAGAACACCCACAAATTGAACACAACCTATGTATATCTATCAAATTTTGGCATTGATCGTACCCCAACGCCATCTATTATTTATCTTTCTGATTTCTCCACGCAAAATGCATGCAAAACAATTTTATTTTTCATACAAAAATCAATTTTAATAATTTTCTGACTTGTTGGGAATGTATTCTTTTATAAAAACCTTTTCATGACTAAAACAGATTATACTGAAAAATATTATTGTTACTTTTTCGATTTTTCGGAAATTATAGTGATGAAATGCCATTCAGATGTTTGTCCATAATTGAAATTAAGAAATTAAAAAGAATAAAAATGCTTCTTCAATTTTGTCCCTTTTTAGATTTTAATGATTTAAATCTACTCTGAGAAGAAGAAAAGTATACAAAAACTTAAAAAAAAAGTAGAACCAAGCCAAAAAGATAATAAAATTCTATCGGAATTCGTCTTTTTCGTTAAAAAATCCGAAAAGATTCAAATGTACGAATACGAATGAGAATTTCAATTTTGATGCATCTTGTTAAATGATTTTTTGTCATTTTTAGGATTACCAATATTTATTTCAAATAACTGCATGTCCATTTTGTTTAAAATGTATTTGTTTCCTTATTGGGAGCAAATAAACGCAAGTAGTACAAGGTGTACGAATATGACTAAAAGTGACTGTATGGACTTTCATTTTGTAAAGAATTGTTTTCGAATATCATTTTTTATATACCAACAATACTCTGCAAAATGCCAAAAACAAAATTGAAATCGGTACATAAATTCGCGCGTTAGGCAGCCACACACACATTCTGAAACAACAAAATCCTTAATTGGTCCTAAATACATTTGAAACCAAAAAAATTACACATCGGTATATTGAAAACACTCACTTTTTTGTATTATAACTCAAAATTACTTCACGTTTAAAAATTTAAATTGAAAACGATTCAGAATAAAATAAAATAATTTAAGTTAAAAAAACTTAGTTTAAAGCTAAATTAATGATAATGGGAATATATTTTCTAACACACAAAATTGAACATCTTTACTGTATATATGGAACTGTCGATTCCGAAAAATACTTGCACAATCTCGAAAACGCCTTAATACTATAATTTCAGCAAGTGCGATCAAAAATGGAAGTTTGGAGAATCGTGTGCTTTAAGTATCAAAATCTATTGGAAACAATGTCAAAACTGTTAAAGTATGTACATATGTATGTTCTTGATGTTGCAAAATTGCAACGATTTAATTTTTTGCTATTTGTAGAGAATGGTGCGTTCGAATATAACATTTTTTTTTACATGTAAACCATCTACAGATAATTCTCTATAAAAGGCAAAAAACCAAATTTAAATCGGTACATAAATGCGCAAGTTAGGTGGCCACACACACATTTTAGGAACTCATTTTTATATATATAGATTATTTCATTGATTTTTATCTCTTGCAGGTGGTAATTCTTTTGTAAGATTTTGTTCTGTTCGTTTAAACTGTTCATTATCTGAATATTATCGGTCTGTATTTCCAAAATTTTATCTTTTGAATTTTTCAATTTGGTTATTTTATTTTCAATGTCTTCAGCATCTTGTGAATCCATTGTTCCAAATAATGCCTTTAAGCCTGAACCTATTACATTTATTAAACCTCTCCTATTTCTAATTTTATTATATTCATCTCTTAAATCAAAACCTAGTATATCTTTTGTATCTCTTAATCTTCTTTTAATCTTGTCTAAATGCGATAAAACTGTTTGTTTGTTTAAATTTATAACATTCCTGAGAATAATTAATACACTATTTAATAAAATAGTGTTTTCCAATTCTTGTATATTAATTGAGTTAACGGTCACAACCTGTCCTTCTTTAATATGTGTCGCTCCTATGTATTTATAGTAAACACCGCTTGATTCAAATTTTCCAAAATGAATGCCTTGAATGCATATAATTTGTAAAATCAATCTGAAATTATTAATTGTCTTTTGATTTAAAATGTTTAATTTTGCTTTTGTTATATTTTAAGTATTTAATTACAACCGAATCACCAATTATTTTGAGTATTTTAAAAGGTCCTGAGTACTTTTCATCAAATTTATCTCTTTTATCGTTTTCTGCAAGTATTAAATCTTTTACCTGGAATTCTTTCATTTTTGACCCTAACTTTTTATCATATCTTTGTTTTGACTCCCATTTCTTCTTTAGTTGTGTTCTTCCACCTGTTGATGAATTCTACACAATTTTAATTGGAGTTCTTGTACGTAATCTGTGTTTGTTTTGTATTTCATAATTCCTGTTTCGCTAGGTGGATTAGCCTTTCTACCAAATAAGATTTCATGATGTGTAAAACCTGTACTATTATGTTTTGACGTATTATAGCAAAACGAAGCATATTTGAATAGTTACTACTCTGGTTTCGTTCTATCTTTAATCATGGTTCTTAAATATTCTCCTAATCTCGCATGTGCTCTTTCAGCGGATCCTTTACTTTGAGGATAAGCGCTACTTGTACGAAGATGTTTTATCTTGAACATCTTGCACAATTCTTGCATTAATTCATTAAATAATTCTCCTCAATTATCTGTGAGAATAATATTGGGAATACAAAAGTATATATACAAAAGTATACTGTTTCGCTTTTCTTATCTTCTATTGGGATGAATTTTATATAATTTACTTAAATCGTCTTGGATTGTTAAACTGTATAAAATTTTATTTCCCTCTTTATATGGCCCTGTTGGATCCATATCTACTTTTTCCAAAGCGTAATTAGCAGTACTAGTAATTTTCATACGATTTTTACCTGGATGTCTATTGATCTTTTGTTTTTGACATTGAACACATTTTGATATGTATTCAATAACATCATTATTCAACCCTTTCCAATTAAATCTATCCCTTATTTTGGCTATCGTAAATTTTTGTCCTCCATGACCTCCTAAAAAGCTTTTATGACTTTCCTTTATTATTAATTTTTGTTCTTCTAAATTGTCTATATTTTCAATATCTTCAGTTTCATCACTAGATTCATCATCTTCTAACACATTATTTTGATCATCTGTTATATTACTATCTTATCTTTGCGTTACATTTGGACTTGAACATGGTTCTTGATTCCTACTAACTTCATTATATATTTCTCTTAAAACATCTTCATCTTCCTCGTCTGAAGTGTCTTTGCCAAAAATTTCGTCAATTAGTGCCTTTGTTTTCTCATCATTTCTTGTTGACACTGGATATAATGTTATATACGTTTCTGCTCAATTCATCTGTTACTACATTATCTACTCCTTTCTTGTAGACAATAGTATATTCATATTCTTCTAACTTTAGTCTATATCTTATGAGACGACTTCCTGGATCTTTTACATTAAGTAACCAAGTTAAAGGTCTGTGATCCGTTTTAATTTTAAACTTTTGACCATATATATAAGGCCTTAACTGTTAAGTCTAATGTCGTAAAATACTTCGCATTACCTAACCTATCAAGTATCTCTTGGATATTTGGAATCGGATAGTTATCACTAATGGTTATACACTGCCAATCACTAGGATGAGGCCACATACACTGAGTTACAAAAAAAGTGGCGCAGTCATATTTGTTGATGTTTTGTTATCATTTTGACAATATACCGCTATGTTTTTAAAAAGCTTAGTCTTTTTTAGTTAAGTGGTATATTTGTGTATTTGTTTGCAAATAATTTTTCCATTTTCCTTGTAAAACGTGATTCCTATTGAGAAAAACCCCAACATATTCATTTCTTCATACCAGATGCAAGATGTTCGGATTTTGGCTTCCGTGGCCCCGTAAATTTTTAAATAAGTTAAATGTTTTAGGCTTATTTTAATTGGTTGATTTATTAGTTTTTTAATAATTTTGTAAAAAAATATGCAAAATAACGGTAGAAGAACTCGCCAGGGGGTTGGCTTTGGCTGAGGATGGACGTAGTGTGCGGTATGCCGCTGTTATGAATAAAAAACCGCAGACGACGCTAGAAGAACCATTAAAAGGTACAGGCGTAGTCCGGTGTCAAGGTTCAGGTCCACCAGAGCTACACCTGATGCAAGACCGATCGATATTGAGCTGTTGAGCGGTTGAGCTGTCTCACAGAATTAGATCCGTTGGAGTGAGGGGTGGGAATGCACAAACAGTGAGGCGGTGATTAGTGGAGAGTGGCCTGAGAGCAAGAAGGCCATTTCGTGTACCAAGACCCACGATATAGCACAAGCGCCAGCGGATGGAATTTGCTCGCCTTTACTAAAAATGAACCGAGGTTGACTCGATCAGAGGTCTTATTACTTATGAGTCCAGGTTTTGTCTGCGGTCACCAGCTGCACATAGCAGAGTGTGGAGGCGATCAGGTGAGAGATACTCTTCGGTAACAGTTGTCCAGCTTGAACATTTCTTGAGAGGTTCCGTCATAGTGTGAGCAGGTATTTCCATGCAAGGAAAAACCGAGCTGTAGATAGTGGAGGGGTCGGTGAACTCCAAATATTACATCACTAACAATTGGGATGAATATGTGGTTCCATTCACACCAATTATTGGCGAAAACTTCCTTCTGATGCAGGAAAATTCTAGACCAAATGTTGACAGGTGTAATACTGATTACTTGCAAGAAGTCGAATTTGACGTGATGGCTTGGCCTGTGATGAACCAGGACATGAATCCCATCGAAAATGTATGGGACATGCTGGGACGAATGATTAGGAGGCGACCTGCCCTTCCCGAGACACTTAGTGGGCTGAGATCTGCTCTAATCGAAGAATGGGACAATTTGGACGACACTATCTTAAGGAACCTAATGCAAGGTACTCCCAGACGAATTAAAGATTTGTTAGATGTTTGGGGTTGAAATACCCACTACTAGAAAGGAAACAAGACTCGTTAAAAAAAAATTAAAATAAAAATTTTAAATGTTAACTTATGAATTTTCTGCTTATTTTTGTTAATTTATGCTTCATTCGTAGGTTCTTAACTTTTTTTTTTCCTTTTTTATGTGAATTACTTATTTTTACCTCAAAAAACAAAATTGCATTAAAAAAATATTTGTTTGCCCATCTTTTTTGAAATTATAGCAAAATTTCAAGGTGCGCCACTTATTTTGTAACTCAGTGTATTTTTCAACCGATTTTCGGTCCGATACCTGTTGGAATTTGTTTAACCCGGAAAATTTTACTACATGAGAGTAGGTACATATTTTCTTAAAACAAAGTGATACAATCATAGCGTTAATTAGAAAAGACCGTTGGAATTTCGCTACATTAATGAATGAGCTACCTAAAAAGGATATAAAAAAGTGCGTCACTAGGATGAGGCCATTGCGAATATTTCGTTGTAGAAGTTGACATCTGTAATTTTTTTCAAAATTTTGGTTGCAATATTTAAGAACGTTTTACAAATAACTCTTTTTATTAAATTTCAATTACAAATGGGTTTCGGAAAGACGTTGACAGTGGCAGAAAGAGGACAAATCGATGCTTTCAAAGAAATGGGACTCTCAAGCCGAGAATTAGCAAGGAAGCTGAACAGAAGTAAGACAGTTGTAAACAACTATCTTGCTGATCCTCAAAACTATGGAAAAAAACCAAAAAGGACGCACAGCCCAAGCAACAACATCCCGAGAAAAGCGGTTAATTTTACGTATTGCTTCAAATTCTACTCAATCAGCTACTAAAATAAGGTCCAAAAGCGAAGTATCAGCCAGTATTTCGACAGTCCGAAGGACAATAAGAAAAGATGGTACTATCCAGAGAAGAAAACTCAAAAAGAAACCTGTTCTAAAGCAAGTACACAAGGAGCTGCGAATAAACTTTGCAACAGAACATGTCTCTTGGAGCAGTCAATGGAAACGCGTTGTCTTTTCGGATGAAAAAAAGTTTAATCTTGACGGCCCCGATGGTTACAACTTTTATTTCCATGATTTAAGAAAAGAGGAACTAATTTTGGGAAGACATCACAGCCGTACATCAGGTGTTATGGTGTGCGGAGCTATCACCTACTATGGCAAAATCGAATTGGAGTTTCTTTCTACAACAATGAACGGAAACAGCTACAAATGCTTGTTGGAACGGTCATTTCCGAAGATGAAAAATATTTTTGGACCTCTGCCTTGGATTTTCCAACAAGACAATGCCCCCATCCACACTTCCAGGGTTGTCAAAATCTGGATTTTATCAGAAAACGTAGAGCTTTTGCCATGGCCACCCTATTCACCGGACTTGAACATAATCGAAAACGTATGGGCATGCCTATCTCGAAAAGTTTATGAAGGCGGTAGACAATTTGAAGACAAGGACTCCTTAATTGAAGCTATCCGTGATGCCTGGGTCGAGATTTCACTTGACTATTTAAAAAACTTTATGATTCCATTCTAAACCGTCTAATAGAGGTCATATCGAAAAATGGGGGGCATACTCATTATTAATTGAGAAAAACTTAATAAATAAATGTTTGAAAACCAAAAACTGTTAACATTTCTTTAATTTTTTTGATATTTTATAAGATTTTTCATGTGGCCTCATCCAAGTCACGCACTTTTTCATACTGTTTTCAAGTAGCTCTTTAATTAATGTAGGGAAATTCCAACAGTTTTTTCTATTTAACCCCTTAATTTTATTACTTTTTTTAAAGAAAATATCTACCTACTCAAATGTAGTACATTTTTATGGGTACGAAATTTCCAGCAGGTATAAAGAACGAAAATCGATTAAAAAATATGTGGCCTCATCCTAGTGATTGTCAGTGTATCATTCAATTTCCTAAAATCTATAACCATTCTCCATTTCCTTTCACCACTAGCATCCTGTTTCTTTGGTACAACCCATATTGGACTTGACCATGGTGATTTACTATGGCGGATTATGTTTTCTTTAAGAATTTTTTGAATTTGACGATTCACCTCTTCTTCATGAATTTTCGGATACCTATATGTCTTTGTTTTTATTGGTATATTTATATTACACAGGTCAACACACTTTTTGTTTCTGGGTTCTTGGTATGATTTTCTTGTTCCTCCTACATTACTAATTAATTATAAAAAACTTTTACCTGAAAAAGTTTGTTTTTATAGCTACAAGATTGTTATTATGGATTTAAAAGTAGTACCAAATTTGTATGGTACTACTACATGATATAATTTTCAAGAAATCAAAAATTTTTTTTTTGCATTTTTCACTTCTTTAGACCTTTAAAAATCACCTCCTACAATAATTTAAAGATATTCGAATTCTAACACCATAAAAAAACTAAATATGTTTTCGGGTTTCCATATAAATACAATGTAATAGAAAAACTTTAAACTCGTTTTTCTCCAAATATTTATTTATCATTGTAAAGGGTGAAAAAACAAAGTTTAAAAAAAAAAACAAAAAACAATTATGTATTTTTCAATACAAAGATTGAAAAAATCGCAATTTGAACACAGAAACAAACAAAAAATATTTTTTTGTTGACCTGTTTTATTAACAGTTCTTATATGATGTTCTACTACTGAAGTCTCTGTAAGGTTTTCATCCTCAAGACTAAATATATCACTATATTCTTTAATTACTTCTATTAAATTTTCTATATCTTCTTTACTTAAATGATTTATTCTCATATTTTCTAACACTTCTATAAACCTTTCATTGGAATATTTATTTCTTTTATTTTGATTACTTACTTCTTCAATTGCTTTAATACTTTTCACTTTATTTAATAATTTGTTATTCTGATATGAGATTGACTTTATTGGTGCACTTGAATTTTTAACACGCTTATATTAGCTTCACTTGTATGTATGTATGTATGTATGTATGTATGTATGTAACCGACACCTTTACACTCGATTTTGACCCACTTTACACGAACCGATTTTAATAAAATTTTGTACACATATCAAGAACCGGTGGCAAAACAATAATTTCATAAGTTTATCTCAATATCCTTATCAGGATTACCAGGATTAAATATTTTAATCCCACAGCTCCTGCTTTTTCCTGATTTTATTATGCGCTTATAAATATTAATAGACTCCTTCATTTTAAGTGCTGCGGTGGCTCAGTTGGTTAAAGCGCGGTCTCGTTTCAGTTTGAGCGTCAAGGGTCGTGGGATCAAATCCTAGCTAGGGGTGACTTTTTTTTTTTAATTAAAATTACGAGATTTTAAATAATAAATAAATAATTCTAATTTCATTTACAATTTCAATCAACTAAATGGGTCAATGAAATGTTTCAATGTTTTCTTAAATCACAAAAAAACATCAAATCTGTGAAAATAAATACAGTTTAAAAAAAAAACTAAAAAACAGGCTTTTAAAGCACGTTAAACTAAAAAGTTAAAAATAAATATAGTTTGAAAAAACTAAAAAACACGCCTTTAAAGCACGTTAAACTAAAAAGTTAAAAATAAATATAGTTTGAAAAAAACTAAAAAACACGCTTTTAAAACCCATCATACTAAAAAAGCGGAAAATAATTTTTAATATAAGCTGAAAACAATAATGAACTAAAAATACAAGTGTTATTGTGAAGAAGCGTTGGGCGCATTTGCCATATTTTTTTTTCATATACCGAGCGCCCCACGCTTATTCACAATAACACTTGTATTTTTAGTTATTGTTTTCAGCTTATATTAAAAATTATTTTCCGCTTTTTTAGTATGATGGGTTTTAAAAACGTGTTTTTTAGTTTTTTTCAAACTATATTTTTAATTTCATCAATCCGTTGACCTATAAAGTTTGACATAACTAAAACATTATTATTATCATTACAATGTGGAGACAGTGACGATATGGGTGCGCTTGAAGAAGATCTTTCTTCAACCCGTTGGCCTATATTGTTTGCACTTCCTATATCTGTATTTTTGTTTCTTATAATCTTCAATGACAGTGACGTTACAGATTCAATTGAAGAGTTATCGTCTTCCAATTGTTGATCTGTGCAGTTTGAACTTTTATAGTCATAACTTTCTTCATCTTTATATTTTAATCTAAGACATTCATTTTCATTATAGAGTGTTTGTTCGTAACAATCAATTACAAACTTGTAGCGTTGTAAAAAGTCATTTCCCAAAACTCCATCATTTATTACTTGTGTATATTCAAGTTTTAGAATCTGGTTTTTATTTAGTTGCGTTTCTAATTGTCGAAATCTCGTTATTGCTCGATTCTTGGTCGAATGGGATTTTAACAACGTATCTCCCATTCTTTTTTCGGTAGTGTGTTTCTTTGTAGATTTTTTCGCATTGTTTATCTTCTTGTTTTTGGAATATTGGTTGGGAAACTTCTTCTAGCTCCCAGAACTTTTCTAGTTGTTGATCGACTGAAATCTGTGCCACCAGTCCAGTGACTCTGTAATTATCTCTTTCTTCAATTGATGTTCGTCCAGATATTAACCAGCCCAGCTGTGATTTTTGAGCTATCAGGGTATCATTTCGTTTTATCCCTTCAAGAATTATGTCGCCATACACATCAGCACCAATTATCAAATCATTCAGTCCAGGACCTTTTAAACTTTGAAGCTTCCAATTTTAAGGCTAATTGTAGTTTTGGATGGTATTTGTCTTGTGAGCTTATTGAGTACAAGAGCTTCTAATCGGAGACTGAACTTTGATGTAAAATGAGGTTTGATTGTCACATCGACCTTGTTTTTAGCAATTCCTCCACTTGGTGCACCTAATCCACTAACTTTAACGGAAATATTTTGTCTTTTGAGTCTAAGTGTTTGTGCTATAAATTCAGTGATCAATGACGCTTGCGATCCCGGGTCGTTCAGTGCTCGTACTGTAACACTGCGGCCAAGTCCGTCTTCATTACTTATCTTCAATATTGCTGTTGCAATAATGACATTCTGGTTCTGCTCACTGTGGTTAACTTGTTTGGTTGTTTTTGGTTCGTCTTTTGGAGCTGAGTGCAATTGTTTATTTTGGGGAAACCTTTCAGTCCATTCCATGTGTAGGAACGAATGATGCTTCTTGTTGCAATAATGACAATTTCTTTTGCTGAAGCATTGTTATTGTTTGTCATGTCGTAAGCAGTTTAAGCAGAGCTTAGCTTGTTTGCAAAGTTGTCATCTTTCTTTTGGTGTGGAATTGAGAAATTTTTGACATGTGTATATTACATGTTCACCTTTACAAATGGGGCATTGGAGGTTCTTTGCATTTATATTTGTATTGATGTGGAAGTTGCGAAGTGAATATTTTGTTTCGTCTGCGGCTGACTTTTGATGTTTTTTATTGGTGGACATCACTTCTAAGGCCTGGTACCGTCTTTCGATGTATTCGATAAGAGTCTTCATTGTCGGCATCTTGTTTGGTTCAACGAGTCCTTGCTCGAAAAAATTTCTGGATTCAATATCGAGAGATTTTATTGTTATATGCACAATTATTGGACCCCAAGATGAGGTATCATAGCCCAAATTCTTTAATGCTGCTAGACCTTCCTTGATGGCATCTAAGGTGTTTTTTATTGAAGTAGCTGTTGGAATACTACTATGCCCAGTCTTAAGCATTTTTTCGATATGCATTGTAACGATCTTTCTCTCATTGTTGTATCTGCCTTTTAATATTTCCCAAGCACTGTTGTAATTTTCACTTGAGAATGTCAAATGTTTTATTAAATGCAAGGGTTCTCCTTCCAAATGAGTTTTCAAGTACTTCATCTTTTCGGTTGTCGATAGACTTGTTTTGCCATGAATAATATTAACGAAGAGATCATAAAATTGTTGCCATTCGAGATAATCACCTTTGAAAGTAGGTATTTTAAGTCTAGGGAGCAATGACTCGGTTCTTACTTCTTTTGGCTTGTTGTTATTGCCATTGACTAGGTTCGATGCCATTTGGTGAAAGAACCTGTTTATGTCCTGTTTAACACTTTTATATTCGTTGTTTGTCACAAAAGCTAATTTAAGATCTTCTTCCGATGCACTTGACATGAAATCTTCATGAAGATCAGTTATGTTACGCAGTTGTTCTAGTAACATTTTTTGTTGATATTCGTAAATATCCCTGGAATAATCTTCAAAGGATTGCTCAAATTCTTCCAGGTTCAATTTCTTCAATCTTTGGGTCTGGACTACGTCTGTACTGTCTTTATGCTTCGCATCACTCTCAGTATGTTTTTGTAATTCTGGGTGTATTTTTTCCAGTTTACTCTGTAGTTTTTCGTACAATGACTTTACTGGGTTATAAGTATCTCTTTGCATGTAGTTAGTGTCTTTCTTTACAGAAGAAGATATTTTCTGATGGTTTGAGTCAAACTCGGAACATAAAGCATTAAGACGTTGAAGCCTTTCCTCTTTATACCTTGGAGTTTTTCTTGAAGGACTGTCTTTTCCAACATTCCTATTCAATACTTCAATCTCCTCAGCCAAAGATTTTTGTTTGGCTACGATGATAAAAATTTCCGTTTCATCCATCATTATGATTAGCACTTGTGGTTTTATTTATATGTTAAGTCGTAAATTGTTATTCTTTTTGTCGTAGATTTATCAGTGTTAATAGCCCTGACAACGCTTTCTTGTTGTTAAGTCGATTTTTTTTTTGTTTAAAAAAAAAAATTATTGTATTAAAAAATTTTACATTTTTATACCAATGTCAGCCTTGGTAACGCTTTTTTGTTGTTAAGTCGATTTTTTTTGTTTAAAAAAAATTATTGTATTAAAAAATTTAAAATTTGTATACCAATGTAACTTTTTTTTGTTGTTAAGTCGATTTTTTTTTTGTTTAAAAAAAATAAATATTGCATTAACAAATTTTAAATTTTTATACCAATGTCAGCCTTTGTAACGCTTTATCCGGCTCGAAGGACCAATGTTTTATTCGACACTTCGTAAATAATGGACCCCTTACCTCTGGTGGGGGGAAGTCAAGAAAATACGAACTGTTGGTTTGCTGTATTGATAGCAAGTAACTTTATTTTTCCAAATGTTCTACTTTTATACAATACTAGAGAAACCCCCGCCCGCTTTGCAGGGCGTTACAAAAATAGTTTTTTTAACTTCCCATACGACCATATGAGGTTATTGTTATCGGTCCGATTTGTCAAACTGAAATTTTTGGCATATTTGGACGTTTTAAGGTCTTATGTCGTTTTCAATTGGCAATCCGGAATGAGAAGTAGAAGCAGAATCCCAATTGAACACTTTTTGTGAATTCTGAAATATTTGAAGTGTGGTGTGACTGTATTGGTAGTTTTACAATCTTGGCTTTTTGGAAAACTCCTGCAATAGAAAATTAACTGCATCACTTGCATCGTCATCACTTGATGAAGAAGATGAGGAAGACGACTCCAACAATGTTTCTAACAAATTAGGTACAATTGCTAAGATATTGTCAATATTATTATCCATTTTTTTATAGTTTAGTTTAAATTTCAAGCAATCACTTTACAGTCCGCACAATTTGTTAATTCATTTGTCAAGTGTGACATGTAAAATCTTTGAATGTGTGAGTGATTCTGTTTTTGCTTTTGACTTCAAATCCAGAAGAGAAATATCTTCTTTTTCAGAATTAGAACTGTCACTTTTGCCCAATTGAACGCTTTGAGAATGCTTTTTTCTGATTCCAGATTGCCAATTGAAAACGACATTACAATACCTATATGTCTGTCATTTTTAGAGAGATGTCTGTGTGTGTAAGTGTACGTACGTTTTCCTACGTTCGTACGTTCGAGAAATATTTTTCTTCAGCGATATCTCAAGAACGGGTAGAGATATCGACTCCAACTAAATACTTTCGACAGGTTATAACTTCTGAAATACTAAATAGAAAAACTGAAAAACAATGTATTGCTCAAATATACAATGACCGATATGACATTTGGTAAAACCTACAACATAAATTTACCAAAAAGAGTCAAATATTGTTTTTCAACTTAAATATCCGAGGGCTATGACATTGATTTTGAATTAATTTTTTGTTTCAAAAATAATAAAATTTCTAAAGTATGATAAAGTCTTTTTACTAAAATTGCTATTAATTAGAAAAATCAAAAATAAATGGAATAGATGTTTTTTTTTTTTTAAATGTTGATATTCGTCAATATTTGATCATTTTTAAGGTATGTATATTGAAAAATGCATTATGTTGAAAATAAAATACAGTTGAATACAATATCATTCCACTTTCTCGAGATATTTGTCCAAAATTTCAATTTGACAACAATATCTCCTATGTGAAGTTTAATTTAACAAAAAAATTATTTTGTTAAAAGTCGCTGTGTAATGCAAAATCTCCAAAAACTGCAAAATTTTCAAAGTAAATGGAAAGTTATCAGTGTGGGTCGCACTGAGCCTCTTTTTTATTTTTTCATACCAATGCCTTTTTATAAACAAAAATATCTTTGGTTTTATCATTTTAATCCTATAAGAAATGACCCATACTCGACGGATGCGGTTAAAATGCAAAAAAAATTCAAAACAGTGATTGACATAACTATTTTATTGCTATAATTGGATAAAAAATATAAACAAATATAATTCATTGTTTGTCGTTTTCTTACCAAAACTTTGGTTCAGGCTACTAAAAAAAAAAAAATGTTGCCAGCGACAGGAATCGAACTTAAGACCCCTCACGCCTCGAGCGGATTTTTTTTTTTAAATTCAAATTTTTATTCATTATTAACTTAAAACTACTTACATACTAGACAAAATTCAGTAAACTAGCCTACTTAATGATACTTAAATATAACTTACTGGCCCTAAACGGGCGCTCTAAGAAATTCACGAATACTTAAAACTTATGCCTTTCGGCCTATGAACTATTTTTTTTTAATGTTTATTTCGTTAGAAAATTTAAAAAACTAACCTCTGTGACTTTATTATTATTATTTTCTTACATACTAAGTCCTTAAAATAAAACTTAAATCTACCCCTAACCTACCTACCAACTACTTAAAACTAGAACAACCACAGCGGCAAAAGCTATGTCCCTTTCGTTTTGTTTGTCTATTTTATATGTGTAATTGTCTTTTTTTTTTGATTTTTTTTTTTTTTTTTTTTTTTATTTATTTTTTGTAAATTTATATATATAAATATATATTTTTTTTATTTTATATGTTTTATATTATAGTGCCACCGTCCCTACTCTACTTAATCTACTTAACCTAAGACTAAAAACAAGTATGTAAGCCGGCCAAGGCAAAAAATACCCCTCCCCGGTTTACCCCATATTAGTTTCATTTAGCCACCAAAACTGGTTCTCCTGCTTTCTTCTATCAATACGGTCCTGTTCGGAAACAGCCCTACTGAACCGGAGCTCCGCTCCATCTCGGGCGAGGACGTCTCGTTCGTACAAGAGTCGCCGGTCCACGGTTCTACGCCTGACGTGGTAGATAAGTGGTACTGCCAATCTATCCTGTATCAAGCCGCATTGGTCTAAATAGAGGAATGCCTCTGGTGGGATAAAGCCGCTCAAGCGTGCCATACCGAAGTATTCGTCGTTTGGATAGAACGCCCCGAAAATCAAATTATTGGTCGAAGTCATAGCTCTCGCAATACAAATACTGGTCCAACCAGATACCGAGGTACTACTACACTTTTGCACGCAAATGGCCGCCGGTCAGGCCCAACAATAACCATCTTGCGCCAATTCCTGCATGTATCTCTCGTGGCCTTAGCCAACGGAGTTCGGAACAGAATTGTCTCCGACTTTTGGACATTTATTTTCAGTTTCCAGTCGTCGCAATATCGCTGAATCCTCTCGAAGGCACGCTGCAAGAGAATTCTAATAACCTCAACCTTTCGGGCCGTTCTGTACGCAATCAGGTCGTCGGCATACGCAATTGCTTTAGTTAGGCTACCTATCAGATCACTGGTATAAATGCTGAAGAGGATCGGCGAATTGACCGCTCCCTGTTGAAGACCACTTTTGACAACAAACCTTCTACCATTGAGCATATCATAAAGCATATACAATAATGGCTTACTGATGCCTAGTCTGGTGAGTTTTAGGTACAACCCTTCTAACCATACGGTGTCGAAGGCTTTCTCTAAATCCACCAGAACAGCACCCGTGCATTGTTTCTTGGACTTGTTCCATTGGATATCAGTAACGAGCTTAGACGCGGCATGAATACAGTCATGTCCTGCCTTGAACCCGAACTGATTATCCGGAATTATTGTGTTGTCCACAGCCCACTTAGTCAGAGCCCTATTGATTACCTTCTCGAATACCTTGCTGATTCTTGGAAGAAGACTTATTGAACGAAGATTTGAAGGGTTGGAGTTGTCCTTTCCCTTTTTCGGGAGAGGATGCACCACAGCTGTCTTCCAACGCACTGGATAATATGCATTATTCAGCGCGTTGTTGAACAGTGTAATATAAATGTCAATAGCTTCAGTCGGTAAATGTCTTAACACAATGTTGGGTATGCCATCTACACCTGCTGACTTTTTATTCTTTATTGATTTGAGGATGAGCTGGAGCTCTACCTTCGTGATGAGCAAGGGACTTGAACCCGTTCTTTCGGCGATTATAGCGTTCGCTAAGAAATCGTCATCAAACCGGGTGAAATCACAGTTCTCGGATCGCCAATGAGTAATATCATTCTTCAGGTAGAAGTGGTGAAGTAGGGCCCTTTTTTCCAGGTCGTGGTTTGGGCGAGTGCAAGCATTCACCTTATACACTTGCTGGAAAGCAGCACCAATTGTCTCCACTTTCTCCTGCGAATCCTCAAACACAAAGAAGTCATCTTCCAAGACGGCTTCTTCTGGATTAATTTGCGCTGTCAGAAGTACGTCTCTGTTCTCTGTCGTTCTCTGGAGCTTAAGACACGGAAGGTCGTTATGATTATTTTTTCGGAAAATCTTATTAATTTGCGGGAACATACTCGGGTCGCTAGAGTTAACGGCCCGAATTTTCTGGTCCCAGTACAAATTAATAGACAATCTGTAATTTTCCTTTATCAGGGTGTTGACGTTTTTAATTGACGCCTTCAGTGTCCTAATCTCCATGTCGTGGGGGTCTGTAAATCGTCTGTACAAGTTCTTAAGTCTTGTCAGTAGTCCGATTTTATGTCTGTGAAGTGCGCCTATAGTCGCGTTACTGTAGGCGTTTGTTTCGTCGCGTTCTTTGTACTTCGGTAATGTCCGTTCCATTGTTCGTTTAATTATACTGTCCATCTGTTCAAGGTGTTGGTCGGTTTCATAGTTTGTCAATTTTCTGTTTGGCGGAGATATGTCACTCGAGCGGAGTTCTCTTGATAGAACTTGGGTGAAACGTGGCCAGCGCATCTTACTATAATTGTAAGAGTGCGCTGGTACGAATTCCTCCAGTTCCACAAGCTCGTTGGGTATCTGCATTAGAGCAGCCAAGCCGCAATGGTCGCTGTCGTAATCTATTGTCTGTAGACAATTTCTTGGGTGAGTACCCACTTTGTCAGTTACTGTCAGTCTTGTGTCGTATAGCAAGAGGTCCAGAAAAGAACCGCTTCTTGGATATGATGGCCTTTCAGTAGCCAGCAGGTCGACACCGTACTCAACACTGCAAAGATTCATCAAATTAAATAGATGATTACCTCTTGGGTTACTTGTTTGATTTCCCCAATCACCATGTTTGGCGTTCAAATCTCCTGCCAATATAAAATAGTTCTCTTCCAAGCCCAGTTTAAGTACTCTAAAAAGAATCTCGAGCTCTGAGATGAAGTTAGCTGGCTGCGGAGCATCAGCCGCGTAAGTCGCAATCAAATATAAGCGCTTACCTCTAGTGAGGGAAACACCTACGACGCAGACTTCCAAGGTCTGAAGCTTTCGCAAATCATTATTGGATATAACTTTATGATTAATACCTTTACGTATGAAGATTGCAACACCGCCTCCTTGATCAGAGTTGGGTCGATCCCTTCTTACGATATTGTAATTTTTATGAGTCAATTTGTGTTTCGCTAGCCATAAACACATCAGGACAGTGGTCTTCCGGTGGTGGAGCCTGTCTCGTATTTCCCTTTCCTTTCGCATAGTTGGCGTAAGAAATATTGGGATTAACGATTGCACTTTTTGCTGTTGGAGCTTGTCTTAGGGTAGACTTGCGGCTTTTTGCCTGGCCTGGTTTTCCCGTATCTCTTGGACCTTAGGACAGCCCCGATAATTAGCAGGGTGCCCCTCGTTCCCGCAGATGACACACTTGAGCTGGGCCATGTCTTCGACCCGCTCGGTCCCTAACCTGCACTCACCTCTATTGTGGGTTTCGGCGCATTTCACACAGCGCAACAACATTTCGCAGTTGGCTGCAGCGTGACCGAACCTTTGGCAGCGCATGCACTGCAGCATGCCTCTTTAATTTTTCCCAGTGTATAACCTGGTAGTCTAGGACGGTGATATTCCTTAGACTCTCCAGTCTACTTTGGGGCGACAGAGTTACGAGGAAGATTGGCAGTTTATGCCCCTCCCGTCTGGACTTGACCGTAGTGAATGGCTTGACCCCGACGAATTCGAGGTCATCACTTGCCTTTGAACGGAGCTCATCTAGGAGTTCTCCAGGTTCCGTGCAGCAACTGATTCCTTTTAACAGGACCGTTTTTGGTTTTTCACTCTTAGGAGTGAAGCTGAAGAATTCAGCGGTGGCTTCTCTAAGACACTCTTTTACTAATTTGTAGTCGGCCAATGTGAAGCATTGAACCGAGTACCTTTTCTGTTGCTCATTTATAATTTTAATTGTAAAATTGTTATTAGTGGCCGACTTACATACCTGTTTAATGTCTTCTAGGTCGACCCTATAGGTCCGAATTGGTGGCACTTTCTCGGGCTTAGGCCGTGGTTGCTGCTGGTGTTGCTGCCTCGCTGCTGCTGATGTTGATGGTGCTGCTGCTGTTTGTGCTGCTGTTGGTGTTGCTGCTGGTGCTGCTGACGCTGATGCTGCTGCTTGTAGTGCTGCTGGTGCTGCTACAGCAGCTGGGACAATTTTTGATGTTGTAGCTGGAACTGCGGCAGCTACAGTTTTTGGGGTGTGTACTGGGGACTTTTTGTGCTGCCCCTGCGTTAGCCAACTCAGCCTCCTTCCGCTTCTTTCTTAGCAGTTCGAGGTAGGGCTCCATCTGTTTCTTGATTTTGTCGATCTCGTCGTACAGATCGTTGACGATCGACTGGGCCTCTTCTACCTCGTCCTCTTCTTCTTCGTCCGAGGACGACTCTGTCGTCAGGAACGCAAACCTATTGCTGACCCCGGACCTGAACCTTACCTCACCATCTTCGGACACATATTCTATGTCGTCATCTGATGGTGAGGTATTTAATTGCCGTTGCAATTTTTCGGCTGCTTGCATTTTGGCCTTACGCGCCGTCTCCTTGCCTGCAGCTGGCAGCTCAGCTGAGGCGAACGTGGAGCGACGCTTAACCAAATTCGGCGTACAGCTAATGCTCCGCCTCCTTTTGCTTGCCGTATAAGCTGGCACTGCCGTTGCTACTTTAGCTGCTGTTGTTGTATTTTGGGCCTCTTGCGAGGTCCCAGTAGCTGTAGCCGCTGGCGGCTTTCTTGTTTTTGATGATGTTGTTGCTAGTGGCTGGTCTGCTGTTGATGGTCCCGCTGCTGTAGCTGTACCATCGAGCGGAGATCTTACCAGGACACCACGATCGCTACTGATTTTGGTGTGCGCAAATTGCTAAATATTGTTAAAATAAGCGACCAAAATTTAATTTCTTTGGTTAACATATTTTCCATATTTTTTTATAATTTTTTTTTTGCGCCCTAAACCTTCTACTCTTATTCCTCTTTAATTTAAAAAAAAATTAAGAAAATCGGTCGACCGGTTTGGCTGGTTAGTGAACGAACACAAAAAAAACAGACTTTCTTTTAGATATGTATATAGATTAATGTCTATTTAGCTTATTTTAAATGAACACAATATACAAAATTTTACAAAAAATAATAAAATAATTTGATACATTATTAGTCAAAGTGTATCGTTTCACACTGCACGTTTTCTATTTGTCTTGCTATGGGCGACGATGATGTCGTCGTCGTCGCGACATGTGCAGTGTCATATTGAATCGGTTCGTATTGCTGTTGTTGTCACAACAGACTATTTATAACAAATTATTTATTTATAATTTGTTAAGGCACTGCCTATCAAACACACGAATCTATTCCATTTGATATGGGGCAACGTTGAACCATACCGGGCAACCATAGGTAATCATTGGCCGAATAAGGGCCATATAGCAAATCACTTTCACCCTTCTGTCTAGCCGACTGCTATAAAAAAGCTCTTTCGTCAGGGCAAAAGCTCTCCTGGCCCTGTTCAGGGCAGCACTTATATGTCTATCGAAATATAAGTTCTGATCCAACCAGATAGGTACTTTACTACACTTTTATTCGCCAGTGGTTGTCGGTCTGGTCCTACGATCACTGGATTTCTACAGTGGAGTCCTAAACAGAATAATTTCCGATTTCTGGAAACCAATCGGGCCAAAAAAAAGTTGTATAACTGCTTTAATAAATGTGACAGAAAATATAAGACAAGCTGTAGATAATTATCAAGTAACTTTTCTTATCTTACTTGACTTTTCAAAGGCATTTGATATGGTAAATCACAATGTTCTCTGCAGCAAACTTTCATCGTCCACAAAACTCATATCTTAAATTGTAGATCTCAAGCAGTCGTTTCTAATAATTCCATATCAGACTTCCTTCCACTATTCTAAGGTGTTCCACAAGGCTCGATTCTTGGGGCAATATTTTTTACAATGTACGTATTTTAATGTGCATACATTAAATACTTGGAGGCACCCAGATGATGAATAGATATTCTAGTCTTACTTTCTTTCCTTCTTTTCTCTTTCTTTCTTTTCTTTTTATTTCTTTACCTATTTTTTGCTTCAAAAAGTAATCTTATACTTGCTTATTAAAAATAAATAAATAATTATCTTGTTGTAATACCTATAAATATATTTGTCATTTTTACATTTCTTTATGTTGTTATATTATTGCAACACATACACTTAAATATTATAAATAGAATTATCGATGAAGCTTGCACTATTAAATGAGATATTGTATTTTACCGTGTAAGTTATGAAAATAAAGTTTGAATTTGAATTTAAGGGTATAAATCTTTTACCTATAAACAAAAAAGATGGGTCCAAAATTGGACGCTGACTCAGATACACCATGTACTGCCATATAATTCAGAACAATATTATTTTCAACACATACACACATCCCCTTCTGTCACCAGTAGTTAAAATAACAAAACAGACCGCAGATTCCACCGAATGTCGATATGCTCTTTCAAGGTTCAGAGATAAGAAAATTTATGAAAATGTTCGTATTTTTCTGGCCTTTTTTCATGATAAGTCGGATTCTGTATGTTATGAAGGCAAAACAAGAACGTTTTGGTCTCCATCCAACAGGAAGGCCTGCCTTCTGAATACACAAAACTCATGAAAATGTTCATCAAATATCATGAAAGTTTCAACCTACCTCCCCAAAAAGTAAAGGATGATCTGGATACCTTCCGTCAATATTTGCAATCGAAGCGAATATCTCACCTGAAACGTAACAGAAATGACCACAACAACAGACATGACAAAACAAATCCTTTTCGATGTTTTCGCTCTGAGTGAAACCAATCTTACTACCTGTATCAACAACCAAGAACTGTTGATGACCAGCTTACCGGTGGCTCTCCCTGTAGAGGAGTCCTAATTGCGATTAAAAACACATTTGACTCGTACTTCTGAAGTTGATTTTGTATCAGTTAAAATAAAACTTCTCAAATCATCTGTTTTTCTCATGTGTTTCTATATATCTCGCAACCTCTAGAAACTTATGAAATTACTGTTCAAGCGATCGATCATTTAATAAAACAATGTGACCCCCTAGACGAAATTGTAATTTGTGGGGATTTCAACCTTCCTTACCTCAATTGGACGTTGACGGGCCATGGATCAATTTACATAATTATGTTATCCATCTTCGGCTAAAGAGTGTCTTTTTGTGGATCATTTAACTGATTCAAGCATCTGTCAAGTGAGCGGAGTTCGAAATTATATGGACCGACAACTTGACCTTATTTTCTCTGCAGACCCGGATAACTCATTAGTCACTCTCAGCCTTCTAACTCTTTCAACCATCGATAATTATCATCCTCCCTTATTACTAATCTCTACGTTAATTCCTATCCAGAACTCACAGCTACATCACATCCTATTTTGTATGATTTCCATAAAGCTCAATTCTCCCAAATTAACGATTATATTAGCCAAGTCTCATTTAACTTTGAAAATATGTCTGTTGATGAAGCCACCAACTTTTTCTATGAGGTATTACACTGTTCTATTTCATTGCATGTCCCTTCCTACAGACGTAAAATTTCTCCTTCATCACCACCTTGGTACAATCGTAGACTCCGTTCACTTCGTAATCAAAGGAATAAATTATGGGAAAAATTCATTCGCTCCCAATGCCCTTCTGACTACTACAAGTATATTGGTGCATACAATCAATTCAACGAACTTTACAGTTTTCTCCAGCAACAGTATTTACACAAAACCCAATCTAACCTAATTAATGATCCCAAATACTTCTTTCAGTTCGTTAATTGCAAAAGAAAATCCGACGGGTACCCTACTTCCATATCCTTCAATAATGAAACCTCTAATGATAACCTAACTATAGCTTACTATTACTCATTCTCCAAAGAATCTTTTGAACCAAATTCGACCTATTTTGTGTATTTACCGCTGGATCCTTTCTTACCTGACCGCATTGCTCCATCAGATATAGAACATAACATACATTTTCGCAACTTAATGAGTTCACTCCAGGACCTGATGGCCTCCCCGCTATTTTTTCTCAAAAAATGTTCTTCTGCGCTTTCAATGCCTCTATCAATAATTTTCAACTTATGACTATCCCAAGGAAATTTTCATAAGACATGTAAAACATCTTTTATAACACCGATGCACAAAAAAGGACCCAAAGGTGATGTAAAAAATTACCGACCAGTTGCTAAACTTTCACATATCCCAAAAATCTTTGAAAGCATTTTGTATGAACTCCTAAGTTTCCGTTGTAAGTCCCTGCTCAACATGGTTTCTTAAAAAATAGATCAACCACCACAAACCTTCTAGAACTCGTCTCATTCACTCTTAGAGCAAATGTAAATATTGACCTTCTCCCGTAAACGCATCAAAACAACCCCCCGTCTCTACCTTCTACAAACAGTTGACAAAATTAAGGATCTCGGTCTTTTATATGACCGTGAACTTAAATTTTTGCTTCACATTGATTAGATTATCTATAAAGCCAACTCTGCTTTAGGTTTTGTTAAAAGATGGTCTCTAACCCTTATGTCACCCGACCGCTTTACTTGACGTTTGTCCGACCCTTACTTGAATATGCATCTCAAGTTTGGTGCCCTTTTCAAGATATACATATTTCAAGAATAGAAAGCATTGAACGACGATTTCTTCGTTTTGCACTTCAATCCCTTCCATGGGAAAATCCTTTAATCCTACCACCTTATCGTGATCGCCTCCGACTATTAAACCTTAATACACTACAGGAACGGAGAGAAATTGCTGACATACTTTTCATACATCGGCTTCTCTCTGGTTTAGTTGACTGCTCCTCCCTCTATAACTTTATTTATTTCAACGTTAACGTCCGTAACCTAAGAAATCCTCGTCTCTTCTATCTACCATCACACCACACCTTAATGAACCTCTGACACGTATGCTTCGGTTGGTGAATTCAAATAACTCATTTGATTTCAATATTAGTACCAATTACCTAAAACTCCTTTTGTCCCACCCTCACTCATAGTTATAAGTTTAGATTTAAGTTAGTTTTTAAGTTTATACACTGCCAATCACTAGGATGAGGCCACATATTTTTCAACAGATTTTCGGTCTGTATACATGTTGGAATTTGTTTAACCCGGAAAATTTTACTACATGAGAGTAGGTACATATTTTCTTAAAACAAAGTAATACAATTATAGGGTTAATTAGAAAACACCGTTGGAATTTCCCTACATTAATGAATGAGCTACCTAAAAAGGATATAAAAAAGTGCGTCACTAGGATGAGTCCATTGCGAATATTTCGTTGTAGAAGTTGACATCTGCAATTTTTTTCAAAATTTTGGTTGCAATATTTAAGAACGTTTTACAAATAACTCTTTTTATTAAATTTCAATTACAAATGGGTTCCGGAAAGACGTTGACAGTGGCAGAAAGAAGACAAATCGATGCTTTCAAAGAAATAGGACTCTCAAGCCGAGAATTAGCAAGGAAGCTGAACAGAAGTAAGACAGTTGTAAACAACTATCTTGCTGGTCCTCAAAACTATGGAAAAAACCAAAAAGGACGCACAGCCCAAGCAACAACATCCCGAGAAAAGCGGTTAATTTTACGTATTGCTTCAAATTCTACTCAATCAGCTACTAAAATAAGGTCCAAAAGCGGAGTATCAGCCAGTATTTTGACAGCCCGAAGGATAATAAGAAAAGATGGTACTATCCAGAGAAGGAAACTCAAAAAGAAACCTGTTCTAAAGCAAGTACACAAGGAGCTGCGAATGAATTTTGCAACAGAACATGTCTCTTGGAGCAGTCAATGGAAACGCGTTGTCTTTTCGGATGAAAAAAAGTTTAACCTTGACGGCCCCGATGGTTACAACTTTTATTTCCATGATTTAAGAAAAGAGGAACTAATTTTGGGAAGACATCACAGCCGTACATCAGGTGTTATGGTGTAGGGAGCTATCACCTACTATGGCAAAATCGAGTTGGAGTTTCTTTCTACAACAATGAACGGAAACAGCTACAAATGCTTGTTGGAACGGTCATTTCCGAAGATGAAAAATATTTTTGGACCTCTGCCTTGGATTTTCCAACAAGACAATGCCCCCATCCACACTTCCAGGGTTGTCAAAATCTGGATTTTATCAGAAAACGTAGAGCTTTTGCCATGGCCACCCTATTCACCGGACTTGAACATAATCGAAAACGTATGGGCATGGCTATCTCGAAAAGTTTATGAAGGCGGTAGACAACTTGAAGACAAGGACTCTGTTTAGTTCAATACAAATTAAACAACACCAATTTCATTCAAGTCAATGAATTAAAAAAGCTGACGGTGCAGTTGTATCAACGCAACGTCACTGGGTCAACTAAAATGTATTGCTGACACCAACCTAAATAATTGTATTTTGCTTTGAATTTTCTTTTGTTATTATTTAAGTGTTTTATGTTCTAGATATTAAAATATTGTAACCTACTTTTGTTTACAATTTGTAGATTTTTAAGGTATAAAAAACTCGTCATCTATATATATAAAAATGAGTTTCTAAAATGTGTGTGTGGCCACCTAACTTGCGCATTTATGTACCGATTTAAATTTGGTTTTTTGCTTTTTATAGAGAATTATCTGTAGATGGTTTACATGTAAAAAAAAAGTTATATTCGAACGCACCATTCTCTACAAATAGCAAAAAATTAAATCGATTCATAAAAACGCAATTTTGCAACATCAAGAACATATGTACATATTTAAACAGTTTTGACATTGTTTCCAATAGATTTTGATACTTTAAGCACACGATTCTCCAAACTTCCATTTTTGATCGCACTTGCTGAAATTATAGTATTAAGGCGTTTTCGAGATTGTGCAAGTATTTTTCGGAATCGACTTTTACCTCTATGTTTGAACCAAAGAAATGTAAAAATATAAAATCTTATTTTACTTGCGATAATCTAGTCACTAATAATATACGTAAACATAAAATTGTATACAAAATATTTTTATAAAGAAACAAATGATTGTAAATTTAATAAATTGCCATATGAAATAGAATTATTTCATGAAATTACCGAAAATGTTTATGCTTTTAAAGAAACATGTAAAAACGAAACAGTAAAAAGATATTTGTATGATATTGGAACAATAACACTAGAACCAATTGTGAATTTCATTCCGGAAATACTTACCTAATTAAAAAAACGTATCGATTACAGAGATTAATAATGATAAATACCATTTCTATTTAAATGATTGTTGTAAAAATTGTACCCTGGATAAAAATGAAGATAAAAGCAAAATTGAAAAGCTAAATGTAAGAAATGTTAACATTTTGAGAGACTTGTCAATCTCTCTAAATGATGTAGAACAACGAAATAGCAAACTATATGAAACATTTAATAAAGAAGACATAAGTTTAGCTGTTGGTACTTTCGGAATTATTATAATAATATTAATGATAATTATATGCATGTTTTATTATAAACAACAAAAATCATTTTGAAGAAAAAAAAGTAAGAAAACAAGAGTTTTAAATGTACGAAATAGAATTCGATCGGGATCAGTAGATTCCCTTGAACATAATTTGTATACAAAATATTGTATTTTAAGATATTTCAATATTATTGTTTACTTTTAAGGCGGAAGGTGTTATGAATAAACAAAAGATACGATTCTTAGAACTAACAAGTAAATTATATCGGTTTCATATTTGTTTGCCTACCTCGTAAATATCCACATCCACTCGATGTGTTTATTATAATGTGTATGACCACTTGAGATTAAAATGATCTCCATTTCCTCTTATGTTGACGACGGAAAATTTTTTGTTTATGCTTGACATTCCTTTATATATATTTGTATCTATATGTGAGTTCGTACCCATGGAATTGGATATCACCATGAGGTTACGATAGAATTAAGAATGATATTATAAGTTAGTCTTAAGTAAGATTCCAATAAATCGAGTCGTTGACTTGACCTAAAATTTTGTGTTCAAATTTTTTTTTCGGACGCATAACACGTCCTGTTGGAACAACATGTCCTGTAAGTCCAAATCCACCAATTGGGGCCAAAAATATTATCATTGAACGGTAGCGATCCCCATTCACAGTAACGTGCCGGTCTTGCTCATCACGGAAGAAGTACGGCCCAATGACGCCGCTGCCGGCCCATAAACCACACCAAACCGTAATTTTTTCGGGATGCAATGATGACTCATGGAGTACGTGTGGATTGCTGCCTGACCAATACCGCATATTTTGTTTATTGACGAAGCCATTCAGCCTGTTGTGACCCGAGAGCTACAACTATTCTCAAACCCCAAATAAATCTTGCATTATTGTTTATTCAGAACCAACTCCCATCGACCGGTCACCCACCCAAAGAACCATGAAATAAAACACCAACCAAGCATAATTTCCATTTCGTTCTTATTATAGAACAATGCTTCACTTATGCACCCCACAATGACTCAAGCAATTTGCGCTCCTCTATTGAAACGAATGCAGAAAAGTAAACAAACAATTGCACTACAGTAGAGTATGTCAAGTGCAATAGTTATATTGGTGGCAGCGGTGGGATTTTACTCTTTAAAAATTCCAAATACAAGAAACATTCTTTAGGCGTTCTGGGGCTAAACACCAGAAAGTTTAATTTTTTTTGTGAAAAGTCCTATAAAATTAGGCAGTAAAAAAAAGTCCTAAAAAATTTAGGCAGTGAAAAAAAAAACGAACTATAAAAGTAAGACCTGGCGAATTCCCAAGCGGAAGCTGGAGGCAATATTTAGACAGTGATAAAGATCAGGCTGTAATAATCAGCTATAGGGCGTGAAGCTTGCCTGGCATTAACAACTGTAGTAGCAGCTAAAACAACAACACGAAACAACTGAATCGACAATACCACAACAAAAAATTATATTTTCTTAGGTAAAAAAAAAATATAAACTTTAGTAGTATTTATATTATATCTTTACATACACATAAAAACATTTTTTAATTATTTATTCATTTGTACAAGTTTCATTTTGTTCTACCTGGACAAAATATTTTTTTCTCTCCTTTTTACTCTCTTGAAAAATAAATAAATTTCCAAAATTACGACCCGAAATCAGAAACTTAAAGCTAGTCTTTTTTAAGAATTTACCCTTCCATACGTTTATTAATACAACTAAAATGACAGAATATTATTATTATTATTATCATAAAATTAATTTACAAACACTTGAGTTAAGACATTAGGGTAGCAAGACCATATAATGCCATTTTTTAAGTTAATATTTATATTTCATTATTTTTTCCATGCAGGGTTGTGCATTTTTGTATTTGTTTGGTCGTCTCTAAAGTTGTGGGATCAAGAAGTTTGGCTAGATGTATTGACACCTCTGTAGAAACCGAACATCGTCTGGACCTGGGGCATTCCAATAGCATGTGTTGAACAGTCAAATCTACTCTGCAGTCTACGCATTCTTCAATTTCACGTTGGTTATACAGATGTTTGGTGCTAAAAATTGTTTTCCCTACTCGGAAACGAAGCAATGTGATACATTCCTCCCTTGTAAATTTTTCGTGATATGGAGTGCGAATTCTTTGTGGGTGGTGTATTCGTAGAGAACTGTTGCTATGAAACCAAATATTGAACTGAATGAACGTTCAATATTTTGTTTCTCTTGCCAAATTTTTCGAACAAGCTGTTGAAAATTTGGTGTTTCAACTGTAAGTGGTAGGTTTTGTACTTCTTTTGCAGCCATATCTGCTGCTTCATTTCCGGTAATTCCCTGTAACGGGCTAATATGCCTTTGGTTCTGACTGCCGGAAGATTTACCCCTTTGGCTAGCTCTGCCACGGGTTCTTGAACCTAAAATCCGTCACAAATTAATTTCTTTCTCCCGGTCTATTGCGTCTCAGATTTTGTTGACGCGCGAGAATGTTGCCTCAACCCACCCTACCATGGTTGTCTCCCTCGCTAGGACAACCCCTTTTCCTGGCTTCTTCATGACGACATCTTCATTTCATCCTTCTTGCCTCATCTTTCTCATCCTCTTTTATTAAATAGATTAGTTACTCATTTTAACTAAGCTTTTTATTTCAAAAATAATTAATTTCAAAACGCATTTGTATTTAAAATTATATTATTATAATAATAATTCGCAATTTTCATTTAAGCATTTTATAATTCAAAAGAATTAAAAAAATTTTAAATAAATTACTCTGGTGGCAACCGTGCAGTTTTTAATCCAAAATTTCAATAAAAAAATTTTAAATTCGTACAATTTTATACTTAAATTTACTGCTTTTTTTCCCACTGTAACCACCCTCTAATTCGCGTAAGTATATATATTCGCGTATATTTATATATATATAAAGGTGCGTGTATCATATAAAAAAATATATAATATATATATATATATATACACTTTTTACTTCCGCGAATCAAATTCTATAGATACGGTTCGCGTAATTATAATTTTTTGTTCGAAATTTTGATTGCGACCGACACTGCAACCACTTCGAGGTACAATTCTTCAAGTTAATTTAAATTTAAAAAAAGAAACTTAAAAAAACAAAAAAATAAAAAAAATGATTTGGTTAACCGGAGGATTAGAACCTTCCGCTCTCGAACAACTGCTCTTTTCGGCCGGCGCCTAGACAGCTACGGCTACCGGTTCGTTATGATTCCGCTGCTTCTGCGAGTTTTTATGGATTCTATTTGTGGTTATTTTGGGATTCAGGAATTTTTACTAGCTCTACCTTATTTCGTCGGTATAAATAAATTTCCTATTTAGGATTTAGAGATCCGCAGCTTTCGCTTCCTTACTGGAAGATTGATGTAATCCTCTTCTTTTTTTTATGTAAATTCACTTCTTTATGTAAATTGTACTTGGCAGATTATATAGTTATATCTTTTAAAGAAAATTTTTGTTTGGCTAAGCTTGACTTGACCATGGACTGGGTCTCTGGGCGTATATATTTGAAAAGACAAAAGATTTTAAACTTTTTTCTCATTCGGCTATCAACCGAACTATCAACATTTTGTGCTGAATCGAGAGGGTTCAGCCAAACAGCTAAATTTTGCCTCTCTAGCTACATTTTTGAGCAATCGAATATGGATTCTCCCAAAAGAACTATGTCTCAATTATCTCATTAAGATATTTCTCTATTACTAGAAATATCCCAAGTCTCTATTCGTTGAACCTCTCCCTTACAAAAATGACAACGTACCCTACCGACCGGCAATATCGTAATACTCGATCTCGGCTTATGTCATTTTGACAAGTCAAGATCAAGTTTATATTTTTTTTATTTGTTTTTCGGTGGTCGTCGTCGTCGTTTTCATTTTATTATTAGTTTGTTATGTCTTGTATATTTATTAAATAGATAAACTTTCCGTCGCGAATACAATTCGTAACAGGGCTTTGCTTTTTTCTGGTAGGAATATTGCCAGAAATATGCAAATGAACCCACGTACCTACCCATCGTGTATTGGCGAAATCGTTCGGTCGGCGCGGCGTTGTGCTGTACAAAAATTTGCAAACCAATTTATACAAGTTAAAGTTTAAGTGCGTATTTATAACATCATTTTCAAAATTGATTAATTCTTTTGCAATCAAATGCAACAAAAATGTGACAAAAAAAAAACAACAAATCAAAATGTAAACAAATCGATTCAATATTCCAAAACGGGATAACAGGAGTGTGAAAGAGACAGCCATATGGTTGCTCCGTTAATTTAACATTGAAAATCGACATACAAAAGAAAAAAATATAAAAAATTCCGTTCGTTCTTATGTTCACAAATCGCGAAATTTGTACAAGTCAATAACCTTGTAAATAAAGAAAATGTAATTTGCGTTTTGCCGTCGGGATATTATCAATGCGAATTGTGTGTTATTATTATATAAAAAAATGTTTTGTGTAAAATTGCTTCTTTTCCGGTTTATTGCACATGAATATAAAGGTCAAATTAATTTGAATACAAAATAAATTAAAGTCGCTAATGTATTGCACCGAATATTAAATAAAAAAGTTTTAAAAAGTCAAAACGGTCAAAGCAAGTTATTGCACAATTTATGAAGATAGATTTTTGAACGGTCAAAAGTCGAAAACAAGATTCGGTTAATACGGTCGTGATTTAAAATAAATAAATAAATAGTTAAATATACAATCATTTATTTGTCGGAGTAGAGTTGTGTCAGTGTTAAATTGTAGAGTGATAAAGTCATTAAATAATTCAAGGATGTTTATGGTCAAGTAAGTGTTTTGTGAGAAATGTCGTTGATTTCGTGAACATAGTCGTGAATAAAAAAATCGGATACTTATCTTTGTCAACAATAAAACAACGTGGGACGCGAACCCACTTAAGGATTAACTAGCCGGGCACAAAAACATGCAAATTAGTCAGATAAGTACTTTTATTAACACGAAATCCAAGGCACAACAAGATACTTTGTGGTACGTTTTATTTTAATTTCAGGATTTTACTGGCGAATGTCCTTCGCATGGAAGATGCCGATAGCTTTTCCAGTTCGACTTTCTAACTCGTACATGCAGTTTCCAAAAACCTTCCGGACTCGGCATTTTACAAATTTTGGAAGAAGTTTGGCGTTAATTCCTGAAGAAAACTTGCTTTGAGCAAAATTCCTGTGGAAAACTTCTTGTCCTTCGCGGTAAGTTACATGCCTTGCTCTAGAGTTATAAGTGTTTTTGGCCTTAACGTGTGCCCTGAAAAGATTCTCTGACATTGTCTGTCTGGCCAGCGAAGTTTTCAGTGCATTCGGCAGGACTGACATCTCCGGATCTCCTAAAGCTTTCATTTCACGCAAAATCTTGTAGGACGAGCCATGAGTTACCATATTTTGGCCAAAAAGAGCGAAGTATGGCTGGCAACCTAAGGAATCATGGACATCGGATCTGAGAGCACACGCTATACTGGATATATGTGTATCCCAGTCGTTTTGCTTATTTGATATTAAGACCCTGAGTTTGCTTAAGATGCTGCGGTTGACCCGTTCGGAGGAATACAAGGCCGTTCGCACATGCTGTACGCCATAGTTCGCCAAGAATTTTTTGAATTCGTTGGACACGAACTGACGACCGTTGTCAGAGTGGATCTTTTCAGGGGTGCCGAAAGTATGAAATATGTCAGCTTCTAGAAACTGGATAATTCTAGAAGAAGTTGTGTTTGGGGCTTTCACCATCTTACAAATATCGCATTCTTTCACAAAAGTTTTCACGTCTTTGAGCATTTTAGGCCAGTAGGCTTTGATGCGAGCATAGGTTTTCGCAAAACCACTGTGACAGCTCAACTTAGTATCGTGTGACAGTTCGATACATTTTTGCGTTAGTGCTTCGGGTACCCAGAGTCGCCATAACGAGTCCTCTTCGTCTACCTCACCTGTCCTAAACCTAACCCTTTTATAGATAAATTTTCTCGAAACCACTAAATCAGGAAGTTCAGATTGATTAGAGTTGATGCTCTCTCTCAGCAGGGAATATTGCTTCGAATCAAACTCAACCGAATTAAGGTCAATCTCACCACATATCATAGTCGAAGTCACCTCTTCAATTTCATCTTCCACGGTTACTTTTGCAGAAATCTCTTCCATATCCATCCTGGACAGCGAGTCAGGCACTATATTAAGGGATCCCTTTCGGTGTTCAATCTTAAAATCTACCTAAGCTAATCTACCTTTTAGCTCTTTCATCGACATTAACCATTTTAGACTAGAGTGATCAGTTATTACAGTGAAAGGTAATCCGTCAACATAGGGCCTAAATTTGCGTATACTCAGGACGGCTGCAAGACATTCCTGCTCGGTAACCGTATAATTTTTCTGTGATTTATTTAGCTTCTTCGACATGTATGCTATCGGTTTTTCGTTATCGTTCTCATCCAACTGAAAGAGAACACCACCTACACCCTCTGAAGAAGCATCACACTGAATCGTAAATGGTTTTTTGAAATCGGGTTGCGCTAACACCGGTGTAGACGAGAGTGCTGTTTTCAACTTGTGAAATCCTTCTAAG
This sequence comes from Scaeva pyrastri, assembly GCA_905146935.1. Lineage (NCBI taxonomy): Eukaryota > Metazoa > Arthropoda > Insecta > Diptera > Syrphidae > Scaeva > Scaeva pyrastri. The sequence continues at coordinate 47,278,401 of LR989929.1, forward strand.
GCTTCGGGCGTCAATTCAAATTTGGCTTTCTTTTTTAAACAGTCTGTAAGCGGTGCTGCCAAATCTGCATAGTTTCTTATGAATCGTCTGTACCATCCGGTCATTCCTAAAAATCTCCTAACTTGTCGGACGCTAGTAGGTACCGGAAAATTTATCATAGCCTCGATTTTGTCAGGATTAGTTTGCAATGCACCCTGACCGACTATGAAACCTAAAAATTTAATTTCCCGCATGTAGAACTTGCTTTTATCGAGGTTAATAGTGAGATTCGCTCGACGTAGACAAGCAGCCACTTCGCTAAGGATGCGCATGTGTGACTCAAAATCGGGAGTGCAGATGAGGAGATCGTCCAGATAGACGAAAACATTTTCGCGAAGAGAACTGGGTATGACTTGATCGATCACACGACACATTGTTTGACCCGCATTGCTCAACCCAAAAGGCATCACCTTGAAGTGATAAAGGGGTCTACCCGGAACTGCGAATGCGGTCTTCTCTCGTGATTTCTCATCGAGAGGAATTTGCCAGTAGGCATCTTTCAGATCTATACCGGTTATAAATCTCGTGTCTTTGATCCGGCTGAGTAACCCCTCCACATGTGGCAACGGATACGCATCCTTAACGGTGACTGCGTTGACTTTACGAAAATCCAAGCAGAGACGGACCTTGCCTGGCTTCCTCACTAATACCACCGGATAACTCCATGGGGAATTACTAACCTCGATAACATCAAGCTCCAGCATGCGGTCTAATTCTTTATAAACTTCCTCTTGACGAACTGGAGACAAAGGGTAGTGTCGAGACTTTATGGGAGCGACATTCTCGGTGTCAACAACATGACACCCAAGATTTGTTTTTCCTAATCCTAACACGACGAAGTTAGGGAAAAGGTTTTTGACTCTTTCTAATTCTTGTTTTTGTGAGAAATCATAATTAAAAATTTTTTTAATTTGATCAGTTTTAGAAAAATCTATTATTGTTGCTATCATTTATCAAAGCCGAATCGAACTGGTTGACGAACTTGTCTTCGAGGTCCTTTTCTGTCTGACGGCAGCTTTCCTTTCTCTGGGAGTTGTATATCTTTCTGTTGCTCTTCATTAATAGACCGGCCATCATTTGCTTCAATAGGATTCCCCTCATCTTCACCATTAAAGTTCTCTTCTTCACAAATCTTTTCTTGTTGGCTGTTTTTGTTTTCTGCTGTGAGCTCATTGTCTGTTTCCATTCGAATAGTTTTCTGGAACCTGCAAAATATGCTTGCGATTATGAAGATAGTGCTCACCATTTACCTCTACCTCTTGTAATGTTTCTTGTTTAATGATTTCTAGTCTATGGTTTTTGATGTGAAGGTCTTCAATCGCATTTATTTGGCTTATTTCTGAAAATAATGAATCGATCGTATATATGTCAAAATCTGTGGAAATGTTTTCCGACTTACGCGGAGCTACGGCTCGAGATAGTATATCCACCCAATACATTTCTTTTCCTTTTTTATATCTTATTTTTATATCATACCGTTGTAGGCTCAGCCGCATGCGCTGTAATCGTTTTGGTGTTTTCAAAATCGACTTTTTAAAAATTGTTTGTAATGGCAAATGATCAGACTACAACAATATTTTTTTTAGGACAAATGTATTGGTTAAATCGCTTGCAAGCAAACAAGATGGCAAGACATTCTTTTTCAATCTGCGCATAATGTTGTTCGGTTTTAGTCAAGGTTCGAGACGCATACGAAATTGGATGCCCTTCTTGAAGAAGTACGGCACCAAGACCATCTTTACTAGCATCGCATTGTATTTGGACATCTTTGTTGACGTTAAAGTATCGCAACACGGGCACTTTTGTTAACATTTGCTTCATTTCATTAAATGATTGCTCTTCTTCAGAGGTCCATTTCCATTCTTCATTTTTACGACAAATTTTTCGTAATGGTGCTGAAATTTTAGATAAGTTCGGTAAGAATTTAGATAAATATGTACACATAACGAGAAAGCGTTGTGTACTTGCAACATCTGTTGGTGGTGGCATATCACGTACAGCTATAATTTTATCTTGATCAACTTTCAGACCCTGATTGGTGAGTAAATGTCCAAAAAATGTTACTTTCTATAAGCCTATCTGATTCTTTTTTGAATTTAATTTCAAATTATACTGCCTTACCCTTTCTAACACTTTTTCCAAATTCTGGTCATGGTCATTTTGAGCTTCTTCTTCTGTCAACCCCTTTCCATAAACTAAAATGTCATCTGTGATAACCTCCACGCCTTTTAAACCATGTAATATTTCGTGTTGGAGTTTTTGAAAATACTCAGGTGCAGGTGCTATTCCAAACGGCATGCGATTCCAACAATATCTTCCTGAAGGTGTCCAAAATGTAGTTAATTCACGACTTTCCTTGTCTAATGGAACTTGCCAAAATCCATCCTTAGCATCAAGCTTACTAAAAATGTTTGCATTTGTTAAATTTGGTAGCATTTCTTCTATTGTAGGGATTTGGTAGTGTAATCTTAACAAAGCCTTGTTGAGTTCTGTTGGATCTAAACATATTCGCAATTTATTATTCTTTTTTATCAATAAAAGATTACTTATCCATGGCGTGTGGTGTTCAACTTTACTTATTATACCTTTTCTTTCCAAATCTTCGAGTTTATTCTCTAACTCTGACCTCAACGCAACTGGGATTCTTCTTGGTTGTTGATGTGATGGGCATACACTTGGATCGATTTCCAATTTTAAAGGAACCGGCAACATACCTTCACCTTTGAATACATCTGCATATTTTTGTAGAATTAAATCCGTACTTTGATTTGTTTGTTTGTCTTCAATATGGTTAACGCGTATAATATCTAAGTTTTGTGAACTACGGGCACCGATTATAGTCTTAAATTTTTCATTAATCACTTGAAACTCTATAGATACCGATTTTCCATTAGACTCGCATACTAAATTCACTGCACCAATTGGAATAATTGAATGTCCACTGTAACTTTTTAGTTTCTTCTTCGTTTTGTTCAAATTCACAGAATCACCGGTTATTTGCTTTAAAATATGCATACTAATAATGTTGCAGGACGCACCTGTGTCAATAATACATTCAATTGTGTGAATTTTGTTTTTGTTGGCTATATTGTTCATATTTCTCATTATCAGATTCTTATTAGATGATTCAATGCAAGTGACAAGGAAAATGTCTTCTTCATCTGTTTCTTCTTCACTTGTTGCTGCATTGTGAATCTCGTTTACTCTATTCTGGTTTTTAGTTTGTCTTTTTTTTTACATTTGACGTATTTTGACTTCTACACACATTGCCAAAGTGATTCATTTTACCGCATTTCTTACATATTGTTCCATATGCGGGGCATTTTCCTTTAGCATGAAGAGCTCCACAGTAGTTGCAAATTATTTCTGTTATATGTTTTCTTAGTGTGCTGATTAATATTTTTTGCACTGTTGAATTGATGTTTTGGTACATAATTCGATGATATTTGATTTGCTTCCAATGTATTGTCTTTGTCTTCATGAGTAAGAGCTGTGGTTTGCTCTATCAAACGGCAAATATTTATTGCTGATTTGAGAGTTAAATCGGTTTCCATAAGAAGTCTTCTTTGCATTTCGGTATTCATGACACCTGGTATTAATCTGTCGCAAATAAAGTCTTCCTCATGCTCGGCAGGGTATGAGCAACTTTTAATGAGTTCACGCAGACGACAAACGTAGGAATCTACACCTTCATTTTCATTTTGCTTTGTCGTATTAAATACGAATCTTTCAAACCCGATATTCACTTTCGGCTTAAAGTGATTTTCCAATGCATCTAAAATTCCTGCAGTCGTCTTATCGACCTCCGTAGATATGTTCAATTGCAATAAAATTCTAAAACATTCTTCACCAATACACGTTTTAAGAATCGCAACTCTTTGAGGTTCTGGTTTCATTGCTAGATCAGCCGCTATTTTAAAATTTTCCCATTGCTTCCGAAATATCATCCAATTGTCCGCCTGATTTTCCTTCACGTTTATAGCACGGGGAGGAGCAATATTCATCGTTGTTTTTTCACTTGATTCGCTTATTAAATTTTCGCTTAGTTCTATTATTGTGTCACTTTTATCTTCCGTCTTTACAACACTTGATTCAGGCATTTGTTTAATTTAAAAAAATATATCTGACACCATGTTATTGTCTGAGTAAAACGACTTGTCTTTTAGAGATGATGAATATGACTGAGGTTTTTATTGAACTGCATTGGTACATAACTGGATTATATATGTTATTATAAATGTTTGTGTGGGTATTAAGATCATACCATAACACCAACAACCCAAAAAAAAACGACTTCGACATTTTTGAATATGTAAACTAGCTATTTTACTCGTATGGCTAGTCCCGAAAATTCGTTGACGAGTTTTGTAATACTGCACCTTCCAGTCGTGAAGCGATTTGAGTGCATGAGTCTCAACATCTAACGGACTCACATTTGTTTTTCGTTCCAAAATCTTGGTTGGAACATTTGCGTCATTGGTTTTGGTTAAGATATTGGAATCTTCAATTACTATTGGGACTGGTCCTGAGAATCCCTGGTGGAACGAACCTCGCCACTCTTCTTTTCGTTCCCCGGTCGGTTTCCCAAATGCTTGCCGCAGTCAATAGTGTTGACTCCTTTTTCCCCGCAAAGGAAACAAAACAATGTCCGTATATTGGACGGGCAATAATGGTAAGCGTGACCTTTTTGGCCACAATTCCAGCAGACATAGTTAGAAGTGGAAATCGGTTTTCGATTAAAAGCTATTACGGAAACTTCTTCTCCTTCCGGGAAAATCGCACTTTGATCTTCACCGGCTGCGATCTCGTGGACAGTTTTTGGAGCAGAAGTGCGCTTCGCTAAAAATCGCTCAGCTTCACGAGCCTTATTTCGAGTTTGTTCGAGGCTCCTTATGTCAGCCGCTAATAAAATCTCACCTATCTTATCCTTGGCGTTATTTCGGATAATGTCGATCATCTTCCGATCATCGAAAGGCTCTTTCAACCGGTAGTTCATGCTCGCGATAGCATTATAATAATCGTCGAACGACTCCTTAATGCCTTGCTTTCTAGTGGGTCCCCTCATGTAAATCTCAACATCGCTTTCCAACCTACCAAATTCTTTTTTCATCGCGGTTTTAAGGTCCGAAAACGAAACATTAGGATTCCTACGTAAATAGGCCCAATACCATTTGTACGGCCTTTCCTTTAGCAAAACATGGAAATTGCTAACATTTTGTTCATCCGTATAGGAAGAGGACGATCTCATTCGATCAACCTTAAACAGAAAATCGCTTACATTTTCATTGCCATTATAAGTAATGTTCCAGCGATCTAATCGGCAAACGGTAGAACTGCTGGAAGCATTTGAAGGTGCTGTAGAGAGCCTAACATCTGGTGTTGACTGATGCACTTCACTCTGTCGTTGATGCGCACCGTTATTGAACGGATTGCAATTTGATGTACCAGGTTGGGATTGTTGTTGCATCCCTAACGACTCTAGCTTCTGAATGACGTTCCCCATGAAGACGTCGAAAGTTTCGAACAACTTTATTTGGTTCGTCATCATAGTTCTTTCTATACGCGCAGCTAATTCAGCAGTTTGGTCGATTGAAAAAGTATTTGCTACACCAGTAGGTGGCGGAGCATCTTCATTTTGATTTTCGACCTCATTGGTCGATCTTTCTAACTCGTTTGGCATGCTATCAGTCAATTCGGAAACTACTGAATTTAAGTTTTCAAAATAACTGAAAGAATTGTTAAGATCGAATCGATCAATTCTATTTCTGAACCTTTGAAAGAAGGCTTCGAATCGAGCTTCAAAACGAGTGTAAATAGTGCCTAAACTTTCGTGTAAGGAACTCCGTCTGTTAGTGCTCATGCCTCAGCACTTACCAAATATTTGATTTAAAATGAGTATCTCAAAGCTAAACCCTTTTCGCTATTGAAACTGCCAATGTACAATAAAAAAAATTGCAGAAAAATCCAATAAAAAATATAAAAGGATAGAAAACCAAATCAGAAAAGATAATAAAAATTCAAATGTTTTTGAATAATAAATTCAAATTTTCAAAAACGAAAAGCTAACAAAAATTTTATATGTAAGAAAATCAATAATAAAATAGTTAATTCATTTATTATATGTTATTTAATTAAAAATTATTAAAATTTTCAAAATAATAGAAATTTTAAAATAATGAAATTATTTAAATAACAAAATTTTATATAAGAAACTCGAAAAATTCAGGAAACTTAAAAGTTTGTACTATAAGTTCCGAAAACCAAATTTTCAAAAATAAAACTGAACATCGCAGATAATCCAAAAAAAATCGCAGATACAGGTATCGAAGATTCTAGTTGTAGCTTAATAAGGTTCGAAAAATGATAAAAAAAGAAAAGGAAATTAAAAGATTTGTTTGTATTTGTATTCTTTTAATTATTTATATAAATAAAATGTAGTATGTAAGTTTTTAAAAAAAAATTAAAAAATTGATTTAAAAAAATGGTATTGTTTTCTTAAAAAAATGTTTTTAAACTTCGTTCATAAAATTTTAAAAAAGAGGATGAGAGTTCTGAAACAAGAAGAATGGTAACTGAAGATGACAAAGATGATGAAGAAGCCGAAGTTCTACGAGCCGAACAAGAAAATTTGAAATAAACTACTATCTGTAAAAGGACTTTTGAAAAAAAAATGTTATTCTCATCAGGTTTCAGGACTTCCAAGGACGAATCCTTCATCCTTGAAGACGTCTGGAACCCTCGGAGAATTTTTAGTGACTTGCTGAAAGGACCTCCGAAGACGCCTTTACATCTCCGGGTCACTTTCAGCATTGATTTTCATTGTGTAAGATTGCCTGGACTTTTGGACACCTTCAATGAAGATACCCAAAGACTCAAACAATCTTTCACAAACAAAATTTATTTTTGCATTGAATGGCTGTACCTTCCTTGCGGCAACGCGATACCGAGTAATTAACCTCCCAGTCATCGGGACTCACAAAAAAATGCAACCACTATTGAAATTACTTTAAAATTAAGAATGGAAAAAAAATGTATATTTATGTTGAAAATTGTATAAAAATTATTTTGAAAAAAGATGTTAAAAAAATCTATTAATGAAAAAAGTGAATTGGCTCAAAAAAAATCAATCAGCCACTCTATCTAAAAAGATAGAGGGCTCCACGTTGCGGGCGCCATTTTGTAACGAGCTAATTTGCCTTTGGTTCTGACTGCCGGAAGATTTACCCCTTTGGCTAGCTCTGCCACGGGTTCTTGAACCTAAAATCCGTCACAAATTAATTTCTATTTCCCGGTCTATTGCGTCTCAGATTTTGTTGACGCGCGAGAATGTTGCCTCACCACATACCCTACCATGGTTGTCTCCCTCGCTAGGACAACCCCTTTTCCTGGCTTCTTCATGACGACATCTTCATTTCATCCTTCTTGCCTCATCTTTCTCATCCTCTTTTATTAAATAGATTAGTTACTCATTTTAACTAAGCTTTTTATTTCAAAAATAATTAATTTCAAAACGCATTTGTATTTAAAATTATATTATTATAATAATAATTCGCAATTTTCATTTAAGCATTTTATAATTCAAAAGAATTAAAAAAATTTTAAATAAATTACTCTGGTGGCAACCGTGCAGTTTTTAATCCAAAATTTCAATAAAAAATTTTAAATTCGTACAATTTTATACTTAAATTTACTGCTTTTTTTCCCACTGTAACCACCCTCTAATTCGCGTAAGTATATATATTCGCGTATATTTATATATATATAAAGGTGCGTGTATCATATAAAAAAATATATATAATATATATATATATATACACTTTTTACTTCCGCGAATCAAATTCTATAGATACGGTTCGCGTAATTATAATTTTTTGTTCGAAATTTTGATTGCGACCGACACTGCAACCACTTCGAGGTACAATTCTTCAAGTTAATTTAAATTTAAAAAAAGAAACTTAAAAAAACAAAAAAATAAAAAAAATGATTTGGTTAACCGGAGGATTAGAACCTTCCGCTCTCGAACAACTGCTCTTTTCGGCCGGCGCCTAGACAGCTACGGCTACCGGTTCGTTATGATTCCGCTGCTTCTGCGAGTTTTTATGGATTCTATTTGTGGTTATTTTGGGATTCAGGAATTTTTACTAGCTCTACCTTATTTCGTCGGTATAAATAAATTTCCTATTTAGGATTTAGAGATCCGCAGCTTTCGCTTCCTTACTGGAAGATTGATGTAATCCTCTTCTTTTTTTTTAATGTAAATTCACTTCTTTATGTAAATTGCACTTGGCAGATTATATAGTTATATCTTTTAAAGAAAATTTTTGTTTGGCTAAGCTTGACTTGACCATGGACTGGGTCTCTGGGCGTATATATTTGAAAAGACAAAAGATTTTAAACTTTTTTCTCATTCGGCTATCAACCGAACTATCAACATTTTGTGCTGAATCGAGAGGGTTCAGCCAAACAGCTAAATTTTGCCTCTCTAGCTACATTTTTGAGCAATCGAATATGGATTCTCCCAAAAGAACTATGTCTCAATTATCTCATTAAGATATTTCTCTATTACTAGAAATATCCCAAGTCTCTATTCGTTGAACCTCTCCCTTACAAAAATGACAACCTACCCTACCGACCGGCAATATCGTAATTCTCGATCTCGCCTTATGTCATTTTGACAAGTCAAGATCAAGTTTATATTTTTTTTTTTTTTGTTTTTCGGTGGTCGTCGTTTTCATTTTATTATTAGTTTGTTATGTCTTGTATATTTATTAAATAGATAAACTTTCCGTCGCGAATACAATTCGTAACATCCCATATGTCCGGGCACCCATTAGAGAAGTATGTTCTCGTTCAGTTTTCTTTTTAATGAATTAAGTGATGAACACTTATTTTTTGGTTTCTGAAGCCAGAATATAAAATGAGTCTAATAGACATACTAGATATCTTCCCGATTTTCCATCGAAAATCGGAGAATCTCACGAAATTTCTTGCATGCGGGGATATACTCTTTAAATCGGTAAAGGCCGATGAGCAGTAACTTTTCTTAGCATAGTAAAAACTAGGCTTGAAGGGCCAGCATTTGAGTTCATTCAGTTTAAAACCATAGAGAAGTGGGAAGATCTGCATTTGCTTTTAAAGAAGGAATATTCCTCAGTTAAATCTCGGTCCTCAGCCCAAACCGAGTTGATTTCAGCTCGGCAACGGGGAAAGGAGACACTTTCTAAATGCCCTTAACTTTGCAAAATGGCAAACTAGCTATTCAAACTTTCGAGGACGGCATCCGGAACCAAAACCTCAAGCTTATGGTACAGGCTCATGGAGAAACAGATTTAAAGAAATCCATTCTCTACGCAGAATAGCATTTGAAACGATTAGAACGGGTTAGCCCTTCCACAAGTTCTGCAAACTTCTCACCTTCGATACGTCCAACGTCTCAAATCTGTCACAAAGTGGGTCATACAAGTGCACATTTTTATTGTTATCCTAACAGTACAGCAAAAAATACAAACCAACCCACATATATAAAAAAGGAAGTACAACGGCTCACCTGTGGGTATTGCAAAAAAAAAAAACACAAATCATCGAGAAGCAGACTGTAGGTTAAAACCAGAGCAACCCTAACCCATTTAGAGACAACTCTCAGAACAAACAAAATTAAAAATCTACCAACATTTGGCAATACAATGCCAGACAAGGGTATAAGAATTGGAGATCTGGTGAGGATTTTTATCCTCAAAATTCGGGAAACGAATATGCTCGGGAGGAAGAGATGGGTCATCCATCCCAACTGGAGTTGACACCCGACCCACAATACTAAAAATAAAATGTTTAACAATTTCGCTTTGTCCTGAATCCTACGAACCTGTCGTACGAATTCAATTCCGGCAATTAACGACATGAGTCTGAGTGATGACTCTGTGTCAAAAAAGGATATCCAAAAAGCTACCCCTCACGAGGCGGTGTCTACGGGCTACGATTTGGAATCGAAAGGTAATGATAAGGCTGAGGAGAACGATTCTGTTCTAAAATCCAACAAAGCCACCATCAACCGAAATTCCGAAAACCCTTTCACCCCGTAGTCAACAAATAATTGAGGTTCCATTAACTAAACATGATAAAACCCCCGAAAACATTGTTGTTCAGAAACACCAAATTATCCCAGGTGTTTATCTAGGTGAAACCATTGTTAGACCAGAAAATAATAGAATTAAGATACTAGCTATGAATACCCTAGAAAATGAAAAAACCATAGAAATAAACAATATAAATTTGAATTATGATAACTTATATGAGTACGACCAAGCTGATATATTTCGCAACAAAATAGAAAAACGAATGAAGAAACTAGAATCAATGTTGGTGTTAGACGATTGCAACTCCGAAGAGAAGGAATCGATCCTCAAGATTTGTAAAGAGTACAACGAATTGTTCTATCTAGAGGGAGATCACCTCACCAACACCGATTCCATTACACATAAAATCGTTATGAGAGTAAACCCCCCCTTTACGTAATACCTTATCGAGTATCGACTCCCAGTAAGCCAAAAGGAGGAAATCTATAAACAGGTACAAGAAATGTTAAACGATAACATCGTACGACCAAGCTCCAGTCCCTGGAACTCACCCTTGCTACTCGTTCCAAAGAAACCTGAGTATAATGGATGCAAACGCTGGAGGGTAGTTGTAGATTTCAGGAAACTGAACGACTTAACAATCGGCGATGCATACCCATTACCAAATATTAGTGACATATTCGATCAATTGGGTAGAGCTAAATATTTCAGCACTTTGGATTTGGCTAAAGGATCTCACCAAATCTTGATGGACGATAAAGATCGATGCAAGACTGCATTTAGCACTCCCTTTGGCCATTTCGAGTATAATCGGATGCCATTTGGTTTAAAAAATGCTCCTGCAACCTTTCAACGCTTGATGAACAATGTTCTCACAGGCTTGCAAGGGTTCGATTGCTTTGTCTATATATGGACGACATAGTTCTATATGGGTATGACCTTAAAGATCATAATTCCAAGCTAAGGAAAGTTCTAAATCAACTAAGCAAACATAACCTAAGACTTCAATCAGAGAAGTGCAATTTTCTTAAGCCCGAACTCTTGTATCTGGGACATCTTATTTCTGAAGATGGACTAAAACCAGATCCAGAAAAAATTTAAGCCGTCAGAACATATCCTACACCTAAAAATGCTAAGGGTATAAAATCTTTTCTAGGTTTCCTTGGCTATTATAGAAAGTTTATAGAAAACTTTTCTACGATAGCAAAACCTCTTACGAAGCTGCTAAAGAAAAATTGTGTTTGTCAGTGGGATGCCTTCTGCTATGAAGCTTTCAGAGAGCTGAAAAACAAACTAATAAATCCTCCACTTTTAGCCTATCCCAATTTCAAAGAAGAATTTATTGTGACCACAGATGCTAGCGATGTCGGAATAGGAGTTATTTTATCACAAGGCCCCATCGGACAAGACATACCGATATCTTTTGCAAGTAGAACGTTGAATGATACGGAAATCAAATATAACTCTACAGAAAAAGAATGATTCGCAATCGTTTATGGTATACAACAATTTCGTCCCTACCTTTACGGTAAACCATTTATTATTTGTACGAATCACAAACCTCTACAATGGTTATTTTCCCGTACAGATCCTATGTCCAGACTAGCAAGATGGAAAATCTTACTATCTGAGTATGAATGCACAATTAAGCATAAACCAGGTAAAATCAATTTAAACGCTGATACTTTGAGTCGAAACATAAGTGAATCAGTAGAAAATAAAGAAATAATGGTTGTAACTCGAGGTCAAAAACAAGGACTTAATGAAGATAACAATCAAAGTAAAACAGATACTGCACCTATTAGTGACTCTAGACCCAAATCCAATACAATTGAAAAATTCGAAACTATATATATAAGTAAAAATTCAAACTACAAAATCATAAGCTTACCCTTAATAGACTCAACAGATGAGCAATCTCTAGCAAAAAGGCTAGAAAATTTTACAAAACCCTCTGTAGACAAAATCAAAGTATTTAATTCTTTAATTGTCGTTACGTTAACCTTACCGTTCCCAACGACGAAGGACGAAGAGATAACCGAAAAAAGTCTCCAAACAATTAAAGAACTAATTAAAGACGAAAAAACTATTTCTTTTTCAATACCTATCCCAGATAACTAGGTTAGACATACCTTCCAAAATATACTGAATAAAGTTTTCGGAGATATGATGTTAGACATACATATATCTACACGTAGACGAAAGGATTTTCTTGAATGATCCAGAGACAATTTCAAAGATTTTAACAGAGTACCATGATTCCCCATTCGGAGGACACCAAGGTGTTTCACGAATGTATAATTGACTGAAGGCGAAACAAACATGAAAGCTGATGTACAAAAGCATGTGAGCGTATGCACATCTGGTCAATGGAATAAAAGTAGAAAGAACCTACCAGTCCCCATGAAGATAGAGAGGGAATCCTGCTGATATGGGATGAGGATCAACTTAGAAGGTGGAAGGAGCATTTTGCTCTAGTCCTAAACCATGTTTTAGACAGTAACATGCAACTGAAATCTCCTGAGTTGTCCGATGCAAACAATTCCCGATTGCGCATCGCACCCCCTAGTAAGGAAGTATGTACCGCCATCAAAGCACTTAAGAACAACAAAGCGGTAGGACTTGACGGCATTCCCGCAGAATTGCTAAAAGCAGCACCAACAACATCAAGCGATTTGCTGCAACCGCTCATAGAGACAGCATGGGTCTCCGAATGCTTTCCCGAAGAGTGGAAAAAGGGAAGGATTGTCAAGCTCCCAAAAAAGGAGACTTGATGAAGTGCGAAAACTGGAGGGTTATCTGCGTTTTCCCTGCAGTCGCCAATAGCAAAGATTGTTTTAGATCGCATCAAAGAACACCTCGAAGCATCGCTGGACGCTGAATAAGTAGGCTTCCGCACTGGGTCCTCCTGTATTGATCACATTAACACCTTGAGGATCATCATCGAACAGTGCGTCGAATATCGATCACCACTCCACTTGCTGTTCATTGATTTCGAGAAGGCTTTCGACAGCGTCAACAGGGAGTTTATCTGGCTTGCTTTGCGGAGGAGGGGTATACTGGAGAAATTCATTGCTATTATTAAAGCGACTTATCATGGGTCCAAATGTCACGTCTTACACGGAGGTAGGTTGTCCGAAGAATTTGTCACCAATCCTATTTTTATTGGTAATAGGGGCTTTGACAGGAAGCGGAGGAATAAGATGGACTCTGACAACTTACCCTAAACATCTTGACTACGCTGACGGTGTTTGCTTGCTTTCCCATAAGATCATGGATCTCCATCAAATGGCAACAAGGGTGGAGAGAAAAGCAGCAATCGTGGGGCTGAAAATCAATACGGGAAAAACAAAGATGTTCAGCCTCGGGAGCTCGCAATCATCCGCTCCGATGAACATTGGTCAACAAATAGTAGAGAAAGTAGATAGCTTCCAATACCTTGGAAGTGAACAAATCTCTCAGCTTGAACACAAAGCTACGACTGTTCAACTCTAACGTCGAATCAGTTCTGCTATATGGTTGCAGCACCTGGAAAATAACAACTACAATAACCAGGAAACTGCAAACCTTAGTTAATAGGTGTCTTCGAAACATCTTACGGGTTTTCTGGCCTAATCGTATCTCCAACTAGGACCTACACAGACGAACAGGTCAGGAACCCATAGACACCATTATACGAAGGCGCAAGTAGCAGTGGATTGGACACACGCTTCGAAAAGGTAATGACTGTATTGCTGGCCAAGAAATGCAGTGGAACCCACTCACACAAGAAGGAAGAAGAGTTGGTAGACCGAGAAGCACGTGGAGAAGAACAGTTGAGGAGGAATCAGCGGGATTGGGAAAGAGCTAAAATACGTCGCTGGAAACCGCACACGATTGCGCGTAGGAGTAGTTGAGGCCCTATGTCCCGCTAGGGAACACAAACGGACTTCGTAGGTCTGATGACCTAAGTAATTAAGTAAGTAGCTTTGAAAATCCATGATATTTTGTAAGTAAATAAGTCGAAGGAAACCGAGTTATTTTTTGTTTCTATGAAACCCACCACCATAAAATAAATAATTAAACAATAAACAAAACAATTAGAAATAAACAAATATTTCACTTTTTGGTTTTGACATTTCACAAACACTTCTCTTTTGTGTTTGATACTTTAGTGTGACCAAGTTTGTACGAAAAAAAATAAAAATTTGGAACGAGTCATGAACAACTTATTTTTTTTAAGAATAGTTTCAAAACAACTGAGTTGATACAAGAAATGTAATGAATATGTAGTTATTTATGGTTAAACTTTACTTTATAATGAAAAAATATTTTATTTATTTTGTTTCTTGATTCTTTATCCCACATCTATAAAATGTTTAGAAGCAAAAAAAATCTAAAACGGTCATACTAATTCAAATAGAAAGATAGTAAATTTTAAACAGCTGACACTGCTGTCTTTCGCAAATGAATGATCGAATCTGAAAATTAATAAAGTTCATTCAAGGGAATAGAATCATTCTAACGAATAGACTATTCATGAGAATATCAAAATATGCACCATTAAGATTTGATGTAACTTTGACTTAGGATGGCGGAGGGTACCAATGATTGGCAAGCAACAAATGAAAACACAAAACAATATTCACTACATATGATCATCGTTTTGAAAATTACGGAATGGCAAAAGGTTTATAGTCATCACAGATTGTAATGCAATCGTAACTACTAAAGCTACAACTCCTCTACCGCCACGAATAGCTATGGTGGTTAAGATTACAAGAAATTAACTTTGAATACATACATCGGCCTGGTATTAGAATGCAGCATGTTGTCGGTATGAGTCGATTACCAACGTTACCATCGCAAGACACCAAAACAGTCGCAGACAAGATATTGAAAATCTCCATCATCGATGACGATTGGATACTTAGAATGAACTTCAGGACCAAAAATTAGCAAAAATCATACAAGTTCAAAAAGAGAACCTGCAACGTGTCTGATCGGGTAACTGTTGATTGCCTATAACTTGGCATAAGTCAGCAGCGCAACTTTCAGACACGACGATGTGCTTACTTTACCTCGCCGTGGTGGTCCCCGGTAAATTATTTTTGTATACCTATATAATAAAATAAGCTTAAATTGTAAGCGCGGAGCTCCAAGCATTCTCTGGGATAGGTTACGGAGGTTAACATTCTCCGTAACTTAATAAAATCTGCTACCGAAACCGAAACTACACCTCGGATAAGTATTGATCACACGTTGACGACTTTTGGCTATTGTACCCGGACAAAGATAGTTTTCTGGAATGTGAAGACGCTCCTGGAAGCAGGATATGAGGGTCCACACAACTCCAGATTCATCTAATTAGAGAGGGTTCGTGCGGTATGGGTTGGATATCTTAGGGATCAGTGAAGTAAGATCGTTGGGATCGGGCAAGTACAAGTCTCCACATAACACTGTGTTGCTCTATTACTGAAAAGCACATGGAAGCGCTCGGGATGCTGTAGTTGGGCTATTGCTAACTAAAATGGCTATCAATAGTCTAATTTCATGTGAGCCACAAGGTGAAAGAATTATTAAGGCATCTTCTGAGTTGCCCTATGCAACCAATTCCCGATTACGTACAATTATAAAAGCGACTTATGATGGGTCCAAATGTTACGTTTTACACGGAGGTAGGTTGTCTGAATAATTTGAAGTCCAAAGCGGGGTCAGACAGGGCTACATACTGTCACCAATCCTGTTTTTATTCTATTTTATTTTATGTATTGTACTCCGGATGGCTCTGACAGGAAGAGGAGGAATAAGATGGACTCTGACAACTTACCTTTAACAGACGATGTTTGCTTGCTTTCCCATATGATTATATGGATCTTCATCAAATGGCAAGGGTGGAAAGAGAAGCATAAATCGTGGGGTTGAAAATCAATACGGGAAAAACAAAGATGTTCAGTCTCGGGAGCTCGCAATCATCCGCTCCGATGAACATAAGTCAACAAGCAGTAGAGAAAGTAGAGAGCTTCCAATACCTTGGAAGTATTGTCTCTACTAAACGAGGAACCGAACTAGACATCGCCAGTCGCATCGGAAAAGCAAAGGCTGCGTTCGGCATGTTGTCCAGACTGTTTAAATCTAACGTCAAATCAGTTCTGCTATATGGATGCAGTGCCTGGAAAATAACAACTACAATAACCAGGAAACTGCAAACCTTAGTTAATAGGTGTCTTCGAAACATCTTACGGGTTTTCTGGCCCAATCGTATCTCTAACGAGAACTTATATAGGCGAACAGGTCAGGAACCCATAGATACCATTATACAAAGGTACTGACTATATTGCTGGCCAGGCAATGCAGTGGAACCCACTCACACAAGAAGGAAGAAGAGTTGGTAGACCGAGAAGCACGTGGAGAAGAACAGTCGAGGAGGAATCTGCGAGATTGGGAAAGAGCTGGAGCGATCTAAAACACATCGCTGGAAACCGCACACGATGGCGCTTAGGAGTAGTTGAGGCCCTATGTCCCGCTAGAGAACACCAACGGACTTCGTAGGTCTGAATACCTAAGTAAGTAAGTAAAAGAAAATTCGTCACCTCGATCACTTGAGGCCTTTTCCTAGAAGCAAGAGAGGAAATTTATACATTATTGCTGTTGTATATTCGTTCAGCAAGTACTCAAAGCCGTGAAGAACACCAAAACAGCATAAGTGCTCAGTCTTTTGAACGAAATTATGTCAATTTTTGATCAACCCTTACAAGTCACATCAGATAGGGGAACTGCCTATACATCTCGTAACTTCACAGAATTCGTCACATCAGATAGGGGAACTGCCTATACATCTCGTAATTTCACAGAATTCGTCAACAGATACGGAATAAAGCACGTGAAAACAGCAGTTCGAACACCACCAGCGACTGTTGGCTGGTAGAAAGAGTAAACCAAACTCTTCTTGCTGCCTTGAAATGTTCCACTAAAAGCAATAACGATTGGGATGCTGCGCTATCGGGAAATCAATGGACAAGTAAACTCAACCATAAAATATAGCCCCAACGAACTTGTATCCAACTTTAATCCCAAAGATGTCAGCCCAAATAGATAAATCCAATCAATGTATACGAACAACAAGAGGAAACCGAAGAGCTAAAGGCAAAACGGGAAAATGAAGCTAACAACATCATGGATGAGCGACGCACGCCGTTGGAAGGAACGATATGACAAAAGACATCAGAAACCATATAAGTACTCTGAAGGCGATCTCGTCGTCGTCGATTATGTAACACAATCTACAGGACAGTTTCACAAGATCGATCCGAAATATCGAGGTCTTTATATTATATCAAAGGGATTGGACTTAGATAGATACATAGTTGAGGATTTACCTGATCATCAACTGAAGCAGAAACGTTATAGTAATGTTGTCTCTAGCGATCATCTAAAGCCATGGTGTAGGCTCAATCCAGATTTGGACGTGAATGGTATTGAAAAACCAGAAGAAGGAGATTCATCCGGAGAAGACGAAATATCAGGAGAGGCCGAACTGTAAACGGCAACACTGAAACGAAGGAAGGCAGTTGGGTTTGAACAGCTGCGCATGCGAGTCATATACTACGATCCTAAAAACATTAAATAATAAATTAATTATATTGTATCTTTCTTGTCTTAAGTTGTTATCTTAAATAAAAATAAAAACATAAAAAAATACATCTTGACAATACGTTTCTATCGGAATTACCTTTTTCTTAATTTGAAAGCTTGGTATACAGAATTAGAATAAATGGTTGTTAACTTTTACCTACTGTTAAAACTATAATATTCGAACATACATAGATACATCCAATATTTTTTGGACAAAAACTGTTGATGTTTTTAAAAGTCGATCCTATTTTGCAATATTTTTTCTTCTTAAACCTAAGCAATTAGGTTATGGTGATATTGATATCATAGAGAATATGCAGAAATGTAGGTTCCTACGTTTTGAAATGAAAATTTAAATGGCATATTCGATTTATTAATATCTATTGGTTTGAATTCTCGCCAATGGTAAATCTCCCATCTGAAAATAATTTCATGGCATCGCCATATGTGGCCAGAGGAATTTTGTTTTTGTTTATTACTCTCTCTCTCTCTACACTCTTTTTGAACAAGAATAGAGTCGAAAAAAATGAGTATCTTTATAAGATCAATAACACGCTAAAGTGGGAAAAGCAAAGAAAAAACAACAATAATAACCAAAGAAAAGGACAGTCTGTGCTGTAGATGTACGTTTCCTTTCCATTTCAATTTATTGTCTCGAAAACCGGTTCTGATCTCATTTGCATTGCAATTGTTTTTGTTTTGCCAAAGAACAATAAATCCCCTCTCTATTGCCACAAAAAAAAACAAAACGATCATGACTTCTGCTACATCTTCAAACTAAAGGGTGCAAAAAGTAGGTAGATAAAGTAGAACTACACACAATATTGTTCTGCATACTTCCTACCACGCGAATTGAACGTGCACTTGCTCTAGTCAACACATTGCCAAAAAAAATTGGAGAACAATAGACAAAATACTGAAGAAAAATAAAAAAAATAAGAAAAATATGCACAAGCATTATTTTCTCTGGAAAGCTAATTGTTATTTGGGCTTTTTCAATGAACAATTAAAGGGTTAATAATAATTTTTTTTTTCGAAAAAGTCCATCCGGCACTCCCGAGGTAATTAATAGATTAAAGAAGTTATACCTGTTCAAACACGCCAAACCCATTAAAAATTGCATAAGATTGGACTAATTTTTTGCCCATAAAAAAAAATTAAATAAATTAAAGTCAATCCGTCACTCCCTTAATTAACTTAATTTCTTTTGAAAACACCAAAAAAATTACATACAAATCTTAGTTATACCAAAAATAAATGGTGCATTTTAAACTACTATCAAAATAACGACAAAATTGTAGTTTGTTTCACTCTCAGAATTACTATATTATAAATTTAAAAATTCAATTCAATCAATTAGCATTCGAAATGTAAAAGTTATCGCTTTATTTGTAACATTCCAGCCGTTTTTTTAGCTGGCCACCCAGCCTTAATGCGTAACTACAATTTGGTGGTAACTATCAAATTTACTTAATATTTTTTGTATTCCCATAGAAAAGCAATCTTCTATTTTCTTCGATAGGCCAAACGGAGAAAGTCAAAAGACATTTTTATTTTTTGAATGCCAAATTTATGAATAGTCAAAGATTTTGTGATTCCACCCAAAAAATGTAGGTTATAATATCATGAATGAATGCTTGATTGACATGAATTTTTCATTCATATCGTATACAAATTAGGGTTATTTTACTCATACTATTTGAGTGCAACAAATATTAATAATTATCTTAAAATAAGTTTAAAAGAAATCCATGCAGACCTTTTGTATTTATAAAAAAAATATAACAACAATTGTTCGAAGGTTCAGGTCATAGGCCCTTTATCGATTATTCATTATTGTAACACAGACCATAACTATTAAAAACTCTCAATGTTTTGTGCAAGGGCTAATTATTTCTTCTAGTTCCTTATATCAACTTCAGTCAATACAGACACTTCTGAAAATGATATTTGTATTTCAAATCCCATCCAGGACCCTAATTAGTTTGGGTTAAGTGTACTGCGACCTAAAAGATTTCCAAGACCCCAAAAATCAAAAGTAAAAATTTGCACAGGAAATCTTACAAAAGAAATCCTGCAATGCGGGGATATACAATTTCTGTATATTTAAGAAATGATTCGACTGCTGTATAAATAAAAATATAAGTTTATAATAGTATAAGTTTAAGTACGACAAATGGATTGTTAGTTTAAAATGAGGTACAAAAATATAAACATTTTCAAATAATTTCTAGCCAACTTACAGGGTCATTCCACAAATTTTCCTTCGCTTGATCGATTTTTTCAAAACCTCCGGTATATCTCCATAAATGCAAACATTGATCCATATCACCAACTTGCACAGTCCAAGACGCAACTAGCGAACAGTTTAAGTCATCTTTTTTCGAGTGCACCAATTGTACAGTTGTTTTACTAAACAATTCGTAGATTACCGATAAAAATGCAGTCACAGTTCAGATGAGATAGAAATTGTTCAACAACATTTCACACTTACTAGTTTTCAATATAACTTTTCATGGAATCAGTCCTGACGTTGTGAGTATGCAATGCGTAAATAATTTCTTTATCACTTAACATGCGACTGTGTGGTTCCTTGGTTGGCTCAATTCTACGGACCAATAACTTACTTAGCCAAGAGTCCGAATCAGCTAAATACGGAGATGTTGTTGAAATTCCCCTTGTAATTAAAAAAATTTAATTCATCAATATACACATGCATAAATACTAAATGTATATGAAGATCCATGAAAATACATACCTTCCCGAAATGTTTGAGAGGGCTCCTATAATCCTTATATTATTCATGTTTATTTTTGGTTTATATTCAATATAATGGTTCGGTGCTGTATATAAAATAACGAAAGGTGACGCAAATTGTTCAAAATAGTGGTTAGAAACGTCCTACAAAATACTCCCAAGGTTATTTTTATATTTGGCACAAGAAATCCTGTGACGAAAGCTATGTATTACCTATATTATGAATGTATGTATGTACATATATGTATTACAAAAAATAATGGTGTTTTGCATAAATGGATGTTATTCAATTCTTAAGTATTCATTAAGAAAAACAAAAGAAGTATAATGTATGTACATAGGTACCCACTGCTTTTATTGAAGCAAAAACAAGTTCAATGCTAAAGCTGCTATTGCCAACGTTATTAAATAAAAATTTTGTTTGATTACTACGTTTAATAAGTTCTTTGGTTTTATCAATTATTATTTTTCTTATGGTTCCTAAAATAATAATAATAGTTAATAGTTAATTACGCTCTGTCAAATTGGAGTTTGGAGACAAAAAATAATTAAATATTTCACCTTTGAACAGACAGAAATTCAAAATTTCACTGATTTGATTATTATAACATGACATAAGAAATACAAGGAAGTGTAAATTCTCACATACATAGACAGTGAATGTGAGTGAGGCAGTAAGGTCTAAAATGTAAAATCTTTAATTTATTTAAAGAAAACAGAGTGAATATAAATTTTATTAATTAAACAGTGTTTATAAATCGAAATAACAATTATTTTAAGTTATTTATATAAAAAAATTGTCTATATTTTAGAAACAATATAAAAATATGAAGTAGTCTAAAATAATGTGAAAGTAAGATGGGAAAGGCGAATAAAAGCATTTCTTTTCACAGAGAAGTTTTATTTGGTTTTTAGTCAAAGAAAGTGATGTAAATTGCTTATATTAGGCGCTTTTCGTTTTTAGCTCCGATCGGGGCACAGAGCTGTCAAAAAAAGAACTGTGTTACTTTTGTAGCTCAGAGCTCTCGGAGCCAAAAAGTTTGTGTTTATTTTTTATCTCCGAGCCCGTCAGGGACGCCCTCGATGAGCTCGATAAAAAATGACCGAGCTAATGGAGTAAAAAGATGAGCGCAGCTATATCACTTTTTTGTTCATGTGATAAGACAGAGACAGACTGCTTTTGGCAGTTCAGTGCTCAATTGTGATTCTTAATTAGCTCGTAACGCTCAGGTTATGTTCAGCTCTGAGCGCTCTGTGCCCCGCTCGGAGCTTAGAAGGAAAAACGCCTATTGAATTCACTAATTGAATTGAATTCACGTAACACAGTGTAACGATAATATTTATTTTTAACTATGATTAGAAATATCAAATAAAAAACAAGGAAAACGAACACAAAAAAAATATGTTTTGATTTGAGCCGCCCACGGTGATCTGTCAAACATGATGGAAAGCTAATGGAAGGTCGTAAATACTCAAAAGATCGTAGAACGCAATTATATCCAATGAATAAGAACTATTTCTTATTCAATGATTATACCATTAATGGTCCTAAAAACATGGTTGCGTGTATTGAGTATGTATTCGATATCGGAGAGTAGAGCTGAGAGAAAACTCTTTCAATTTAAGAGATGTGTTCGATTGCAGAATAGGCAGTTATAGGGTTTAAATTCAAATTATAGTTTTTTCTTGATTCAAGAGCTGCCCAAGAAGACATCTTCATAGACATCGTCATATTAGAATTTCAATTCTAAATAGTTTGAAATTTAGAATAAAGTTTTAATTTTAAACAATTAAACTACTAAAAAAATAACAAAGTAAAATTCAGAAGAAAAGGAGAAGGAAGAAACAGGAAACTAACCCTTTGCTGAGGTAAATATATAAAAAATTTATATTTTTCCTTTATAAAGAAATATATATATATATATATATATACATATGTACATATGTAAGGAAGGAGAAAATAGGGAAGTAATTCCTTTGTTCCAAAAAACTACATATTACATATATATATATACATATTTTAAAAATCTAAGTTATAGTTATTTGGAAAAATTGAACAATTTGAGTTTTTTTAACAGGGGTCCAGAAAATTTTTAGCAAGAAACTTGCACCCGTATTAAAGGCAAAACAAAAATTTGGTCCAAGGCTGCCGCAACGCTGTAAAGCAAAAACCAAACAAAAAAAAAAAACTTCCAAATTTCTCATTACATTTCATCTAATTGAATTAATTTAAAAGTAATAAATTTCATAATGTAAATTTTTTATTTGTAAATTGGATATATATTCATATATATATATATATATATAATTATAAAAAAAGGAAATTTAATAAGTGCGGTTACTAAAGAAAATAAAAAGTGCAATTCGAAGCAAACATTCCGGAAATGCAAACAAAAAAATAGATTTATATATTTTTCGCGTAGTGCATACAAAAATTAGTGCTTTAAATTATTGTTTGTTCGCGAAAGTGTAAACCATATATCCTCTTATCAAAAGTCAGGAGAGGAACCTGCTTCATCGGATGTAGTGGCCACCATTGTATATGAAATGGAATAGTACAATCATGATGGGGAACAGAACGTGAGCCCTCTGTAGAAGCGATTCCGAACTAATATTTAAGCAAATTCAGGAATATTTAAGAGATGAGAAGAAGAGAGAATTCAGACAAAAAAATTAATTTGGTTTTCAAACGTCAACCAAAACATCTGAAATGAATATATACGAATAAAAGGAAGGTTCGAGTGAGATAGTTAAGAGACACTTTTGAGAACATTTATATTGCTATTTTATTTTCAAGGGGTTATAAGGAGTTGGAAGGGAGGAAAAATTATAAAAAATAACGAAGAAGCAAACAAAAGTAAACAGAAGTACGAATTGTTATGGAGTTGCCAATTTGAAAAATCATTGAGAAATTTTCAAATAATGAAGTAAATTCAATTTGGTATTTTAACTTTTTTGTGAATATAATATTTTTGATATACATATGTATGTATGGAATCATTTTAAGAACTTCATAAAAATAGATACACATTTGCTTTTGAAGACTTAATACATAAAAAATCAAGTTCAAGTCAAATTTGTAGGGCATTTGAATGTAATTTATTCAACAATATTCAATTCAAAATAAATGTTAAAACAATTCTTAAACAAAAAGGTTATTTTAAATGAAAGTAGGTATGTATTAAAACTTTATTCCAAGTCACAAACAATAAAATCCCATTAAATTTGTTTTAAACGCACAAATTTTAATGTAATTCACGTCAATACTGGAATTTTATTACATTACACGTGAAAACAATGTGAACTTTTTTTTAGTTCACTTGAACCCTACAACTTTACTGTATACGTGAAAAATATAGGTGAGTGAAAATTATAATTACGGTTGTGATGTTGTTATTTTTACATTAAATTAAGTAAAAATCTACCTATAAAGATTTTTGCTTCAACCAAATAAAATATTATTAAATATTCATTTGTTTTCTCATAACTTAAATGTCAAGTAGCAACACCTACCTGCAAAGCTACTTTTACTTACCCACCTACTCCCTTTCGAACAATTTGCAAATTAATAAAAAACAACAAAAACATCAATGCACCAGACTACAAATTTGGCAACAACGAATCAGTTTTTACAAAAATTGAAAAATCAATTCAAAACGAATTTGAAATAGCAAAATACCTACAATGGTTAAAGCATACATAGCTATAGCAAAATGAACAGCCGTCGCTAGGCAGCCACAACCAAAATCTGAAAGCAATCGTTGTATACAAGTATGAATACATGTATATTCAATTCTATGCGAATAATGCTCAGACAAGAAGGAACGTCAAATTTTTGTTTATGTTTACGTTTTTTTTGCCTTCTTATTGTGGCGGGAAACAAACAACTCTTTCACACAACCTATTTCCTATGACAGAAAATAAAATACTCCTTTCATTCGCGCATTATTTTTTTTTATATGAAGTTTGGCTCTTCTCGTTCTCTTAAACTGAGAAATTTTCGTCCAACTAGCGCCCCCAGTGGATCCGATTCCGTACTAAAATTTTCTGTTCCATGAGAATACTATTTAGTTTATATTCAATGGTGGCCACCATTGTATATAGTAGGTATTCTCATGGAACAGAAAATTTTAGAACGGAATCGGATCCACTGATGGGGCGCTAGTTTGACGAAAATTTCTCAGTTTAAGGGAACGAGAAGAGCCATATTCATATAAAAAAATAATGTGCGAATGAAAGGAGTATTTTATTTTCTGTCATAAGAAATAGGTTGTGTGAAAGAGTTGTTTGTTTCCCGCCACAATAAGAAGGCAAAAAACGTAAACATAAACAAAAATTTGACGTTCCTTCTTGTCTGAGCATTATTCGCATAGAATTGAATATACATGTATTCATACTTGTATACAACGATTGCTTTCAGATTTTGGTTGTGGCTGCCTAGCGACGGCTATTCATTTTGCTATAGCTATGTATACTTTAACCATTGTAGGTATTTTGCTATTTCAAATTCGTTTTGAATTGATTTTTGATTCGTTGTTGCCAAATTTGTAGTCTGGTGCAGTGATGTTTTTGTTGTTTTCTATTACTTTGCAAATTGTTCGAAAGGGAATAGGTGGGTAAGTAAAAGGAGCTTTGCAGGAAGGTGTTGCTACTTGACATTTAAGTTATGAGAAATCAAAGGAATATTTATTAATTGAAGCAAAAATCTTCATAGGTAGATTTTTACTTAATTTAATGAAAAGACAACAACATCACAACTGAAATTATAATTTTCACGTACCTACCCATATTTTTCACGTGTGCAGTAAAGTTGTAGGGTTCAAGTGAACTTAAAATAAGTTCACATTGTTTTCACGTGTAATGAAATAAAATTCCAGTATTGACGTAATTTACATTAATATTTGTGAGTTCAAAATAAGTTTAATGACATTTTATTGTATGTGACTTGGAATAAAGTTTTAATACATACCTACTTTCATTTAAAATAACCTTTTTGTTTAAGAATTGTTTTAACATTTATTTTGAATTGAATATTGTTGAATAAATAACATTCAAATGCCCTACAAATTTGACTTAAACTTGATTTTTTATGTATTAAGTCTTCAAAAGCAAATGTGTATCTATTTTTATGAAGTTCTTAAAATGATTCCATACATATGTATATCAAAAATATTATATTCACGAAAAAGTTAAGATACCTAATTGAATTTACTTCATTATTTGAAAATTTCTCAATGATTTTTCAAATTGGCAACTCCATAACAATTCGTACTTCTGTTTAGTTTTGTTTGCTTCTTCGTTATTTTTTATAATTTTTCCTCTCTTCCAACTCCTTATAACACATTGAATAGAAAAAAGCAATATAAATGTTCACAAAAGTGCCTCTTAACTATCTCACTCGAACCTTCCTTTTATTTGTATTTATTCATTTCAGATGTTTTGGGTGACGTTTCAAAATTAAATAATTTTTTTTTCTGAATTCTCTCTTTCTCTCATCTCTTTAATATTCCTGAATTTGCTTAAATATTAGTTCGGAAACGCTTGCACAGAGGGCTCACGGTCTGTTTCCCACCATGATTGTACTATTCCATTTCGTATACAATGGAGGCCACTTCAACGGATGAGGAGGTAAGTTTTTTATTCGCTTAGCAAATATAAGGTTATAAATAACTATCAATTATAATAATTGAAGTACTTACTTTCAAACGCTATGAGATTAAATGTTTTACATTGAAGGAAAAGTAAAAAAAAAAAAAAAAATTAGACAAAAGAGGAGGTATAATTCCCGAAACTTGTGAATAAATTCGATGATGGATGGTTGTCGAGATTTGTAAGTTTTATTTCTAATAAATTCCGCAATTAAAATTAAATACAAATAAAAAACAAATATTTAATTAAATAAATTTATATCAAAACTGGTATTAATCATCCATATAAAAACTTTTAATTTTTTATTTATACATTTGTTTTATAATAAAACAAAATTGTGATATATTTGTCAATATAAAAGAATGCTTTATTTTTTTGAAAACCCATTTGAAATAGACCCAATATGAAAAGAAAAATGGAGTTAACCTTTAAAATAAAAGGAAGGTGAGAAGGGGAGTAAAAAGATAATGAGGATGAAGGAGCGGAGTTAGGGATTGCCCTAGTGAGTGAGGCAATCATGGTAGGGTGAGTTGAGGAAATTTAGCTCTCCCGTCTTATTTAAATCTTTGGACGCATTTTTTGGCTGGATTTTTTTTGTTAACAGTCTAGGTTCAAGAACCCGCTAAGAGAGCTAGTCCAGAGGGAATTACCAGCCATTTGAACCGAAGGCAAAATCAGGCCGTTACAACAATTTATAGCTAAATCACAATATCGCGTTAGGTCGGTATCCGGCGTTGACGAGCGTTTGATAGTTTTTACGATTTTGTATTTCAAAAAGCGCGACCCTAGAATTTACAACCTGCGCCGTGTCTGATCGGGTAACTGTTGACTGCCTATAACTTGGCATAGGCCAGCAGCGCAACTTTCAGGCACGACGAAGTGCTTACTTTACCTCCCCGTGGTGGTCCCCGGTAATTATTTTTGTATACCTATATACAAAAATAAGCTAAAATTGTAAGTGCGGAGCTAACAGCTTTCTCTGGGATAGGTTACGGAGATTAGCATTCATCGTAACTGAATTAAATTGTGCTACCGAAACCGAAACTACGCCTCGGATAAGGATTGATCACACTATTGTACCCGGACAAAGATTGGTTTCTGGAATGTGAAGACGCTCCTGGAAGCAGGAAACGAAGGTCCTCAAGACTCCAGATTCCTCCAACTAGAGAGAGAATTCATGCGGTATAGGTTGGATATCTTAGGGATTAGTGAAGTAAGATGGTTGGGATCGGGCAAGTACAAGTCTCCAACACGTAACACTGTGCTACTCTATTCTGGAAAAGCACCTGGAAGCGCTCGGGACGCTGGAGTTGGGCTGTTGCTAACCAAAACAGCTATCAATAGCCTAATTTCATGGGAGCCACTAGGTGAACGTATTATTAAGGCCAGATTCCTTAGTAGAGTACGCAACATCACCATCATACAGTGTTACGCCCCAACGGAACTCGCCCCGGATGAAAAGAAAGAAGGCTTTTACAGTCGGCTAAGTGCGGTATACAACAACACACCGCGCGGAGACATCATAATGGTAATGGGAGACTTGAATGCCAAGGTTGGCAACGACAACGAAGGGCTCAGGCACGTCATGGGAAAGCATGGAGTTGGCAGTTGCAATGACAATGGTGAGAGGTTTGTGGACTTCTGCAACGCTAACCGTCTTGTGATTGGCGGCACTATGTTTGAACATAAAACGTGCCACAAAATTTGCTGGGTGTCAACAGACAGACAAGCTTCTTCCAACCAAATTGATCACTTCGCTATCAGCCGTCGGTTCAGAAGCAGTCTCTTAGATGTCAGGAATAGAAGAGGTGCTGACATGGGGCTTGCCCGCGATCACCATCTTATGGTAGCTACCCTAAGATTACGTACAGCTGCAATTCGGAGATCGAATTCGAACACCAGAACGCCCAAGTTTAACACGGACAGACTAAAGGACCCTAACACTCGACAACAACTCAGGGACCACCTTTCGCAACATATGAGATCAATCAGCAGCACTGGAACAGAATCCATAGAAAACCACTGGAGTGCTGTGAAAAATGCTCTCATATCAGGTGCTGAAAGAATAGTCGATCATGTGCAAGGAAGCCGTAACACCTGGCTTTCGGAAGAAACTTGGGCTATGATCGACGAAAGAAAACACCTTAAAGCTCGTTTGGCAGCTGCGCACGGAGAAGAAAGAAACGAGCTAGAATCCACATACCACATGAAGATGAAAGAGGTCCAGCGTAGTGTAAGATGTGATAAACGAAATCACACCAATGTTCTGGCCCTAAAAGCAGAAGGAGCCGCAAACAGGTGCGACAGCAGAACTCTCTATAGAATAACTAAAGAACTCGCCGGTGTGCAGAGTTCTAAACAACACCCGGTTAAAGATAGAGAGGGAAACCTGCTGATATCGGATGAGGATCAACTCAGAAGGTGGAAGGAGCATTTTGCTCTAGTCCTTAACCATGTTTTTGACAGTAACATGCAACTGACATCTCCTGAGTTGTCCGATGCAAACAATTCCCGATTGCGCATCGCACCCCCCAGTAAGGAAGAAGTATGTACCGCCATCAAAGCACTTAAGACCAACAAAGCGGTAGGACTTGACGGCATTGCCGCAGAATTGATGCAACCAGCATCAACAACATCAAGCGATCTGCTGCAACCGCTCATAGAGAAAGCGTGGGTCTCCGAATGATTTCCCGAAGAGTGGAAAAAGGGAATGATTGTCAAGCTCCCAAAAAAAGGAGACTTGATGAAGTGTGAAAACTGGAGGGGTATCTGCGTTTTGCCTGCAGTCGCCAAAATAGTAGCAAAGATTGTTTTAGATTGCATTAAAGAACACCTCGAAGCATCGTTCGACGCTGAACAAGCAGGCTTCCGCACTGGGTCCTCCTGTATTGATCACATTAACACCTTGAGGATCGTCATCGAACAGTGCGTCGAATATCGATCACCACTTCACCTGCTGTTCATTGATTTCGAGAAGGCTTTCCACAGCGTCAACAGGGAGTTTATCTGACTTGCTTTACGGAGGAGGGGTATACCGGAGAAACTCATTGCTATTATTAAAGCGACTTATGATGGGTCCAAATGTCACGTCTTACACGGAGGTAGGTTGTCCGAAGAATTTGAAGTCCAAAGCGGGGTCAGACAGGGCTGCATACTGTCACCAATCCTGTTTTTATTGGTGATAAGTGATGTACTGCGGATGGCTTTGACAGAAAGCGGAGGAATAAGATGGACTCTGACAACTTACCTTAAACATCTCGGCTACGCTGACGATGTTTGCTTGCTTTTTCATAAGATCATGGATCTCCATCAAATGGCAACAAGGGTGGAGAGAGAAGCAGCAAACGTGGGGCTGAAAATCAATACGGGAAAAACAAAGATGTTCAGCCTCGGGAGCTCGCAATCATCCGCTCTGATGAACATTGGTCAACAAGCATTAGAGAAAGTAGATAGCTTCCAATACCTTGGAAGTATCGTCTCTCCTGAAGGAGGAACCGAATTAGACATCGCCAGCCGCATCGGAAAAGCAAAGGCTGCGTTCGGGATGTTGTCCAATGTTTGGAGGAACAAATCTCTCAGCTTGAACACAAAGCTACGACTGTTCAACTCTAACGTCGAATCAGTTCTGCTATATGGCTGCAGCACCTGCAAAATAACAACCACAATAACCAGGAAACTGCAAACCTTCGTTAATAGGTGTTTTCGAAACATCTTACGGGTATTCTGGCCTAATCGTATCTCCAACTATGACTTACATAGACGAACAGGTCAGGAACCCATAGATACCATTATACGAAGGCGCAAGTGGCAGTGGATTGGACACACGCTTCGAAAAGGTAATGACTGCATTGCAGGCCAAGCAATGCAGTGGAACCCACTCACACCGAGAAGCACGTGAAGAAGAACAGTTGAGGAGGAATCTGCGAGACTGGGAAAGAGCTGGAGGGAGCTTAAATACATCGCTGGAAACCGCACACGATGGCGCGTAGGAGTAGTTGAGGCCCTATGTCCCGCTAGGGAACACCAACGGACTTCGTAGGTCTGAGGACCTAAGTAAGTAAGTAAGTAGAATTTACAAAAACGAAATTCAACCTCAAGCGTTCACTGACATTTCACACAAATTAAACACTATTTACAAAATAAAGAAACAAATTTCGCGCCAGAAATCTCGAGAACTAAAAAAAACGCATTTAAAGTTGGCACTTTTAATTTATTTTCTTTTATTTTATTTAAAAAAAGAAAAAAATATTCCAATTCTAAAAAATAAACAACAAATAGCTTTTCAGCTGTCAAACACCCGACCGAATAGAAAATAGAACTACTTTTGCTTTGCTCGGGCGTTTACGATATTACGATATAAAGTCATATTTCGGATTGCCTCATAAGAATACATAGTTTCTATTCCAGAAGTCAAAGCACGACCGACTGACCGAACGCTATATTGTGATTAAGCTATCTAAAAAACTAAAACACCATTTAATTATTGAAAACATGCTCAGTTCTCGGTTATTTCGTTTTGAAGTGTCATTCGGTGATGCGCTAGTTATTACACGAAGAATTTTCTTAGTTTTCAGCTATACTCATTTTTTGAAAGATATCTATCATGTCAACTTTCGTTGTTTCGATGATCGGGTTAATAATAAAAAAAAATAATAATAATAAAAATACAAAAATGAAACCACGGAATGATTTAAACAATTTTGATTTACTTAAATAAATTATATAATAAACTCGTATAGTAAGGCTTTAGTCCATTTTATTTCATTTTCATTAGCCATAGACTTATTATAGATGTTTTCTCAACAACAAAAGAAACGAAATAAAGCATATTCGGAAAATAAGAGAAGGAGAAAGATAAACGTCAAAAACATGCAAGGATGTTGAAAAAAAGTTTTTTTCTGCTTCATTTTTTCTTTTGTACATAGAAGAAGAATACAAGCAAGTGCCCTCGTTGGAAAAAAGTGAGGCATTTTTAATACTGGTGTTAGTTCTCACTGACTTAAACGCATTCCAATCCAACTAGACATCCCGATTCCACAGTTAGTCTAATACACGGATTAAAATCAGTCTAATTATAATTACCCGTGTATTTCAATTACACGAATAACAATACGTGGGCAACCGTGCTTCTACTTTATTTATTCGTGTGATAAAAATGTCCGTGTTTCCATCAACAGTAAATCAAAATTGAAATCACGATAATCTGAAAGACAAAATACAAAATCAATTACATATAAGAAACAAATGAGAATTTAACTTACCTCTGTTTTCTGCCATTTCCATTCTTTTTTTATTTCATGCACCATTAAAAAAAATTTAGGAAATGTGGAAATTTCAAACATTTATGGTGGATTTACATTTTTCTGCATTTGGTATCTGCAAAAATAAAGGGATGCCAAATAGAAAATTCATACTTGTTAGATAGAGAGAAAAGAAAAAAAAATGCCCAACTCCATTTCTGCATTATAGGAAATTCGACAAATACAGAAGTCAGAAGTCAGGATTATAATGAAGTCGAACATGTTCATCTTTATTATAATATCTTCTTCTGCACTTTGTAATGGTGGATTTACATGTTTCTGCATTTGGTTTCTGCAAAAATAAAGGGATGCCAAATAGAAAATTCATACTTGTTAGATAGAGAGAAAAGAAAACAAAAAATGCGGAAGAACTCCATTTCTGCATTATAGGAAATTCGACAAATGCAGAAGTCAGGATTATAGTGATGACGATTATAGTATCTTCTTCTGCATTTTGTAAATGTTTGAAATTTCCACATTTCCTATAACTTTTTTGATGGTGCATGATATAAAAAAAAAAAATATTAAAATGGAAATGGCAGAGACCGGATTTAAGTTAAATTCTCATTTGTTTCTTATATGTAATTGATTTTGTATTTTTTCTTTCAGATTATCGTGATTAGCAATATTTGGAAGTGAATATAGGACTACAGGTGCAGGGGTCGATGCAAGTAAATTGAGTTTGTTGGCGAGAAAATTGTGGTGTAGAATGAGAGTAGTGATGGTTGGATGGTGATGGAGACACACCAGCTTAACCAGGGGTGGAATCGGCAAACTTGACTATCAAATTCGACTATCATTTTGACTTTCAAATTTGATAGTATACACTTTTCCGTCTTTGTAAGATGATGACTTCTATGTCATTTTTTTGCATAGATTTGGTATCACTTACAAGGAAACTAATTGTTATTTTTCAAGCTTAAATTTATTTGAAAACAAACTTCTGAGAATTCGGGACGAACTTTTTAAAATGTAAGTAAATTTTAGTAACAAATTTATAACAATAGCTTAACATTTTAATTTATGCCTAGGACACACGCTAATAAACACTAAATGACCACCATGGCTAATTTCATGGAGCAGCATTCCGATTTATCCAAATCATTTGCTTCAGGGTGAAACGAAACACCATCTAAAGTATTTAATTTTGATCAAATTGACAGCTAAATGGTGTCACTTAAAAAAGTCAAAAAAAAAAATTTAACAGTCAAATTGACTATCACTTTACACAGATGAATTTTCTTAAATTTGACTGCCAACTATCAAAAATCACCTAACACGATTCCACCCCTGAATCCCACTAAAACAAATGCCATGGTAATTGACAAAAGTAGAAGTAGTAGTGAAGAACTACCACCACTTTGGCTTGGCCAAACTATGGTTGAATACATCGACAACATAAAGAACCTTGGTGTATATTTTACTAGAAATCTAAATTGTTATGTAATTAGGAAACAGTGTCCAAGATCTATGGAGCCCTCCGCGGCCTCAGGCCAACTTCCGAATATCTTCCTACCATTGTGTAGCTTAAACTTGTGCAGTCTTATATTTTACCTATAATTATCTATAGCTGTGAAATACTTTTGATTCGTGTACCATGAATCAAAAGAAAATTAAATCCCGCATATAATAGCTGCGCTCGTTACATATTTGGTCTGAAAAGAAATGAACACATCTCGGCTTACACCAAGAAAATAATGGGCTGTTCTCTTACTTCGCTGTTAAATTATAGAACTTGCTATTTTTACATAAAATTGTACATACGAAGGAACCAGAGTATCTCTTTGATCTTATTCATTTTGCTAGCAGTAACAAAACACTCCAACTAATTTTACCAAGATATAAATTTCTTATAACATCTAGACAGTTTTTTATACATGCTATTCAATTGTGGAACGCACTTCTTTCAAATATTAAGCATCTAAGCAACACGAACGCTTTCGAAAAAAAATACTTCAGTATTTTTCTCAGAATTTCTAATTATCTAATGTATTTCTTTCCTCTTTCTTTCTTGTTTTTATTTACTTAAATTATCTATTATATTAATGTTATGTTATTTTTTTTTGGTAAGTACATTATTATTTTCACTTATTGTAATTAAATTATATTATTGTTAACTTTTTATATATTTCTGAAATTCATTAAGCATCTACTTTCTAAAAGATGTCTTTATGTCTTATTGTACTATGAATATATTAAATAAACAAATACAAATACAAATTCAACGATTTCGAATTTCTGTGCACACCACACTTTGGCTCCATAAGAGAGAATGGCCTGTACCGTTTCACTTTTAATTTCCACGTCGAGTTATTCAGAGCTTGTTTAGGTTTACCAAAATACTAAACTGATAACCATTTGACAGATACAAACGTTATCCCTAAAGTGAGCAAGGATCAGAACCATAGGTGTTTTTCTGTTTTA
Organism: Scaeva pyrastri; assembly: GCA_905146935.1. Lineage (NCBI taxonomy): Eukaryota > Metazoa > Arthropoda > Insecta > Diptera > Syrphidae > Scaeva > Scaeva pyrastri. Next base: position 47,312,257 of record LR989929.1, read on the forward strand.
GCTCACTATTTGTTGTCACTATTTGCAATTTGGTCAATTTAACTAATATTTTCTTTTATAAAAGCAAGAAGTAAGATTCAAAATTAAAATGGACAAACTAATTGCGATCAAACAAACATTCAATTTTAATTGTTATTTGTGATTTGTTTCTTTTTTTCAATTTCAATTGTCAAATGCTTCTGTTCAGCATTCAACTCAGTCGGCTCAGCTATTTTATTCTGAGGTCAACAAGATAAGAACACATTCAGAATGAAAAAAAAAAAACAAATGGAAGCTCTCAACCTTCAGAGTTAAAAAAGAGAAACGCCTTATGTAACTCGATTCAAATTTTGATTTTATTCGAAACTTATTTGCTATTCTACTTTTAAATGGTACTATGTATGAAAAATAATAGAGTGCCATAAATGCCAAGCATTTTACAACTAATTTGCTATTTTCGAACGATCAGCTCGCATACATAATATTTGATATATGTAGAAGAATTCTTTGCGATTCTGCTTTGTTTTAATTTTCGATTTATGTGGTTCCTGATTATACTTAAGTACATAAAAATATGGCTGGCACCAATAGAGCTATTCGATTATCGCATATTAAAGCGTCCTAAAAGAGTTCAGCATGTGAGACTTCGAATATTTTTATTATACAATCGAGTTACATGTTGAACCCCACCAATGTCTGCATGTGCATTTTCTCGTAAAATTTTTTATTGAGCGAACGTACATCCCTCTATAACCTTCCTTACGCACGACTCCAGTCGTTGATCGTATAGCTCGCTTACAATCCTCTTTGTATGTGTCGCATCAAATCAGTGTTTCCGTGGCAAAAGCAATACTTACCCCCACGTAACTATAACCAAACATTTGCTACTTGAAACATCTGTTGTTTCGCGTATTATAATAGAAAATTTCCGAGTTCTCAAAAATGTACTTATTTCTTCTTGGGCAAAAGGTCCCATTACCAAATTTACTATAGAAGTAGTTTTGGCACGCCCACACTTTATTCCTTTTGCGACGGACGAATCTAGACATACCTACCGCTTTGGAACACTATCCATTAAGGAAAACTGCAAATTATGACTTACACAGTACATAACACAAGTTATCTCTGCTTTGAGTTTTGAATTATCATTATTTCTTGAGAAAACCTGACGAAATAGATCTGGAATAAGGCTTGTATTTTTGGACTTCTCCAAATGAAATCTTGATACACTATGCCTTTCCAGATTTGTTTTGTTATTACGCGTTTTTCTTTTTTTAACTCAGAGAAGAGCTCTGAACAGAGTCTGAGCAAAGCTCAGAATATGCTCTGAACAAAATGTGTTCTGAACGCTCAAAACTATTTTTGAAACAGAACTGAAACTTTAGCTGTCACTATTTGGCATTTGTCAATTTTCTTGTGATTTTTTTTCTGCAGAGTATTTCTGGAGCGGAGTATAAAAGCTCATGCATCAGGTCAAAATATTCCCAATACTTCTTCTTTGCCTGTTTGATTGTTTTGGTCGATTACTTTTTTATAAGTTTTTTTTAGCCCTTTACATTTGGAGTCCACTTGCTAAATCAAATAAATAACCATGTCTCTTGTCCATTTCAATCCTCCTGAAATAAAAACAAGCATTAAAAAATACATTTTATTAATTATTTCTCATATAAACTTACCTTATGCATTAGAACCACTACCGCTTTCGTGCTCGATTTTTTGGTGTTTGTTTCTTTTTTTTTCAATTTCTGTCAATGAAATGCTTATGCTCAGCATTTACTCAGTATACTCATAGGGCCCATACACTACACATGCATGCATGCACATTCCAGTGACTGTGCAAGTGCATACAAGCTGCGAGTGTATGGCGTAGCATGTGTGGTTGTGCATGCGGCATGAGTGATTTCAAAATTTTTTGATATTTTCTTGTTTGTGCATGCAAGCATGTGTAGTGTGTGGACTAATTTGCTCATTCAAGCGGTCCATTTCGAGAAGTGAAATTAAATTTAGAAAATGTCAGCGGGAAATAAAAAATTTTGGGCTTAATTTTTAGAACTTTATAATTTAACGTTCCTAATCTGCAGACATTCTTTAAACCACAATCGTTTCTTTTTATTTTTTTTATTGCCAATGCAATCAAAATAGCTGCTGCAGCGGACTTTGAATCTGACATTTTTAAAGATGTTCTTTAGTTAGCGATATACACACGACTAAAGAATGTACAGTTTGCATGAATAGTGTATGGTTGAAAAGTGAATGTGCTAATTTGTGTATGGGCCCTATCAGTTATTTTATTCTGAGCTCATAGAGCGCGCTCTGAGCAAGCTCAAAATATGTTCAGAACGAAAAAAGAAACACAAATTTGATGCTCTGAACGTTAGATAAGAAACACAATATTTTATTTGACAGTTCAGACTCTGCTCTGAACTACAAAAGAAAAACGCCTATTGTGAAGCATTTTAAAGCAAATTTTGCAAAAGCTTTGCCCGTAGACAGACTTGAGCCATGAATAATTTTGCTAACGTGCTTGTTTGTATTTTTTTTTACTTCTACCGTATATAAAACAAAAAGAAATTAATAACTACAAAATTAAACTAAAACAAAACACTCACGATTGCATTTGATTAGAGCCAGTGGTTCTCCGGCAGACTGAATCTCATTCTCATTTTCTTCTATTGTTCTTTTTGGTGTTTCTCTATAAAAAAAAACAAATTTTTAACACTTGAACAGATCTTTGTCAGAAGAATTTTACTTTTTTTTGTGGTTTTCAATAAATATTTATCCATATTTTTATTTTGGTAATTTAATTCTTGTAAAATTAGTATTTTTCACACCATACACGAATTCAAATAAGCTCTCAGAAATTAAAATCCCGTTAGTTAAGTAAAAAAATAAGAACATAACAGAAACATAGACAGAGACAGAGATTTGTTTCATGATTGAAAGCATCCAACTCATTTCATATGTCAAAATAGAATGTGGCTTCGTTCAGACCTTCTTTAAATAGGTTATTTCTATGCAAGGTTTTTTGTATAGCTGTTCTGTAAGTCCCGGTCTACATTGAACGATTTTTCCAGTGCCGACAAAAATTTTCGTGTGCGATTAAAAGGTACAGAAGACATGTTGTACCTCTAAGTCGCACAAGTTATATATTTGTACGGTGGCCTTAAACACCATTAGGTCACCAACCCCACTGTTAAAACGATGAATATGTTGAAAAGAATAAATGCGCCGGAAACGATTCCAAGAAACAATTCTAGAATTTCGTCGCATTGTTAGCAATACGATATTCGAAGAAATGATTTCTTGCAATCGTTCCCACGACATTAATTTTTTATTAAATTTATTAACTGTAATCTATTTTCGATTCATAATGTTAAGTTAGTCTTAAGCAAACCTTTAAGGAATAAAGACCATTTTAAATATAAAAATTGACTTTTTATAACTGGCGCAGACGGTGACTCGAATTTTTTTTTCAAACTACAAATCAGTTTGAAAAATAAAGTTTTATTTGTCAGAAGAAACAGAAGAAATGGCAATCGAAAAAGCAGCTCTGTTAAATAAAATGGCACAAGTTTTGCTAAGATTAGAGGCAAATTCCCAACAACAATCAAATAGCCGAGCCTTGGTAATCAAGAAGGAAATTGCCTACATAAAAGAGTTTTCGGGCAACAGGCAAGAGTTGATTCAATTCATTCATGTTGTCGATAACCACATGAATTTGACAACGGAGGATAGAAGAATAGCCAAGTGGACAGCTATATCACAATGTAAAGTGATAGGCAGAGCAAAAGAACTACTACTGACGAACAACACTAGCTCGTGGGGAGGACGCCAAAAACTTATTTAAGCTGTCGTTCCGGCCAACCATCGACCAAGGAGAAGTGATCCGTCGTATCAATACGCTGAGAGTGAGTTCTGTACTAGACTTAATTAATAAAATTGAGTATTTACTAAGCGATATTCATACTATTATTTTGCATGAAAATAATTCAGAAAATTTGAAATTAATGTTATATTCTCTAGTTTTAAATAAAATTAGGTAACTAGCTACAGGGAATTTAGCTAGGGAAATTAGAGATGAATATGACTTACTCAAAGTAAAATGTGTACTTTATTCATATGTTGGTTTCGACCAAGGAAGTATTGGAATAAACAACACAAATTACAGACAAATCAATTCATTTAGGTCGTCGGAAATACAACGACAGAACAACCAACAACCATTAGGTAACGCTATACTGACAAACCAGCAACCACAAAACACTTATTTCAATGCTAGGACGATCAATACGGACAGACGAAATACTAATACTACAGAACATCAGAACAGAAACCAAACAAGAAATAATATTAATAATTATTCTAGACAAACACGTAGACAAAACGCGGAACCAATGGACGTTGACAATATTGACCAAAGATCTGCCGAAACTGTTCAAGAGGAAATTCATTCCATAGAAGCCCCGGTTTTTTGAATGTAGCCTCTCTGGTAGGAAAACTCAAGTAGTATTTGTATTAAGAAATGAAAAACATATATGCTTACTAGATACAGGGTTAACAATGAGTTAGTAAATACGAGTAAAATAGATTGTAGTTCATTTAAAATATTCAATGAACAGACTTTAAACTTGTCGACCGTAAACAGTCAAAGTAAGAAATTTGGTTACCCAAAAAATGTTTTTGTGAGACCATATGGAAAGTCATTGGGAGATAAAGCATATAGTCTCTTGTTAGAAATGGATGTACTAAGTAACATAGTAGAAAGCATACATTTTGCGAAAAAAAGAAATATGTACTTCTACAAAATAATACTATAGGTACTTCCACTTATTTTTGAAATACAGCCATCCTTTGAGTGTTACGAGTTGCAGGGTAGTGATGAAATAAACTTTTAGTGATGATTTAAAAGTTTTCGAAAAGCAGGAAATACAAAATCAGCTTGAAAAATATAAACATCTGTTATATAGAGCTGGAAACTCACTAATTGCGAAACTATTTTTCATGAAATCAAATTATCCACAGGACAACAAATTAACGCTAGACTAAACCGTCTGCCACAAAAACATGAACAAGAAGTAACAACCCAAATTAATGATATGGAAAGGGCATAGTACGGAAATCAAATAGTCGATACGCTTCACCAATCGTAGTAGTCGCCAAAAAACCTGATAAAAAAGGAAAAGTTAAGTATAGAGCATGTGTCAATTATCGAGCATTAAAGGAGATAACTATAGATGAAAAGTATACATTACCCAACATTGAAAGTATTCTCGATAAATTAGGAAGATCGCAGTACTTCTCGACCCTTGACTTAGCCAAGGGTTAACATCAAATAAAGGTGCATCCTGATTATATACATAAGACCGCATTTGTTACACGAAACGGTCTATATGAATACACCAGAATACCCTTTGGGCTAAAAAACGCCCCAGCGACATTCCAACGTCAGATGAATGAAATACTAAGAGAGTACATAGGCAAAATCTGCACGGTATATCTTGATGACATACTTATTTTTTCAACATCATTAGAAGAACACATATCATCCTTAGACAAAATTTTTAAAAAATTAGGTGATCATAATCTTAAAATACAATTAAGTAAATGCTCTTTTCTAAGAAAAAATGCAGAATACTTAGGTCATATCCTAACGTCAGAAAGAATGAAACCTAACCCAAACAAAATAGAAGTAATCCAGAAATATCCACTGCCTCAGACTATTAAAAAACTACAAGGATTTCTAGGTAGCACCGGATATTATAGAAAATTTATTGCTGATTAATCTAAAATTGCATACCCGATGGTTAAATATTTAAAAAAGAACATGAAAATAAATAGCAAGGATCCAGAATACATTCAATCATTTGAAAGAACACCCCATACTCAAATTTCCAGATTTTAACAAACCGTTTTCTCTATTCACTGATGCAAGTAATTTCGCTTTAGGAGCTGTCCTAACTCAAGAAGGGCAACCAGTATGTTAGTCTCTCGAACTTTAAATGACCATGAAAAAGATTATTCCACAATAGATAAGGAGCTTTTAGCAATAGTATGGGCAACCACATATTTTAGACCATACCTTTGGGGACAAAAATTTAAGATAATCACTGATCATTTGCCTGCAAGATATTGAAATAAAAAATATAACGGAAAGGAAATTAGTCAAAGAGTTCAGAGAGGACTTCTTAAGTTACAAGAATTTGAGTTTGACATTGAGTATATAAAAGGAAAGGAAAATAAAATTGCAATTTTTTTAAGTAGAATTCCGGAAGAGATAAACGAACCATCGGAAACTGTTTATTCAGCTAATGAAGAAATGTTAGACCATATCCAAATTAGAGAAGGAATTGTAAATATTTACCAAACCCAGCTAATATTGACTTATTCTCTACAAAATGAAATTAAAATACAAAACAATAATTCAGGTTGATATGACAAAAGATGAAAACCATTGGAGAGATTTATTTAAAAGAACTATTAAATCAGGAACAATAGGAATTTTTTCAGAAGTAGAAGATACTGAATATAATAAGGTGCAAAAAGTATTAATTGATATGTACGGACATGACAGGAAGTAAAATTTTTTAAGCTCACTCAGAGAACAAGACATTTAGAAAGAGTTGAAGATGCTCATAGGCAAATATCTTACCAGGTATAGTAGAAACATATCATAAAAAACAAAATTTATTTTCCGAAACTTATAAGAGAAATTTCTAGAGTCAAAGAGAATTGTCAAACTTGTCAAGAAAGTAAATACGATCGAAACCCAATAAAACCTAAATTAAAACTAACAGAAACTCCTAATAGAGGAAATAAAATTTTGCATAAGGATGTTTATCATTTCAACAAATTAACATACTTGACGTTTATTGACAAATTTACAAAAAAAGCTTATGGTTACAATTTAAGTAGTAAAAATTGGACAAGTAAGTTAGTAGAATACATAGATGAACAACTAAGTAAATTCGGAAACCCTACAAAAATTATCTGTGACAATGAAGAAGGAATAGAAATTCATATGACAAAACCGAACTCTCATACTGGAAATTCTGATATAGAGAGATTTCATTCAACATTACTAGACATTCTATTGACAATAGAAAATAAAGACATTTCTACTAATCGCAAAATACATAAAGCAATTCGGATATACAATAGTAGGTACCATTCAACATTAGGGATGAGTCCAATTTCAGCTGAAAATACAAATCAGGCAAATTTAAAAAAATAATAGAAACTAAAAAGAAAAAAGTAATACAAAACAGAAATAGTTCTAGGGAAAATTATGATGCAAAACGCAATGAAGGGTACATAGGAAATTATAAGCACTCAAGACACAAAAACGAGACTTATTATAGAAAACATAATTTAAAAAATTTGACCCAAGACATATTAAAAGACAAAATAAATTTGCAGGTAATCTTGTGGGTGTAAACGATTCTCTGGATGATAGTAATGAGAGTAACGGAAGCAACACTCATAATAACACCGATACAAACCAATAGAGGGTTTAGGCCCTGTAGAAATAATTAACAACACCCAGACTATATTACATATAATAGATACCAAGGATATATTTTCAACTATCGGAATGATAGAAGTTAATTTACAAACTCTAAATTTAGGAAATAATACTGAAATACAAAACGAAATTTTCAACATAAAATCAAAACTTGGAGGGATAAAAGAGGACTAGGTACTAAATATTGTAGGAACAGAACAAAAATGGTTGTTTGGTACAATTGATGACAATGACAGACAAGAAATTATAGGACATATGAACGCAATTGACGCTCACAATCATGAATCATAAAAAACCTCAACCAGCAAATACAAATAAACGAAAAATGTATGGACTCTCTTAACAAATTTAAAAAAAAAACAGTAGAAGCAGATAGAGAAACTTTATCCTATACATACACAAAGCATCGCTTCAAATCAAAAAGACAATAAAAGAAATAAAATAAATAACCGTAATATTACATGAAACACGTAGAACTTTCTGAAAAAGATCTAAAATATAAAATAGAAACTAATCGGGACAGTTTTGAACATGTTCAAACGTGCCCAACACATTTGATCAAATCTACCCCAACTGTGTCAACGACATAAAATAGTTAATAATTAGTTAACTTAAATATATTCATTTAAAAACTCACCGTGATTCAGTTCCAAATTTATTTATTGTTTACAAAAATTTTCATCCGTTTTAAAATCGCGCACTCAAATTTTCTTAGACCCTTGGAACTAAAAACTAAAATAATACAATAGCACTACAAAAATCGGCTTTCACTTTTAAATCTGTGGGCCAACTGAAAGAATGAAGCAAAGTCCATGACATTTAAGGATATGGTGTTGGTAGATTAAAATATTGAATTGCTTTTAAAAAAGATTAATAAACTAAAATTTTATGGGTGGGGTTCAAATGTGCCCCGTGTTCAAATGTGCCCCACTCTCCCCTACTCCATCCAAGCATATTGACAGGATTGGAAATAAAAACTTTAGATATAGACTTTTACAAACTTGAAAATGCTAAAATAGGACTTATGAAACTTGACCAAGACAGACTTATAATAGCTGTCAAACTACCTAGAGATTATAAACTAGCGCAATTAAAACCAATTAAGTCGTCTTCGAATCCAGTGTCGAATGGATAAATTGTGTCAGTATTTGCGGCAAGTTTTTTCACCTATCATGTGTCGGCCTAGGTAAAAGACCACTTGCCTATATTAAGGACTATAAAAAAAACTTCATGTTTTATTGCGATGAATGTAAAGGCATCTCCATCTCCCACCTTATGCTCGCGATTAAAAGCTTATGAACAAACAGCCATTAAACATACCCAATGTATAATAATTTTTATAGAACTCTTTTTAACTGCTTTTACGAAACTATTCCTTTAAAAAGAACACGTTCTGCTTCAAATACTCCACCATGGTTTGATACGCGTATTAAAAACTTAAAAAATAAAAGGAACAAAGCTTGGGTAAAATATAACATAACTAGAACTGACGATGATTACAGAACTTACTTAATTCTAAAACAACTTTTCACTGATTATTCTAACACCCTATATGACGATTACATTTGTGAAATAGAACATGATATTAAATCTAATCCAGATAGTTTCTGGAATTTCGTTAATAGTAAAAGGAAAACGTGTGGCTATCCGAATTCGATGTCTAATAATTCGTCAACTAGTCATGATCCAAAGGTTATTGCAAACATGTTTGCTAACCAATTCAAAGAAGCATTTGAAGAATCAGACTATAATAATTCCTCTTCTTTTTCATCTTCTTCTGACAGTTTCACTCATTTAAACGCAATTAATTTTGAAATAAGTGAAAGTTGCTCAACATATGTATATTAAATCTAGATCAGTGCTTTACTCCAGGCCTCGATGGTGTTCCATCTTTTATATTAAAAATGTGCCTCTTATTTGTCATATCCGTTATGTGTTCTCTTTAATGCTTCCTTAAAAAGTTCAATTTTTCCTGTTATCTGGAAAAGTTCATTTATTATTCCTATACATAAAAAAGGCCCAAAGAATAAAATAATGAACTTTAGACCCATTGCTAAACTATCTATGATACCTAAACTGTTTGAGTCAATTGTGAGTAATGTTCTTTCTTTTCATTGTAGTTCTATTATTTGTGATAGCCAACATGGCTTTGTCAAAAAGAGATCCACTGTTACTAATTTATTTAACTTCGTGTCCTTTTGTCTAGATGTTTTTGAAAAACGCGGGCAAGTTGATTGTGTATTTACTGACTTTAGTAAAGCCTTTGACAAGTTATGTCACAATACACTTTTAAAGTTATACCATCTAGGATTTAACAACAATTTTATAAATTGGATTTCTTCATACTTAAAAAATCGTCGTTATTCTGTCTTGTTTCGTACTGAAAGTTCAATTCAATTTGTTGTCAATTCTGGCGTCCCTCAGGGCAGCCACTTAGGTCCTATTTTATTTGTTTTATTTATTAACGACTTGGTCTCAAACTTAAAAAACTCGTCTGTCCTTGTGTATGCTGATGACATTAAGCTTTTCAAAAGTATAAAATCCTCCTCTGACTGTTTATTATTACAAGAAGACTTAACAATATTTAGGGAATGGTGCAATAAAAACCGACTTGTTTTAAATGTTGACAAATGTAAAACTATGAGTTTTACGCGTAAAAAATTTCCGTTTTTGTACAACTATACGTTTGATTCTTGTCCGTTATGTAAGGTTTCTATGTTTTCTGACTTAGGTATTATTCTAGATCCCAAATTATCATTTAATGATCATTTAAGTTATATAATTAAAAAAGCCAATAGGGTTCTTGGATTCATTAAAAGATTCGGTCGTGATTTTCGGGACCCTTATGTTCTTAAACTTCTATTTATTTCATTTGTGAGACCAATTCTAGAATACGGCTGTGTGGTATGGTCACCTTATTACTCAACACATGTTACAAGAATTGAAGCGATCCAAAAAAGGTTTCTGCGTTTCTGTCTTCGGTCTCTTCCATGGACATGGGAAAATCTACTTCCGCCTTATTCTCAAAGACTAGCTTTGATCAGCCTCCCTTCTTTGACTAACCACAGGAAGTATATACAATTTTGTTTTATTGTTGGGATTATTAATGGTTCGATATCATTACCATCAGTTCTAAGTAAATTAAATTTCAGTTTTAGTCGTTCAAGTTTAAGGCGACAGCAACCTATTACTCAAATATTTAGCAGATCAAACTATGGTGTATGTAGCCCATTCAATCAATTAATTACAATTTATAACGAATTTAATTTTTGTTTTGATTCTGTAAATGATAATATAAAATGTAAAAATTTTAAACTTATGTTTTTCAACAATGTTTAATCATAAATGTAAATTAAGATTTTAGATTATATTAGATTATAAGAACTATTTTTAACATTGTTAACGTTAGATTTTAACGAACTAAATAAATACGATTTAATATTAACAACCTATCCAAAAAGTTTGATATTGTTTTGAAAAGTGTTGAGGAGCTCCACCAACAGTGTCAATTAAATACCTCAGAGTGCCACTCAAAGTCTCTAGAGGTTGACAAATGCTTAACTTCTCTTAACAAGTCTTCGGAATCGGTTAATGACTCATTAGTCCTACTTAAAAACACTATTTCAACGAACTTTAATACCCTTAAATCTGACCTCGAGTTACACTTTCAAAGTACCTCCTCAAAAGCAGTTTCTCCCTTCTCCCCACCAGACCAACTCGTGCCTATCCAGATATACGATGATCTTTTTTCTATCAAGTCTCTGCCGAGCTCATCTCTATTGGATATGACGTTACCAGTAATGTTCAACAGACGGCAGAAATCCAGCGTGATATGACTCAACTAAATAATAATTCGCGCGATCTACGGCTGCAGGTAATCAAGATGATTGGAAAATAATAATAATAATAATGTGGAAAATTATAGGGGCATCTCTTTCCTAAATGTGATTTCGAAGATATTTACAGGAATTATACTGAAAAGACTTGAGTTTTGGGTAATGAGAACAAATTGTTGAACGAATTTCAAGCTGGTTTCAGAGCAGGTTATTCAACAACGGATCACATTTTCTCCATCCAAAACATCGTAGATTATTACGCAGAAAATGGGAAAAAGCTGTATTCAATATATATTGATTTCAAAGCTGCTTTTGATAGCATTGATCGAAGAGCATTGTTTTATAAATTAAATCTACTGGGGTTATCCTCTAAGATTTCTAACGTACTAATGTCGTTTTCAATTGGCAATCTGGAATCAGAAAAAAGCATTCTCAAGGCGTTCAATTGGGCAAAAGTGACTGTTCTAATTCTGAAAAAGAAGAGATTTCTCTTCTGGATTTGAAGTCAGAAGCAAAAACAGAATCACTCACACATTCAAAGATTTTACATGTCACACTTGACAAATGTCATATTTTTGAATTAACAAATTGTGCGAACTGTGAAGTGATTGCTTGAAATTAAAACTAAACTATAAAAAAAATGGATAATAATATTGACAATATCTTAGCAATTGTTCCTAATTTGTTAGAAACATTGTTGGAGTCGTTGTCCTCATCTTCTTCATCAAGTGATGACGATGCAATTGATGCAGTTAATTTTCTATTGCAGGAGTTTTCCAAAAAGCCAAGATTGCAAAACTACCAATATAGTCACACCAAACTTCAATTTTTTCAGAATTCACAAAAAGTGTTCAATTGGGATTCTGCTTCTACTTCTCATTCCGGATTGCCAATTGAAAACGACATAAGAAAACTTTACGAAAACACTACATCAGCTGTATGGGACGGTGAACAAATATCAGAATGGTTTGAAACCAAAAGTGGAGTACGTCAAGGATGTCTTTTATCTCCACTGTTGTTTGCTCTTTTTATCAACGACATAGTTGACGCTTTGCCAAACGGTATTAAAATTGCAGGACTTGTTATAAAATGCCTCCTATATGCTGATGATGTCGTTTTGTTTGCAGACTCCAGAAAGTCTTGAGCTCATGATAAATAGGCTAGATAAATACTGAAAAATGTGGAATCTGGTAATAAATATATCAAAATCGAAAGTTATGATATTTAGAATAGGGCGAGGACGACACAGTAGAAATAAAAGGTGGTTTCTTAATGGTAAAAATATTGAAGTTGTGAACGAATTTACTTACTTTTGAATGATTCTGACACCCCAACTCAACCTTATGAAACACTTTCAAAGTAAACTGAAGAAATCGTTATCTGCTATAAACTCAACCTGGCAAAACTTGTTTAGGAACACAAAAGTCACACATAGTGTCAAATTAAGAGTGTTTGATGCGGCTCTGAGAACTATAATGACATATGGATGTCAGGTATGGGGATATCAGCAGTATGATGAGGTTGAAAAACTGCAAAGGCTCTTCTTAAAAAAACTATTTAGATTACCAAAATCAACACCTAATTACATGCTGCTGCTTGAAACAGGTCTTCCTCCTATTTTTATTTTCACCTTGAAAATGCACTTTGATTATGTGCCAAAATACTTTCTTATGATGATAATCGATTACCAAAATTATTAGCAAAACACAGTATCCAAAAAAATTTAAGTTGGTTCAGGAATTGGGAGATGGAAGATGGGAGTATGAGAGAAAAGACCAATTGTATTCTCGAAAAGCTAGATGACAAAATAAGACTAGATCTAATTGAGGAAGCAAAAGGCTCCTCACGTAGATCTCTATATCCAAAGCTCAATTATAATCTGAATGAGCTCAATTATTTTACAGACAAAATGAGCTTATTTGAAATTTCTATAATTTGTCGCATTAGGGGAGAGCTTCTTGACTAAAATTACAAACCTTATTTTAATGACCAATCAACTTTTTGCTCTCTCTGTAATTTACAAGAACAAGAAAACTCTTATCACTTTTTATCAGTGTGCCCCATTGTAAAAGAAATAAGATTTGTATACTTTAAAAAGTCAACAATAAGCGAATTAGACTCCATAAGTATCTTAAATGGAAGCAACTGGAAACTTCTTGCCCAATATTGCATTGAAGCCCTTAGTTACAGAAAAGATTTTATAAATTATTAAAAGATTTTAGCCCAACAAAATATCCATTAAGTATTTTAGTGTACATAGTGTACAAAATAAAACCCATTTTTGTATTGCAATTTATTTAATTTTATGTTTATATCTACAAAAAAAAAGAAATTACTAATTGTTAAACGAACAATGTAGAAATAATAGAAAAACTTATCAAAAAGCTTACTTGAATTATCAATATTAAAAATATATTTTGTAATTTTTAACAGTAAAAATAGAGATGGCATCTGGCAGACGGTTTCAAAATCAAGGCCATAATTTTATTTATCATTATGTTGAATTGTAAAATTTGTTTAAGGTTAAATAAATAAAGCTTATTATTATTATTATTAATCAAGATGATAGAGGAATCAAAAAATCCTACTCCTGACACTGTAATGGTGTACAACAACCTATCGATCTCTGATGAAATCTTAAACTCCGAAACTAATAATGATCCCCCTGCACTCATCCAAATCGCTGTTCAACCGCAAATCAATCCAACCGCGCTTTCTTCACCCCCCCCCCCAACGGTCTGCCTGTGTCACCCCCCAACGATCTGCCTCTGTCATTACTAACTATCATCAAACTTGGTCACCGTTGGACCCTATCCGATTGGAACAAAAGACTAAGCAAGCTCGAATCTGCAAACAATACCTTCTCCTGCCTGAAAAACACTCCCTACTTTGCCAACAAATCCTAGATCAACACATATTTTGGACGAAAGTTCTCTATCTTTCCGACTGTTTGTCATCAAATCTTACCCAAATGCTTCAAAATCCAGTTTCCTTCAAAGTTCAACTGGATTTTTCATAAACCCTATGGACTCCAACTTGACAACACGATGCTGTTCAAATGGAAAAACCTAACAAAATGTAATTCCCACTTCCAAAACAAACCCAAACCAAACTTCAATCATAAATCTCCTCAGTTTCCTTATAACCCTTCAACCAGAAGTGTCCAAGGTAATCTTAACAAACCCACTAATAAACCTGCCAATTTTCCCACACCTGACCATAACTGGAGCTTTAAGACAAAACTTTTTCCTAGTTTTAACCACCCCTCTATGCAACAGACACTGCCTAGTGTTCCTATTCCTTCTAAGCCTATCCCTTCTCAGCCTCAAGCGCGCCGGGTTTCCTTTAATTTTACACCTACAGCTTTCCCAATTCTACCCCAATCCCCTATTCCACATTTGGCCCTCAGTTTTGAAGCCAAATATCCAAATTTTCAAAGCTCTCACATACTCAACCCCTCTCCCGCATCTTTATCAAAAAATAAAACTGCTCCTTGTCAAATAAACTCTTCCCCCAACACATTTTCAACCCCTAGCCATATTAACTCCCCATCACCACCTAATCTCGCCTCTTCTTCCCAAATGCCCACCCATTCTTTCATTGACTTCCTTCTGCCCCCATCTGTAATATTGACACAGCAAACAGTAGATTCCAACGAAAGTCGTTTATCTCTCTCTCTAGACTAAGAGATAAGAAAATGTATGAGAATATTCGCCTTTTCTTAGCTTATCTCCATGATAAATCAGACTCAGTCTGCTACGAAGGGAAAACAAAAACCAGCGTTATGATCTCCATCCAACAAGAAGGTCTTCCTACGGATTTCAATAGCTTAAAAAACCTCTACACTAGATATCACGAGTTTTTCAACATGTCCCCCCAAAAAGTTGATCTGGACGCGTTTAGTAAGTATATTCATTTCAAGCGGATATCTTACCTTCAGCGTAGCAGGGCCGACCATAATAGGTTTTTTCGTTCCTAATTCAACCCTGACATCCCCTACTCCTGCCAATTCCAATCTCCCTCTTACCTTCTATTATCAAAACGTAAGAGGTCTCCGCTCAAAAACTCAAGCTGTTTATCAGAAAACTAATTCCCTACCTTTTGAAATCTACGCTCTAACTGAAACAAATCTGATTCCTAGTATTAAAAACCAAAAATTGTTCCCATCTTCTTTCAATGTCTATCGCGACGATGACCTTAGCCAACATACTGAATCTCCTAGTCGCAGCGTGCTTATAAGTGTCCAAAACTCAATTGACTCTTGCCTTTTAGCATCATCCTCATGCCCGTACCTAGATTATATTTCAATAAAGATAACACTCTCCCGTAAGTCGCTTTATGTTATCTGTTGTTACATACTGCCATCTCAACCGATTGAATCATATGAACTTACCATTAAAACAATTGATCAAATTCTAGAAATTTTGAACCCAATGACGAAATCTTTCTTTTCGTGACTTTAGCCTTCCTTATCTTAAATGGATTTTATCAGAAGATGAATCTTTCTATATAGCTTGTAACCCCACTTCTGCTAAGGAATGCTTGTTCCTAGATCTCTTGACAGATTCTAGCCTTTGCCAAGTAAATGGGGTCCCAAATTTCATTTGTAGGCATCTTGACCTCATTGTCACTACAGATTCTACAAACTCTTCTGTTTTACTAATACAATTTTCCTTATCTTCCATCGATAGCTACCATCCTCCCCTTCTTCTCTCATTCTTTCACTGCTGCCCCTCAGTAGATATATCGTCTTATAATTTTCATAAAGCTAACTTTCGGCAAATTAATCAATATCTGAATGATATCTCCTTCAACTTTGATAACCTGGCCGTAAAAGATGCTCTAGCTTAATTTTATGAAGAAATGTTGTATTCTATCTCTCTATTTGTACCATTTTCACGTCGCAAAACTTCGTCTACTAGCCCACCTTGGTATAATAGAAGACTCCGTTCTCTTAGAAACAAAAGAAACAAACTATGGTCAACTTTTCTTCAAACGCGAACTCCTACAAATTATTCCAACTATCTCGGTACATATCTCCAATTTAATGAGCTGTCCAACTCAATATATCAGCGTTACTTAATTATTACGCAAGCCAACCTTATTAATGATCCCAAGTCCTTTTACCAATTCGTCAATCATAAACGAAAATCCGACGGTTACCCAACCTCTCTTTCCTTCAACAATATAACATCAAATGATCCACAAACCATTGCCAACTTCTTTGCCTCGTTTTTCAAACAATCCTTCACGGATGATACCTTCGAACCTGACTCTTCCAATTTTAATTATTTACCAAGTTTTTCGCTCGGCCCATTTCTCCCACCTGCCATCGATCCAACTACTGTGGAAAATAAGCTAAACCAGCTTAATGATGACTTCTCTCCTGGTCCGGATGGACTCCCAGCTGTTCTCTTAAAGAAATATTCATCATCGCTTTCCCTTCCTCTATCGAAAATTTTCAATTTTTCTCTTTCTCTAGGTGAATTCCCTGAGATATGGAAGAGCTCCTTTATAATTCCAATACACAAAAAGGGCCCAAGAGGCGATGTTATCAATATTTATAGTCCCATCGCCAAACTCTAATGTATCCCCAAACTCTTTGAAAGCATACTTCATGAAATTTTGAGCTTTCACTATAAATCCATGATCTCTCCCAAACAACATGGCTTTCTTAAATTTAGATCAACTACTACTAAACTTGTAGAATTTGTGTCATTAATCCTCTCTGCCTTAGAGAATGGTAAAGATGTCGGTGTTATTTCCACTGATTTTAGTAAAGCTTTCGATAATAATTGTGATGACAGAAAATTTAATTTAACTGGAAATTTTATCCTTAACATTAATAATTGTTCAGTAAATATATTAAATGTGACTATTTAAAGCTATAAATTAGAATTTATTCAAAATTTCATTATGAGGAAAAAAAAATTAAAAGGAATAGACAAATTAAAATTCGATGAAATTTCAAAATTGCAACAAATTAAAAATGTACAAAAAATTTCGAATTAACGTACCACAAAAATTTAAGCCAAATCAGTAATATAACAATGTTTTTAATATTAATAATAATTCTTATTGTAATATTGCTAATAGTAAAGACAAATCGAAAATTTAAAATTAAAATAAATAATATAACCAAGTAATGTTGTTCAAGTGCGAATAGACGTGTTATAAATTCGTCCGGCAAAACATAATTATTTGCATTGTTTTTAAATACCCACTTGACTTTAAAGTTGTGAGAAAGTGTTACTTTTTGATTGTTTAACCTAAATTAGCTTTTCAATTTTCCAATCTGAAACTTGTTTGTTAAACTATCGTATAATAAAACAATTTTAGCTAGATTCGACAATCTTGTTAAATTATATAGAATTCGTTGTCTAAAATCTTTTTTGTGTATAATGGACCGTATGACTCGCTCTGGAAAAGATGAAAAAGAGAAAAGTGTCACCTTTACACCCCCCAAAACATCAGGGAAGCAGAAGTTTAAGACAAACAACTCTAATCCATCGAAAAAAACTGAGAGTCCACATACTACAGCAGCTTTAATAAAATCTAAGCAGCTGTCATCGGCCACTCCATCAACTCGACCAACTAAAGAGAACATCACAATCATTGTATATAAACTAAATAGTATTCTCATGGAACAGAAAATTTTAGTACGGAATCGGATCCACTGGGGGCGCTAGTTGGACGAAAATTTCTCAGTTTAAGAGAACGAGAAGAGCCAAACTTCATATAAAAAAAAATAATGCGCGAATGAAAGGAGTATTTTATTTTCTGTCATAGGAAATAGGTTGTGTGAAAGAGTTGTTTGTTTCCCGCCACAATAAGAAGGCAAAAAAAACGTAAACATAAACAAAAATTTGACGTTCCTTCTTGTCTGAGCATTATTCGCATAGAATTGAATATACATGTATTCATACTTGTATACAACGATTGCTTTCAGATTTTGGTTGTGGCTGCCTAGCGACGGCTGTTCATTTTGCTATAGCTATGTATGCTTTAACCATTGTAGGTATTTTGCTATTTCAAATTCGTTTTGAATTGATTTTTCAATTTTTGTAAAAACTGATTCGTTGTTGCCAAATTTGTAGTCTGGTGCATTGATGTTTTTGTTGTTTTTTATTAATTTGCAAATTGTTCGAAAGGGAGTAGGTGGGTAAGTAAAAGTAGCTTTGCAGGTAGGTGTTGCTACTTGACATTTAAGTTATGAGAAAACAAATGAATATTTAATAATATTTTATTTGGTTGAAGCAAAAATCTTTATAGGTAGATTTTTACTTAATTTAATGTAAAAATAACAACATCACAACCGTAATTATAATTTTCACTCACCTATATTTTTCACGTATACAGTAAAGTTGTAGGGTTCAAGTGAACTAAAAAAAAGTTCACATTGTTTTCACGTGTAATGTAATAAAATTCCAGTATTGACGTGAATTACATTAAAATTTGTGCGTTTAAAACAAATTTAATGGGATTTTATTGTTTGTGACTTGGAATAAAGTTTTAATACATACCTACTTTCATTTAAAATAACCTTTTTGTTTAAGAATTGTTTTAACATTTATTTTGAATTGAATATTGTTGAATAAATTACATTCAAATGCCCTACAAATTTGACTTGAACTTGATTTTTTATGTATTAAGTCTTCAAAAGCAAATGTGTATCTATTTTTATGAAGTTCTTAAAATGATTCCATACATACATATGTATATCAAAAATATTATATTCACAAAAAAGTTAAAATACCAAATTGAATTTACTTCATTATTTGAAAATTTCTCAATGATTTTTCAAATTGGCAACTCCATAACAATTCGTACTTCTGTTTACTTTTGTTTGCTTCTTCGTTATTTTTTATAATTTTTCCTCCCTTCCAACTCCTTATAACCCCTTGAAAATAAAATAGCAATATAAATGTTCTCAAAAGTGTCTCTTAACTATCTCACTCGAACCTTCCTTTTATTCGTATATATTCATTTCAGATGTTTTGGTTGACGTTTGAAAACCAAATTAATTTTTTTGTCTGAATTCTCTCTTCTTCTCATCTCTTAAATATTCCTGAATTTGCTTAAATATTAGTTCGGAATCGCTTCTACAGAGGGCTCACGTTCTGTTCCCCATCATGATTGTACTATTCCATTTCATATACAATGATCACAATATCTTCAATTTCAACGTTTGACCGTTCTGAGATGGAAAATCTTGTTAAAAACATCACTGATGATATTGTTTCCCGTATTTCCAAATAAATTAAAGATTTACAGAGTGATTTTACCAAGCGACTTCAAATATTTGAAAATAATCTATCAGCTCATGTTTACCAAGTCAACGAATCCATTGCATCTCTCAAAGAAAGAGTAACTAAACTTGAAACTCATTTAGAGTCATTTGTCATGTCAAACGAGGAAGTGGCTGAACTTGAACAGAGATGCGACACATTTGAACGAAAAGAGGTAGCTGCTGACGCTGTTCTTATAGACATACCACAACTACCTAATGAAGACATCTCTTCGATTTTTAACAAAATATGCCATTTTGTTAAATGTCCGCCAGCGTGTCTTAAACAAAAACTCTCAGCATGACTCCCCCATCATATTTAAATTTGGCTCTTCTAATGAACCAAACATGGTTCTAAAGAGTGTCGCTCTTTTCCTCAAAACAAACAAAAGACAGCTTCAACTAGAAGATGTGGGGGTTAAGTTTCAAGGGGAGGGAAATCAAAAAAATATTTTTCTGCACGGGAGCATGAAAAATCGCTATTATTTACGGCAAGCTATGCGCCTTAAGCACTTGGGAGCAATTTCCACAGTTTATACGCACTCTGGGTCAGTATTCATCAAAGAGAAATCTGATTCAGAGAGCATACACAATACACATAAAAAATAATGCAGTTATGAATGCAATCGCCGCGGCAGCAATTATTAACCGAGGTGTTGTTGAAACCTAAGAAGAAGGAAGAGCAACATATCAGCACAATGATCACGATGCAGAATATTAATAAAACTAAATCTAAGAGTATTTATATTTTTCATTTACCTGCAATCTGTTTTCTATTTTCTTTCTTTTTTCTTTTTTGCTTATCTTTTCCCTACTTTCTATATTTTTATAATAGGTCTGATTTTTTATTGTAAAAGTAGTTGCTTAGAGTTTTATTTTCTTTTTTCTCATTTTTTTTACTATCTATGCGCTTTGTTATTTTCTCGCTTTTCTGTTATAAATTACAGAAATGTGAATTCCTAGGGTGATAGCAGAGATGTTATATTTAAAAACTACGCTTAAAATTTTTAGCAAACATAAAGATGGTTTTAAGGTTGCTCATATTAATGCTCAAAGTTTGATGCCGAAAATCGATGAATTTAGATATTTGTTTGAGGAATCGAAACTGAATGCAGTTTGTATTTCTGAAACATGGTTCTCACCTGACTTACCGATGCTTCGTGTAAATTGAATGGCTATAAACTTTTTAGGTCAGAAGTGGCCGAGGTGGCGGTGTTGCGATCTATATTAGAGTCGGTTTGCCGTGTAAGGTCATTTGCTCCTCCTCTCCAGGTTCCATATACGAATATTTGTTTTTGGATGTTGCAGGTAGCGAGAGTAACCTTCTGCTGGGAACTATCTATCGGCCAAAAAGATATGTTGACACAGAACCAATATACAATCTAATTCAGCAGATTACGGTAAGATTCTCTAATAATAATATATATTTTAGACGTTTATAATAATATTTTAGTTGATAAAAACTTGTGTGAAGAAATGAGTTCCTATGATCTTTTTCCCGTTAACTCTTCAGTTCCCTCTCACTTCACTAAAACCTCTAGCACTTTACTAGATATTTTCTTTGTGAATGATATTGACAAAGTATTATGCTATGATCAACTTTCTGCTCCTACTTTTTCATTCCACGATCTTATTTTTCTGACCTATGATATTAGTACCGAATATATACCACGCATACGTCTTTTCAAGTTCGGAACTTTAAAAATATTAACCAATCGTTACTTGAACATCATATTCGCTGTATTCCTTGGGAAAACATATACCATATGTATGTCCTCACCTGATGATCAAGTTAATTTTTTGAATAACAACATAATAAACCTGTTCGAAACTCATGTCCCACTAATTACCAAAAAATTCCCTACTATACCAAAACCCTGGTTTACCAACGAAATTCAAAATCTAATCAACCAGCGTGACCAAGCTTACAGATGGTGGATACGATATCGAGTTAAAGAATTTTTTACAGCCTATAGAAATTAGAACCGCAAAAAGTCAATTTTATACCACTCGCTTTAACACAAACTCTAGTGGCCGAAAGCTCTGGAAAAACCTGCGTGAATTTGGAAAATAACGCCCAGTGATTCAAAATAGCATTGACCACAATAAACTTAATCGCATGTTTTTATCTCCTTTGAACCATTCTCAATCAGTATCTCCTTTGAACCATTCTCAATCAGTATCTCCTTTGAACCATTCTCAATCATAAACATAGTAGATAACGTGAGAACAGAAGACATGATTTCCTTTTCCGCTTTCTCTTTTTCATGAGTAACAAATGAAACTGTTGTTGAAAATTTCCTTGCAGTTAAATCTAATACTATGGGGGTGGAGGAATTAACCCTATTTTTCTTAAAGCCATTTTACCTTTGTTACTACCCTTTTCAACACATATTTTTAACACAGTCCTTACTACAGGAATTTTTCCTCTAGAATGGAAATCAGCCCAAAAAATTCCTTATGTGATGAATTCAGGCCGATATCTATTCTTCCATTCCTATCTAAAGTTTGTGAGCGCATAATGCAAAATCAACTCAACAGCTATGTACGGAATAATAAGCTCTTAGTTATTATTCAATCAGGGTTTCGGTCAAAACACAGTTGTATAACCGCGTTGATGAAAATCATTGATCAGAACTTGATAATGATCGCTTCAGTGTTTTGGTTCTTCTAGATTTCTCGAAGGCCTTTGATATGGTTAACCATTCTATTCTCCTAAATAAATTGCGACAAAGTTTTAACTTTTCCCCAGAAGCGATAAAACTCTTGTCTTCCTACTTAACCAATAGGAAGCAAGCCGTTTGTCTTGATAATCAGCATTCCGATTTCCTTACCATAAAACGAGGTGTTCCGCAAGGATCGATAGTGGCTCCATTCCTTTTTTCCTTATATATTAACAAAATAGCGTCTATAATAGTCCACTCTTCAAAACACTTCTACGCAGATGATATTCAAATATACCGGAGTTGTCCACTAGGCCTTATAGAAAACTGCGTTTTCAATATTAACGAGGATCTTGAGCGAATCTCAATTTGGGCCGAAAGAAATGGTTTGAATCATAACCCGAACAAATGCAAATGCCTTGTCATCTCTAAGAAAGTGTTAGATGTATCGTACTTCCCTTCAGTAATGCTCAACAACATTTGTTTACAATTCGTAAGCTCATCAAAAAATTTAGGAATGGTTTTTAACAGAACATTGACGTGGAATGACCATATTAATTCAATAGTAGGAAAAACCTATGAAATTCTCTGGAATCTATGGACCTTTCAAAAGTTCATACCCTTAAAACACAAGAATGATTCTCGCGAAAAAGTTGGCTATCCCAGTTCTAACTTTTGGTTGTAAAATATTCTTTAACTGCGATTCTGCTAGCAAGTCTAAATTGGAGGTAGCATTTAATAGTATTTTTCGTTACGTATATGGACTCAGAAAATATGATCATATCTCTCATTTGAGCCTCAAACTCCTTAACATATCTTTTCAAAGCTTTATTAAATTTCGATCCATAAAAATACTGTAATCTGTCAACCAACCTACATATCTCTATCATTTTCTTTGTTTTCCAGTATCGAACAGATCAAATGTTTTAATACTTCCTAGTTTCAACTGCCTTACATCTGAAAGACAATTTTTTATAGCTGCAATCCGCCTTTGGAATTCACTCCCAGCTCATCTGCGAGAAATAAACAACGCGCGTCTATTTCAGAATTGTTTAAAAGATTTCCTAACTACTCAAAGCAATTAACTTCAATTATTTTTTTCCTCTTTCTTTCTTCCTATCTTCCTCTTTTCTTTCATTCTATATTTTAATTTTTTCTTTCTTCATTATAATCAGTATACATAATATGCATGTATATATTTAGATACTTAAAAATCATTAAAGTTGAATTTTGCTTCTCTTTTTTTTTTATTTTTTTAATAAAGTTATACTTGAATAATGTCATGTAATGTAATATAAACTATCACGAACTTATAAGATTTATCTTACCGTGTTAGCATACACATCTATATATATAAAAGAAAGTCTGTTTTTTTGTGTTCGTTCACTAACCAGCCAAACCGGTTGACCGATTTTCTTAATTTTTTTTTTAATTAAAGAGGATTAAGAGTAGAAGGTTAAGGGAAAATATGTTAAACAAAGAAATTAAATTTTGGTCGCTTATTTTAACAATATTTAGGAATGTGAGCACACAAAAATCAGTAGAGTTTGTGGTGTCCTGGTAAGACCCTCGCTCTAGGCGTGAGGGGTCTAAAGTTCGACTCCTGTCGCTGGTTTCTTTAAAAAAAAAAATGCATGGCCTGAACCAAAGTTTTGGTAAGGAAACGACAAACAATGAATTATATTTGTTTATACTTTTTTTTATAAAATTTGTATCCAATTATAGCAACAAAATATTTATTTCAATTACTGTTCTTGTTTTGTTTTTGAAAAATTGTTTTTTTTTTGGATTTTTATTTTTTATTTGTAACCGTATCCGTCAAGTATGGGTCATTTCTTATAAGATTAATAATGATGAAACCAAAGATATTTTTGTTTATAAAAAGGCATTAGTATGAAAATATATAAAACAAATAAAAAAGAGGCTCGGTGCGACCCACACTGATAACTTTCCATTTATTTTGAAAATTTGGCAGTTATACTTTGTCTCCTAAAAATTGTCAGTACAGGCCTTATGGGAGAGCTTTTTCTGAAGCAGTAGCTTGCCCTATTTTCACACTATACTGACTTGAAAAAAGTCGAAACAAAATTGTTACTACCCGCCACTGAATTTCTCATTTAATCTGACGCAACTCCCACACGACTATTCTGCCACACATCTGAGTGTTGACTCTTGACTGAGTATAGTCTATGGCATTTCAACCCTCATGTTATATTTATAATATGCAGTGTTGCCTTACCATTGTAGGTAACTTGTATCGTCGTTCTTCCTATGGTTGCTGTTCACGAGCTTTTCTTTTTAGGGCTTTTAAAAAAGTTCTTAAGCAGAAAGTGTTTACTTGGTGTTGAACATTTTGCATTGCACTGTGCGGGAAATCCGTGTAAATGCAGTTATAAAAGTATAAGCTCTTTTCTGCAGAGAAAATGATTATTTGCGTAGATTTTCGTATCGTGTGGTCGGTTTATTGATACTTCGTGTATTTTTGTGATATTGTTTTATGTTATGATTGTTAATTTTATTTTTTGTTACATTAATATGTAAGAATACATGTTTATTTTCCACTTGTTATTTATTTTCTTTAAATGTTTGCCATTTCATTGTTCGCAGTAGTCATCTCTGAAAGAGCTTGAAAGAGCTTTCAAATGAAAAAGACTTATTAAAAAAGAAAATAGTGCGAATGAAAGGCAAACATCCTATCTTCCCTGTACTGACAATTTTTAGGAGACAAAGTATAGTGACGATTTTGCATTGCACATCGCCTTTTAACAAAATAATTTTTTTGTTATTTATCTCATAGGAGATATTGTTATCGGTCCGATATATTGTATTGATATTGTACTCAACTGTATTTTATTTCCAATATCAAATTGACATCTTTTTACTATAAATACAAAATGGTCCGTCTCTTTTTTTTTTGTAAAAACCAAGCATTCGATCTATTTTTGGTTTTAATTTAACAATTTTAGTATAAAAACTTTTTCAGACTTAAGACATTTTATTATTTTTGAAAAAAAAAATGAATTCAAAATCAATGACATTTTATGCACTCGAGATATTCAAATTGAAAAACAAGAAGTCAATGACTTTGTCCGTTGCTGAGATATTTGCAACCAATCATAATTTTCACTGTTTTTTTAAATCGCTATAGTAAAACAACCATTAACTGAATTTCTATTAAAGTCATTTCTTTATCTTTTGAAGTTATAACTTGTCGAAAAAAATTTCGTTGGAGTCGATATCTCTACGCGTTCTTGAGATATCGGACGAAAAATGATTCTCGAAAGTTCAAAAGTACGAACACACAGACATCTCTCTAAAAATGACAGATATATATTGTATGAGCTTAAAACGTCCAGATATGTCAAAAACAATAACCTCCTATGGGAAGTTAAAAAATTGTTTTTTTTTTTAACGCCCTGCAAAGCGGGCGGGGGTTTCGCTAGTCATAAATAAATAAATAAAATATAACTAAACCACAACCAAATGCCAAAACTCCAACGATTCAGGAGAATCTTAATAAAATTGGGGGAGAAGTTATATATTTGTACGGTGACTTTAAACACCATTAGGTCGCCAGCCCCACTGCTAAAACGATGAATAAGTTAAAAAGAATAAATGCGCCGGAAACGATTCCAAGAAACAATTCTAGAATTTCGTCGCATTGTTAGCAATACGATATTCGAAGAAATGATTTCTTGCAATCGTTTCCACGACATTAATTTTTTATTAAATTTATTAACTGTAATCTATTTTGGCCTTTAAGAAATAAAGACCATTTTAAATATAAAAATTGACTTTTTATTACTCACACGATTACAACAACAAATTTTTGTTTTTGCACTGGAAAAATCGTTCAATGTAGACCGGGACAGGAACTAAAGAAGTTTTATAAAACAAAAAAGTGCAGTAGATTTGATTTAGTGGCAGCAGATTTATTTTTTGCGAAAAGTGCAGCAGATGTACTGCTATTAGTGCTATTGCAGCAAAGTGGCATCGATGACCTCCAGTTTCACAGTGGACCTTTAAACTTCAGTTCAGCTGAACCTTAAACGGCGTTCAAATTTTTAGTTTAACTCGTTCGATTTCACAGTCAAATTTTAACTTTAGTTTAGTTGAACTTCGTTAAAATGCGTAATGTGACGTAACGTGTTTAGACATCCTTTTATGAAGTTTTTTTTTAACAATCTATCCTTGTCTTTTCTATCATTATTTCCTCCTCTGAGGTAAACAAATAAGGATAAATAAGAAATGTGTTTTTTGCTGATAATCTTGTGAGATTTATTTTTGTTCATTTAAAATCACTTTCACTACGCGATAAAATTTTTAATGCACAAGTTAATTTTAAATAAATACTGTTTTATGAAAAAAAACTAATATTTCGCTACGTTCAAAAAACTTTTTCCCCACAGACCCCATTCAATTAAATTGAAATGTCAGTTTTATTTGCTGAACTAGAGTTTAAACAGCAGAATACCCTCGGTTAACTTGAAATGCGAAATAAACTGAGTTCACAGTATAAACAAAACTGTGAAACCGAATAAATTCTTAAACTGTGGTTTAAACTAAAGCTGGAGTTTCAACTACCCCTGTGAAACTGGTGGTTAGTATTTTATATTTTTGTTCCTGAATTTAAAGGGAGCTTTGAAAAGCAGAAGCTTTTTATAAGCTTTTAAGGAACTTGCCTTTTTTCTTGATTTCACAATTTTTTGTTTGTAGTTAAAAAAAAGACGTTAAAAACGTATTAAGTGTTTCAAATTAAAATTCTATAATAGAGATGACAGATTTATTATCAGAGCTTTTTGCTATCTGATAATGAGCAGTACGGAAGTACTGGAAATTTGTTTGCTGTTAGAGCAAGATACACATGTATTATCTTCCCTGTACTGTATAAACTGATAAGACAGAATATAACGCATGCGCTAATCATGAGCCATCAATGTATGCAGCTGACTCGCATAGAATTTCTGAAATTAAAAAAATTTATGAAATTATAAACTAAATAACTGTCAGAAAAAAACATATCAAAAACTTGATCGTAAAACAATCACTTTACATGGAACAGAATTGTTAAGATATTTTCAATATTATTTTCCATTATTTATATTTTAATCACTTCACAGTTCGCACAATTTGTTAATTCAAAAAATATGACATTTATCAAGTGTGACATTTAAAATCTTTGAATGTGTGAGTGATTCTGTTTTTGCTTCTGATTTCAAATCCAGAAGAGAAGTCGCGTCTTTTTCAGAATCAGAACTGTCACTTTTGCCCAATTAAAAGCTTTCAGAATGCTTTTTTTCTGCTTCCAGATTGCCAATTGAAAACACTATTTAATAGTGTTGATATTAGTATTCTCGTGCAAACTATGTGTGAAAGTCTGCTATTACACGATGAATCTAGATGCATGATACACTTCGAACAACATAAGTGCAAAAGAGAGACAAAATTCGAAAACATGAGACGCAAGAAAATCGACCTGTGTCGCACGGGTAAAATTTGTTTGTCTTTGCTCTTGTTCGCTTTTTTACTGTTCTCTTTCATATGGTTTCGTTCTTCGAGAAGGAAACTTCGATGCATCTTAACATTATAAATGTTTTTTATACTAATTTGTATTCCAAAATTCATATTCTTCATCAATAAATAAAAACAAATCAAATTTAAATATTTTTTTAATTGATTTCAAAGAAAACTGAAATCATTTGAATTTGAAAAGTCTCATAAGCAAACCTACAAGTCAAACAACGAAATATAAATAAAAGAGAACTGTCAAAATAGATTCATGAATCTGGTTTCATCGTGTAATAGCACTTGATAAACAGGATAGGAAAACAAAGAAGAATTCGAAGATGTCGCATGCATCTAGATTCATCGTGTAATAGCAGACAAAGTGTAACAATTCGCTAAACTAAAACTGAATCATCGGCCGATATCGAGTCGAAGCTATTCGGACGATTGTATCGGACGTTTTTCTGCATTCACTCCTTCCTGTGCCGGCCTGCTGTCTGACTGTAAAGAAGAAAAGTATATTTTAGAAAATTCACACCGGCATTTAATTCTTCAACGTCGACGACTCGTCCTGTATGGGTTAATAAAATATCTATGCAAAGAAAACAACTGGGTGAATATCCCCATCATTGTCCCAGAGAGGTGGCCTGTTATGGATGGACAACTGACGAAAAATCTAAACATGTGATATGCACGTTGATCGCTTATAATCGGGTGTCATTCGACGATGTCGCTTTCAGTGGTGTGCGCTCTCTCTTTCCTTTCTATACGTTTGGTTCTATCGGCTGAATTCAGCCACAACGCACGAGTATACTTCGACCGCTGACGGAGTAGGTGTTCGCGAGCCGCAAGGCTTGAATACCGTCTCCCGACGTATTTGTACGTTCAAATCCCGTTCAATAGCCGTTTCACTTTGTTGCGTTAAAAATAAAAGCAACAGGTTTAAACAAAAAAAACACGACAAACTAAACAAAATCAATATTCCTATTTGACAAATGTCACATTCTTCCAACATGAGAGTGAGAGAGAGACCGGGATTGCCACGGTCATGGACAATGGTTCTCTCTCTTTCATTGTCGTAAAGAAACATGTTTCTTTGCAGGTTGACCTTTGGCTTTGGAGTAGAAGTGAGACCAAACCAGACGGACGGTCTGGTAAGCTCGATTTCACACTAGGTGTTTACACACAAAATTACTTCAAGTGGAGAATGGCCAACGGCCCTACATAAAACTTGATCTGATTTTTATTTTATTTTCAACTTAATTAAAATTTCTTTTCTTAATTTTGATAAGTATTAGTATAAACTGTTATGAAAAGAATGTATTCAAAAGTAATTAATTATTATGGACTGGACAGGTTAAGGAATTCTCATTTTCAGATAATTAATATATAACCTAGTTTGAATTCTGACCCTTAATTTCTATTTCTTTCTTATAAATCAATTTTTATAAGTAACTAAAAAGAAGATGTTTTCTTCGATTTTGACTGAATGCAACACCTGGAATGGCCGTTACCTGGAAGTAAATACAACTGGCGTCGAATTCCAAGATGGGAGAAAAGAGCGAGTAAGTGCCTGTCTACATGTGTTGTGCCCACAACGCTGTGACGAAAGTTTGTTGGCAAGGGAGGGGCTGAGGTAAAGGAGGGGATGCTCACGATTAAATTTGAATTTTCTGCTTGGGCAGTACAGTTCCTTTCTCATTTCGTTCCGAATTTATCATTATTTTCTGTTCGTCGATGTGAAAGGTTGTTGTTGTGCTCTTCTGTTTATACATAAACATACATATCTATTTAGAAAAAAGGGTTAAATTTAATTTTGAAGTAAAAGTGTTGAAAGAACTTATTAATGTAAGTATATTTATACGACAAATGTTATTTCGTTGTTTTGTTTAGTAAAATTCAATTATCTTAAATTTTTCTTTTAGGAAATCCAAACTTCGAAAGGTTTCCCCCGTAGCCAAAAATCGAAGAACCATTGCTAAAGATTCCTCCGCAGGAAAAGCTTCTCGCATAACAGAATTTTGTTTTTGAATTGAATTCTGCACTATACATAAAAGTTCTTTAAAAGAATCCTCGTCCATACGAAGATAACGTCTGTACGCGTCCTTATCTTCTAAAGCGTAGTTCATCATTTAAAAGTTTAAATCAACTTTTTGTATTCTTGCGGAGCCTCCAAGTTTTTGCCCATTCCCTAGTGTTTTGTTTTTGTTTTTTTCTTTTCTTGATTTAGCAGCAATAACACATTTGCCGATGAGCATATTGCAGTTCAACAAATAATTTCATTATTTGTATCCATATTACAGGCTATAAAATTTTATTACTTAAAAAACAAAAAAATTTCTATGCATTAGTATCACCCGCTCAAAATTTAAAACACAAATGTTTCAAGTTTGTCGTTCCACAAAACAAAATGGAAAACGGTTCATGAGTAGTCACAACACATGTAGACACATAGTGTTGTGGGCACAACACATGTAGACAAGCACTAAGCAAGGATCGCGAGAATCTCGTCACAAATTGCACTCAATAACCGATCTCCGATTGGTTGTTGATGGAGTGATCGAGGACTGCCATTCCTGATAGGATGAAAGCTAACATTATTGGAAACTAAAAGGAAGCGAGAGTACAGATCGTGGGATCTGCACTTCACTTCATTTTCAGACTGTAAACTGATAACAAGTAGACGACAAAAAATCCAGAAGAGGAAAAAGAAAATCGAGGAAAAATTTATATATGTATAGGATAGTGAAAGGAGGAAGTAAAAGAGGAAAGAGGACCAGGAAAACAAAGAAAAATAAAAGCTAAGTATCATAATTATAATTTGTGTTATCGAGAAAAACAATTTTCGTTTTGTTGAATTCTTGTTTGAATATTCTCAAGATTTCTTTGTCTTGAAAACCAGACCTTAACGGTCCATCGTCCATTTTCTTAATTGAAAATTCATTTTTATTGTATATTCTTAGTGTGAAAAGATCATGAGTTTTATCCTATTTTCGTAAGGTTTCTCAGGCCAAATCTTAATAAAAAGAATTTATTCTCAAACTATCTATTTCTCTTTTTATTTTGGTCGAATTGGACTTCTCTATATTTTCAGCAGGTTTGCAATTTCCTTTTAATCAAAAGATTGCTGGCTCCCTTTTCTTACTATATGTAAGATCGCCCCTGTGGCAACTTTCATATAATATAATTTAAATATCGGATTGATATCAAAATTATATTTCTTCGATTAATTGAGCTTTGATTAATAGTTCGTCTGAACTCACCCCTCACTGAGTTTTAATTGCTGCTTGTTCCATTCTTTCCACACGTCAGAAACGTCTCACTCGTGGTCGTTGTCGTCGGGAAAATGATTTTGACTTCTTAATTGATAAATTGTCAATCGGTTATGTTTCGGGATTGACGGTGAAAAAAAAACGTAACAAATTGTCACCCAACGCGGGTCTCTCTCTTTTGTGTGTTTGGAATAGGTACCTACATACTTGTGCCAAATAAAAACGTCTCGTCCTTACTTAAGTTTGATTTTTTATATTGGTTTCAATTTAATTTTTGGTGTTGTGTTTTCTTTTTCAGCCGAATATTCTTGTCCCTTATTCAAACTCAGGAGAAATCCTTGGGTACAGCGTTTGATCACCAAAGCATTTGGGAAATCCCTTATATACATACATGTATACATACATACATCACATTCACAGAAAAAAAAAAGGTTTGCAGATTCCAAAGTGAGTTATTTTCTTTGTTCTCTATCTATTAATTTGAAGTTTGGTTATCATTTTATAAACATATATATATATATTTAGGTTTTTAAATCGAATCCTGTGTGATATAAGTTTGCAGTATTTTCGGAATCCCAGAGTATATTCACTCAGATAATAGGAAACAGTTTGTATCGAAACGGTTTCAAGATTATTTAGAAAACCATGGCATTAAAGATATCAAAACTGGACTATATTCACCACAGGCCAATGCATCTGAACGCGTAAATCAGTCGATTTTATCAAGCATTCGTTCATATTTGAAAAACAATCACAAAGAATGGGACAAACATATTTATGAAATCAGGCCTTATGTTCTTCGGTTCACCTGACGACTGAAGTATCTCCTTACTTCTCTCTTTTTGGAAGTCAAA
Source organism: Scaeva pyrastri (assembly GCA_905146935.1). Taxonomy (NCBI): domain Eukaryota; kingdom Metazoa; phylum Arthropoda; class Insecta; order Diptera; family Syrphidae; genus Scaeva; species Scaeva pyrastri. The sequence continues at coordinate 47,344,175 of LR989929.1, forward strand.
TGATAACGAATGGAAAAATGTATTCAGTCATACACAAATCAGGCTTACTTCATGATCCAGACTTTATGTCCATAGGTAGAAGTGATAGAATAGTTTTAATTAGGGAAAAACTTCAGAAACACATTAAATCACTTTTGAAAAAACGTCAAAAATTTACAATTTGAGATCAACCGACAAAAATTTTCACCAGGCCAAGTAGTTTTAAGAAGAAACGTCGCTCAAAGCGATGCTAAATTCAGTCCAAAATTCGTCAAATGTCGTATTGTTAGATCGAGAGGAAATGCTTTATATGAAGTGGAAAACATGGAGGGGAAATTCAGTGGCACTTTTCACGCCAAAGATTTTAAGGAATAAAATGAATATTTTTTCACTTTGAAGCGTTTCAAAATCTATGATTTTGTCATGATTTTTGGTTCCAGATATACTAAAATCGCGACATGTAAACTCGCCTTGCCCATCTATACCAGAAAATAAAAGAACCCACATAGAATTCGAATACGAAAGTTTTCTTTTTTTCCTCTTCTTTCGAACTCGAATAATTGATTTCCGCCTTCGATCGATATTGAGCTGAGAACGAAAATATTTCTTTTCACATCAAACGCCCACGGGATAAGAAGTGTTCTTCATCGTATATTTTTTTTCTACAAAAATTTAAAGGAAAAAACATCATAGCTGAACCTAAAAACTTTTACACAAAGGTATTTATATAAAAAAAAGGAAAAATGTTATTTAAATAATTCCGACTTACTCGAAGTGCTCAATCGCGAGAATCTTGTATCACAGAGCGCAGTTGCAGAAAATTGTGAAAACCTTCCACAAAAATTTGATCTGGTCTCTTAAGATCAATAGTACACCCAATCAAGTCAAGCCAAAGGTAAGATAATGAATACTTTTCTTCTGTGCTGTGTTCTAACTAATTTCCATTCCCTTCATATTAGCACCAGATAACAAAGGCTTCAAAATATCAGTTTTTATTTAGCCTACGCATTCCTGGTGCTTGGCCAAATTAGTTCTAATAAGAACTACGATCTGACTGGAAATTTCCTCAAAACTCAAAAAAATACTAAGTGCTACCCAACCAGAAGAATAATATCCGCTTATTATTGTAAATATTAAGTTCAATTGATTGTGCAAATAATTGTGACTAACCTTCAGTATAATTGAATAATTGAAACGGACAAATTTTTAACCTAACCATAAAAGTGATCATCATCATAAAAAGGAATAATAATAGTTCCAACTATAAAAAAACAAAACTAATACAAATCTTAATCAAGCCAGCGTAAGAGGATCATCGGTGGATGTGCGCACTCCATTCAGATTCCTGCACCAAAATACGATTGAGTGAGTACATTTATATTGATCAAATGCATTCTTTTCATTTATTTGAAAAAACAAAAAATCATTATTATTTCGTTTTTGTGCATTCACTTCATTGGAATAGGCATAGAATTACTTGTGAATAAATTTGTTCACGTTATCTATTTTTTTCTATTCTCTTTTTATTTTAATTTAATTATCATTCTTCATACATCAAAATGTAAGGGTAATCAGAATTTGTTTTTCTCTTTATGAAATATCCATCTTAATATATATAAATCTCGTGTCACAATGTTTGTCCTCAATGGACTCCTAAACCACTTAACCGATTATAATAAAATTCGCACACCATGTGCAGTTCGATCCAACTTGAGAGATAGGATAGTTTAAATCTCAAATTATAGTCGCAATTTTAATTTATTGCTAATTATTTGTCTGTTATTACTTGACAGTCACAATTATCTGTTAGCTCCAAACTATTTTATCAGATAGCGACATCTGTGCACTGGATCGAGTAAGCAATTATCTGTTAGCTCCAAACGATTTTATCAGATAGCGACATCTGTGCACTGGATCGAGTAAGTTAAGAATTCAATAGATGGCGCTATGTCCAACATCTAAATGTAGTTTGTAGTAAACCGAAATACAGTGATTTTTACATTTTCAATTTTTGGTGTTAGCATAGCCGACCACGTGTTATTTAGACTGGAGTATAAATTAAATTATATTATAGTGAATATAATACAGTGATATTATTCCGCTTTTTAATTATTAGTGCTTCGTAATTCAAAACTCTAATTAAACTATATACATGTAAGTATTATCACATAATTATATCTGTTAGCTCCAAACGATTTTATCAGATAGCGACATCTGTGCACTGGATCGAGTAAGCAATTATCTGTTAACTCCAAATGATTCTAACAGATGTCGATACCTTTCGACTGGGTTGAGTAAGTAATCAATAGATGGCGCTGCTATGGTAAATCTACGAACGTGTAGCATAGTGGACTCCGTGACTGATGTTCTCTTATTGTTCCTCTTAGATTGTTTACTATAATGTAATATAACAAAAACTTTAGCCACAGCAACGCGTGGCTGGGTCAGCTAGTATATATATAATAATATAATGTTTGAATTAAATTTAAATGAATTTAAATTTCCGGCTTGATTATTTAATAATGAGGTGTTAGAGATAGAGACTAATTGGGTGAGTGAGCGACGATGATGGTGATGAGGTGAGTATATAGCAGTGGCGAGGCGTGAATAATTTTAAAAGGTAAGTCGGAGAAAAATTGGTCACCAAAATATTAAATTCCAAATGATTACTTGAAATAATTTCGTGTAATGTGTATCTGCGTATCAATCTGTATGAATCTTAAAAAGTTCCAACTATTCCAACTCAAGTTCCAAATAAAAATATAATTATATAATATAGATACCAATATATTGTGATACAATAAATTAGACTAAATGGCTGAAATATAGGCAGTAGACTGTAAACCTACACATAAGAATTACTCTTTTAAATCAAAATTATAATAAATATACATTATATTCCGTAATGATATTAGCTTGCAAACTCTAAAGGAAAACAAATAGTTATAAGAGTTTTAAATTGAAATTTAAAAGATTTTTCTTAAATTTATAATGTTGAAAGCTACCTATTCATTTTAGTTAACATAAAGTCTTATATTATAAATATAAATTAATCAAATTACTAAAGTTGTCTAACGAAAAACATTTTACACTTTAAGTTTCAAGCTTTCAAATCTAAATTTTCAATATTCATTTTTACACCGAACACAAAATCAATTCAAGTGTTGCACTGCGTTCTACTTGTAATCTGAATTTTTAAATATGTCAGTATGATCCTGTTTGCAACTTCCACATTTATGAGGGCCAATTGTTCCACTTTATGAAAGTTGCAGTTGTTTTCATATATATTCGTGCTATTGGGAAATGAAGTTGCAACCTTAACCTTTGAGATATAGGATCCACTCCAGTGGATACATTCATAAAATAAGTCGGAAAGAAGCGAGTTATTTTATTGCAGAAACATCTTCAACGTCAACCTGCCTGATACATGTTGATTCATCAGCGCAGTGATTGGGAGATGCACAGACATACATTTTTCAAATAAGTTGAAGGAAACCGAGTTATTTTTTTTTTCTATGAAACCCACCATGACCTCAAGCAACATTGACATGCGCACTGCGCATTGCGCAACACACATGATTCATCAGCTAGACTCTTGAGTCAGGTCAAAAGCATGGGGATACACAAAAATTCACCAAAAAATAAGTCGATGAAAACCGGGTTATTTTGTCCCATAAGAAAGCGTGTATTAAACAGAGAGGTGTCAAACACAGTGAACAGTATATGAAAGAAGAGGAAAGAGAACAGATTTGTTCTATTGAGGGATATGTATTGTAACCCGACATATTTCGGGTTATTTTGTTGCTGGTATGGTGTTGTATTTGCTTAGGAGCAGGTTGATAAGGAGACGAGATGTTTTGTAACTCGACATTTTTCGTGTTATTTTGTTGCTGGTATAGTTTTGTGTTTGTTAAGGAATAAGTTGAAAAGCAAACATGTGTATAGAGTAACATTGAAAGCAAAGTTGTTAAAGTAATGTTGACAGCGTGTGCAGGTGTGGGATTAAATTATATTCATGTCGCCAGAAGCTTAAATTGTTAAGGATCTAATTTTCAAAAGGTAAGTCGGAAATAATCGACTTATATGGACGGCTCGCCACTGGTATATATAGAGAGAGGTGAGGGAACATTGATAAGGCTAAGGGGCAGTGTTGATAGACGCAAAACGGCAAACACTGCAAGGAGGTGTCAAACGACACTATTGGACACGGGCCTGTCGTGTAGCTATGCTACAAATCAGTAATATCTGACTTGATTCTTTTGCTGTGATTAAGAGTTTTGGCCTTTATTCGGTGATAGTTATTTTTTTTTCTGGCACGATTTTTATATTGTACGGGTTAGAAAATAAAAGCATCATTACCCACCCCCACCATACTGAGCTAGGAAGGAGAAAAGTGCCAGACGATGACTTCCCATGGAAATATATGATCTTACTCCCAACCCTTTAAAACGTTCTGAATAATGCATATCATCCGGTCCGTTGGAAGACAGCTGTGGTACATCCTCTCCCGAAAAAGAGAAAGAACATCTCATATCCGGCGAATCTCCGGTCAAACTTTTAAATATGCAGAATATCTTGATTACTCTTTTAAATAGAAATTTCAGCACATACACGCACCACTTTTGAATATCGACTATCGGTTACGACTTTCAAATTATTAGTGGTCGCGCCTTTGTTCCTATTTTTTTTCTTGTCCTCAGTCTCTTGCTGCATGACCGCTTGACTTTGACAAAGCTTTCTACCGGCATTAACTTGCTCTCATCGAAATACCAATACCCCCATGAATGCACCGCTGGCGCTGGTCCGGTTTGAGAGTGTTAGAATTAGATTTATACTGTTTTGATTTTGTTGCAATATTAATCTAATCTTACACTCTCGCCCTTAACCAATACTTTCGCCATCCTCGAGTTCACCTTCGCCGCCTTTTTTCACCACCCCGATGAATCAACGTCCGAGTTTCACCTCGCACCTATCCATCCCATCAATTCTCTTTGGCATGATATAGCATGATATAGCAACTACCCTACTTGTTTCCCTCTAACCTTTAGCCAGTTGTGCTTTTGTCTCACTTCCTTTTCATTCCATTCATTTGGGTTAGCTGTCATTCTCATTGTCAATCGTTTACGCTACGCATGCACAACATGGAGTGTAGTTTTTAGTTAAGAAGTTGTTGCTGGCGTGTCTTTTGCGTGTTTTTATCATATTTAGGTAAGTTTATTCGTCATTCGTATTCCTATTCCGAGAAAAATTGTGCTTGGTAGTGATTTTGTGTTGTGTATAAGTTTTATTTACTAATTTTCTTTCTTAGTTTTTTATTTCAGAATTGCTCCTGAAGTACATATGTACATACATACCTAGCCGGCGAGTGCAACTAGGGGAATTTCTGCGAGGTAATTAGATTTTGTTTTGGTTTTCATTTTACTAATGTTATTTCATTTTTCATTTTACCGTAACATTCTGATGTCTAGTGGAACAAATCTAAAAGGCAATCCCGTACATTGCTTGTTTGGTTGAATTGGAGAAGGCCTTCGACACTGTATGGTTAGAGGGTCTGCATCTAAAGCTGACCAGACTTGGCATAAGTAAACCACTGTTGTAGATGCTTCATGACATGCTCAATGGTAGAAAGTATGTTGTCAAGAGTGGCAATGTAAATTCTACCAAAGTCTTTGATATTAAAAATGGTCTTCAACAGGGAGCGGTGAACTCGACGATAGGTAGTCTTACTCAGGCAATTGCGTACGCCGATGACCTAATAGCGTACAGACCGGCGCCAAAAGTCGAGGTCATCAAAATTCTTTTGCAGCGTGACTTCGACCAGATTCAGCAATGTTGTGATGACTGGAAGTTAAAAATCAACTTCCAGAAATCCAAAACTATTCTGTTCAGGACTCCGTTGTGTAGAACCTCAAGGGATACGATAAAGAACTGGAAAAATCTAGTGATCGTGGGACCAAATCGACAGCCACTGGCGAGTAAAAGTGTAGTAAAATACCTTGTTTGAGAGGCAGTGTCTTTGACGTTGCTTGGATTACACAGAACACCAGAGTCGGAGTACAAACATTACTATTATTTCCAGGTTCTATACAATGGGGCCGACATAAACAGAATAGATAATTTCTTGCTGAAGCTTGTTCGAGGCCACGTTGCGAGAGCGATGTCCTGGACCAAAAGCTTAATTTTTGGGGCCTACTACCCCAATAATCAGTTCTATGAAAGTGCACGTTTAAGTGGCAACATTCCGTCCGATGCTTTCCTCTATTTGGACAATCAAGGGCTGATACAGGATAGAGAAGCGGTTCCGCTAATCTACCAAGTCAGCCGTAAATCAGTGGATAGGCGACTCCTTTATGATCGAGACGTCCTCGCACTAGACGAAGCCGATCACCTTGGGTTCAGCAGGATAGTGTCTGATAGGGACCGAAGAGATAGAGTGAGGCAGGAGACCCAGTTTTAGTGGCTTCAAATAGAAGCTGACATTTAAAGTCGTCTATTGTGTTTGGTTTTGGCCGACTTACATAGGTTTAAGGTTTAGGTTTAGGGACAGTCAGGGTGGCACCAAAAAAAAAATCATATAAAAAAAAGCTTACTGTGGCTGTTCTAGTTTTTAAGTAATTTTAAGTAGCATAATGGGTTTTGGTTAGTTTTAAGTAGCTTAAGTAGAATAATTGGTTTGGGTATTCTATTTAGTTTTAAGTTTTAAATAAATAAAATATAAAAAAGTCAGAGTCACCAAGTTTTTGTTTAAAATTTTTCTTGGTCTTAGAATGAGTTATTACTATTAAGTATTAAAATTGTTCTTAGGCCGAAAGGCATTAGTTTATAAGTTCATGGACTAACCTAGAGCACCCGCATAGGGCAAGTAAGTTATTTTGTTACGGTAAATTTTACCGAAACAATGACTAACCTTACAATACTTGATTTCCCCACCCCACTTTCGTTGCCGCTGCAAAATATTGGTGAAGTTGGGGGCAACCAGGGTTCCAGCAACCAATGGTGTACTTAACCAATATTTTGCAAACGCAATCAAAATCATAGGTGTTCGAGAGTATATAGGCCGAATGGAACGGGCGGTTCCAAATTACACATTGTATATTTAGCATGTAGACGGGCAGTCACATGCAGGAAGCGGAGGTTGACCAAAACTTACGTTGCCGAGCGACGCAACATAAATTTACCTGATTATTGTAATGGGCCGTTAACAAAAATTCTATTTCTTGTTCCATACTAAGTAATTTATTAATAATAATAGATAGTAACTTATATAAATTATTTAAACTCGATAATAATCGTTTTAAAAAAAATATTTTTTTCTTTATTTATTTTAATGTTATTTCTTCGACATATAGCTTAAGACTAGTCTTTGAACAAATTACCTGAAATGAAATCACCTATGTCAAAAGCAACAAAGTGCCAGATTGCATTTCCATTACCTGTTTCCCACAGTTCACTCGCGCGCGTGCAGGATGTCTCAAATAACAGTTGCGCGTGAACTGTAAAATTTGCTGTTTTAGCAAATGACTGTTGTTCTCGTGGGAAACAGTTGGGAATTTTGCTAGCTGTTGTTAACTCCTCCCTGCTTAAATATGGATGCCCTCGATATTAGGGATGTGTTGGGCGTTCGTGACGGAGCAGGACGAGTTGAGGCTCTTTAGCAATTTGGGAATGCAATCTGAATTTTTTATTTCTTTAATATTTTCTGAGTGGCAAACAGACAATTTGTTCAAAGTTTTACATGGTTTCTTAATACTATAAAATCTGTTTTCACATATTAATATTTTACAATTATTCTCGTTTGGTAACTCTATTACTTTATTATTCCTTTTAATTGGTTTTAGAGAAAGTTTTTCGCAAAGATTTAATTCTGTGAGTGGAATGTTAACTACATAAAAAAGTATTGAATTGTTCGTAAAAATTTTGACATTTGAAAACTCTAGTGCTTCTTCCACAGTGTTAAAAGGAAACTTTTCTTTATTAAGTGCTTTTATGGCGATATCTATTTCTTCTGTTGACAAAATAATTGAATTTAAGATTTGTTCTTTCGCCCAATGAATGGCGTATTTAATGTTAACAAGTTCTTCTTTAATAATTTTAATTTTATATTTAAGGGTTACAAGTAATTCGTTGTCTAGATATTTATTTTCTTGTATTTCTCTTAGGATTTTATTAGTGACTACAGTTATATTATTAATTCTTTTGTTGTACAATTCGTTAATGATAATTTGGTTTTCATTGTTTACAATTAAATTATTCATTTTATTTTCGATAAGAACAAGATCGTCATGGTCAGGGCTGCCAGCGAGCCACTTCCATGCTGATCCTATAAAATTTAAGGATCTTTTGTTTCTTTTGGGCTTAATGTAGGTTAGTATGTCTTTTATCTGTGTTAGTTCGAATTGGAGGAGGGGAAAAAGGATATGGGACTTGATGTTCGTTGAAAGGAGCGTGGCGTTGGTTTGTTCTATGAATTCTTCGTATTTGTCCAGATCAATTGTATGAATGATCTTAAAATTTCCATTCTGAATTTTTGCCAATCCATTATTTATGGCCACAATTTGAGAGTTTGAGTAGTCCAATATTTGTACCTCGGCACAGGCTAATGCCAAGGGAATCCTGAAATTTTGTGAGAATTAGTTTCTAATATTACTTTTGTGGACAATTTTCCCTGATTCGGTAAGTACAGTAGTGTTCCTGTCTTCCTTAATTTTCTCTAATTTGTAACGTACAGTTAATTTGGATCCTATTCTTTTGTTGTGTCTGACAAAAATTTCTTCTCCCGCTTGGTAGGTCTTAGGGGGTTTTCGCGATTTATTATGGATTTGTAAATCCTTAAGCTGTTTCTCTTTAATCCTTTCGATATTACTCTTTCTTGCCTTTTCATATAATTCCGGGGAAACTCTTTGATCACGACCAAAAAATAATTCTATAGGTTTTTTTCCCGTGGTCGAATGGATGGTAGAATTATATTCGTACACTGATCTTTTAAGTAGATCTTGGAATTCAGTAATCTGAAATTCGGAACTCACACATCGCATGATTTCCGCTAAGGTAGAGTGGAATCTCTCTACTTGGCCATTAACTTCGCTTTTGTATGGCGGAGTCTGGTAAACTGTTATGTTGAGTTCTTCCATCATGGCTCTAAGGGATACTGAATTTAATGATTTCTCATTGTCGATGACAACGTGTTCAGGGACACCGAAATGAAACAGTGTATCCCATAAGGGTTGGCGAATGTCTTCTATCGACCGGGATTTTATAATTATAGCATGCGCTAGTTTAGAGAATTTGTCTATGGAAGTAAGGACTAAAAAATTTTGTGTGGAAAAAATGTCTAGGTGAATAATGTGACCTGGATAAGAAGGTAGGGGTGTTTCGTTTATATAAATGTTATTAGGGTGTCGCTCGTATTTGTTTTCCTTACAGATTGTACAGCGCTTAATGGAGTTTTGGATTTTCGAGTTCATTCTTGGGAAGTAATATTTTTCTAGGATTTGGATCCTGTTTTCGCATGCATTCCTATGAGCGCTTCTGTGGGTCTTAAGAATTATTTCTACTTGCTCGTTCTCATCAGGAACGTCTATAACTTCTGACTGAGTGAAACGTATTTTGTAATTAAGAAAATGAAGTGGATAAAGTTCTTGGATGATGGCCATAGTTGACTCATCTGTTTTGAGTCCGTTTATAACCTTGGGATTCAGGTACCGCTTAAAAATACCAATTATCATTTCTTTGGTGTAACTAGATTCTGTAAAAATATGGCGATTGTAATTAGGGAAAGGTTGTTTCAGTTGATAACTTGTTCCCTGACCAATTGACAATATCAATTGGTTACTGAAAGCGTTAATGGGGGCTTCAACTGATGGGATGAGGTAGTGTGATGAGCTTTCACCACTGTGCAGACTTGCTGTCATTGAATTTACTTCCGATCGCGGGGGTCTCGAAAGACTATCCGCTACAACATTCGCCCTTCCAGGTTTGTACAGGAGTTCATAGTTGTACTCCTCGAGCCTTGCCTTCCATCTTTTCATTTTCGTGTTTGAATTTTTGTTACTGAGCGCAAAAGTTAACGGCTGGTGATCAGTGAATATCTTTACCTTTTTTGATCCATATAAGAAATTCCGAAGGGAGCCAAGTGCCCATATGATGGCAAGCATTTCTTTTTCGTTGGTGGCGTATGATTCTTCTGTCTTATTCAGTGATCTTGAAAGGTAAGTAATTGGTCTATCGTCTTGCGACAGAACTGCACCGATAGCGTAATCAGATGCGTCAGTGGTCAGGTGAAATTCTTTTGAAAAATTTGGGTAGGCAAGCATAATTTCGTTGGAAATTAGGATATTTTTTATTTTATTAAAGGATTCTATGGCTTCTTGATCTAAATGAATTATTGTGTTTTTTGACTGAGTTTTGGACACACGTCCATCTTCCCCTCGCAAAAGGGATGTCAGAGGTTTTGCTATTTTAGCATAGTCTCTGATAAACCTTCGGTAATAACCCGACATGCCCAGAAAGGATCGGAGGTCTTTTAATGTTTTGGGTGGAGGAAAGTTTGCTATGGTACGTACTTTATCGGGATTTGTTTTGACTCCGTCTTCTGAGACAACGAAGCCCAAAAATTCTACCTGGGTTTTGAAAAAATTTGATTTTTCTAGCTCAACCTTCATATTTGCGGACTCTAATGTTTTGAAGACAAGTTCGACATCTCTAAAGTGGTCTTCTTCGTTTTTACTAAATATGATGATGTCATCGATGTAGACGTAACATCGGACACCAATATGTTCTCGAAGAATGTCGTCAAGTGTCCGTTGGAATATCGACGGTGCATTTTTCAGGCCAAAAGGGAGCCGGAGGAATTCAAATTTTCCGTTGTTCACAGAAAAAGCAGTTTTTTCGATATCACATTCCCTTAACGGAATCTGGTGAAAACCACTCTTAAGGTCGATTGTTGTAAACCATCTGTTGTTGCCTAGATTTGACAAAACTTCATTTATTTCCGGGATTGGGTATTTATCTGGTATGGTGACGAGATTCAATTTCCTGTAATCGATGACTATTCGGTATTTTTTTCTTCCTTCGGAATCTGGCTTTTTGGAAACTATCCATACCGGAGAGTTGTATGCTGACCGCGATGGTCTGATAATTCCATTTCTCAGAAGTTCGTGGATTTGGGACTCGACTTCATCTTTTAAAGCCATTGGATAAGGATATGCCCTAGAATAAACTGGCTCATTATTCAATGTTCTTATTTCTCCCTTAACTCTTGAAGTATAAGTTAGTTTCATATCGGGGTCGGCAAAGAGATTTGGGCATTTGTGGAAAATTTGAGTTAATCGATGGATTTGGTTTTGCGATAAATGAGAAATTTTAGTATTTAATTGATTGACTGCCTGCGAGGATTGTTGTTTAAGGGTAATCTTAATATTATTGTTAATTACAAAGTAGTTGTCTTTTGTATGAATGACAGCGTTCAATTCCTTTAGGCTATCATTCCCGAGGATTCCATCAAATGTTTTTAAGCTATGAAGAATGTAAAATTTGATTTTGGGTACATCTGGACCGAAAATTTCTAGTTCAGCATGATGAGTTATTTTGGTATTACCGTTAATGGAATTTGCAAAGAATATGGTCTTATTAGGTATGGGATTCCGGATGTAACATGATTGTATGTAGTTTTTGTTTGATCCGGTGTCGAGTAAGAATTTACATACTTTTCCGCTCTTCGCAGTGAATTCAAAATACGGAAGCGAAGAGCTATCTAGTCTAAAAAATGAACCTCTTCTGGTGGAGTTTGCTCGACTTGTTCGTCATTTTGGAGATCGGCATATTCATTCAAGCCATCGTCGTATTCTTCAGGATAATAGGGGCCTTCATAGTCTTCGTATGGTTGCTGCTCATTGATCTCGTTAGGTTCCTCAATATTTGGGTCGTCCTTTAATGTGGTATGGTAGAGTCTTTGAAATTTGTGTGGATTGTGGACTTGTTGAGAGTTAGGCCTCTTATGGGCTGGGTTTTGAGTTTTTGGTCTATTCTGATAGTTGACCTTTTGCGATTGGACGGAACCATCGATTGACATTGGTTGAGGCTTTGGTTGTGGTTTCGGAGGGAGGTTTCTAGGATAATAGGAATTATGATGATATGGATTGGTTTGGTTATGTTGGAAGGGATAGGAATTTTTTTGGTAAGGAACATTCTGTCGGTTCATTGGTTGTTGTGGTTGGGAGTAAGGTCTTGGTTGAGGATTGTGGTAAAGTTCGGGTATAAACCTATTTCTCAGAGCCGGTGTGCTGCTAGAGGAGATTTGTCGACGTGGCGGTAGTGAAGGGGGTGTTTGGAAATCTGATCTTTTGGATATGTTATGGTTATTCAAAGCGTAGTTTGTCCTGAAATTCACATTGTCTAATTTGAGACAAAGATGTAGTGCCTGAGGGAGGTCGGTTGGTTCTCTTATGCTAAGAAGTCGAGGGAGATCTCCCTTTAGGCCACGTATGAAAGTGTCTAGTGCCTTATCTCTGTACGCGCTAGTCATGGTAGTAAGTGATTCCGCACTTAGTTCCATTGATGCTAATTTATTCAGTATCAGAGAAAGGTGTTGGTAAACTTGCTGATAGAAATTGGGGATGGTTTGATTACCTTGAACCAAAACCATCATCTGATACTCGAGAGTACCAAGGTCCCTTTTGTCTGCATAATGCAGCATAAGGCATTTGGAAATCCTACTCCAGTTTAGTGGAGTGTTATATGATTCTAGGACTATGTCGGCTTGGCCGACAATTTTATTTCGTATAACACTTAGAATACCGAAATATTTCGGAGAACCCCGGACAGGCTCATAAATGGTTAAAATCCTATCTACGCTCTTTTTCCAAGAGCTAAATTCTCCAGGTTCTCCTGAGAATTGACGTAGACTTTTAACCACGTCTGGGATTTTTTCTAATCCATCTAAATTTCTTGCTTGACCAATATCAATAGGTTGATCTACGTAGTCAGTTTCCCTAGAAGGGGTTCCCATTTGGGAGAAAGCATTTGCAACTACCTGATTAATATAGTCAGTTAATTCCTGTGATCCTGCAGAATTTCGAGGTGGTGGAGGAGGTACTAAATTTGAATTTTTTGGTTGATCTGGGTTGGCCATCTTGTTATTCAAATGTATAAAAATTCTTGACCGAATGGAATTTCAATAATGGTAATGCGAACACTTTTAGGGGAAGGGATTAGGTTAAGGTTTGTGAGTCTTAAGCTTGTCTTCGAATGTAATTGTTTACAAAATTAACTTTACAATATAAATCTGTTTGTTTCTTTTTTTTCTGTTTATAAAATTCTAAATTCTTACAATAATTATTATTTTGATAATAAGTTAATAAGTTAAAAATATGATAATTTGAAAGAGGAAAAAAAAAATTAAATTCTTACAGAAAAAATATTTTCATCTGGTTGTTGCAGGTACTGTGCCGGATGAGTATTTGCTCCTTTTTTTCCAGCGGAGATTCCTAGTTTCCACGGTGACTCGGGATACTCTTCCTTCTTTTCCTTACTTCGCACTTATTAGTCTTTATTATTTCCACGCACTTTTCTATAGTCGTGTACTGCGTTTTACTTTCGATTGTTAAATTCACTTTTTTTCAGTCGCGCACTTTTCCAGTCGCGTATAAAAATGTTTAGTTTACTTTCGATTGTTTAATTCACTTTTCCACAGCCGCGCACTTTTCTACAGTCGCCAAAACTTTTTAGTTTTTATAAATTTTAATTCACTTTTTAACACAATACCTGTCCCTGCTCGGGCGCCAATTATTTAAACTCGATAATAATCGTTTTAAAAAAAATATTTTTTTCTTTATTTATTTTAATGTTATTTCTTCGACATATAGCTTAAGACTAGTCTTTGAACAAATTACCTGAAATGAAATCACCTATGTCAAAAGCAACAAAGTGCCAGATTGCATTTCCATTACCTGTTTCCCACAGTTCACTCGCGCGCGTGCAGGATGTCTCAAATAACAGTTGCGCGTGAACTGTAAAATTTGCTGTTTTAGCAAATGACTGTTGTTCTCGTGGGAAACAGTTGGGAATTTTGCTAGCTGTTGTTAACTTATATAAAGACTGACCGAAATCAAATCAGGGGATTAATTTTAATTGTGGGAATATGCCTTCCTCTTTCTCTCTCGAAAAATTTGCGTGATTGGTTTTTGTTTCTCGATTTTAATTCTTTTAAAATTTTTCTCAGAAGTTTAATTGGGAGGGGTCTGAACTCGATCATTAAGATTCGGCAAGTTTTGGAAAGACATCCAACAACTTGTCGAATTTTTACTTGTGAGACTGAGAGAAAGTTTCGTTGAGATTCAACAACGCCGGTTTTCGAGGAGAACAAGTAGTTTTCCAGGAAGCCGGTTATTCGTGACCGATGATCACGAAAACGAATGTGTGAATGTGTGAGTGATTGGAATGGTCGAGGGAGGATTGGGGATTAAAAATAGCTTGGAAGTACACTCTACGGAGAACCAATCAAGCGAGTCAGTCATTTTGCTTACGAGTAGTGAGTAAAATTTTGAAAAGGAAAAAAAAAATAAATCGAGAAAAAGGTAAAGGTTACGAGTAGGAGAGTGCAAGGAATAAATTAAAGGAAGAAAACAGGATCGAGGAGTGAACAAGATAATAATAATTAAGGGACAGGATAAATCGGGATAGTGGAGAGGTTGAGGCAGGAGAAACAAAAAAAAAGATTAGTTACATAATTCGGACATCTTGTCCAAACATATATAAGTATATAATTGTTACTTGTCTTTTTCTGTGTTTTATTTGATTCCGGAAATCTTTAAATTTGTTTGACCTTATTAATTTTGATTCGTGATATTAATCCCTAATTAAAAAGGGACACGGTAATTTCATTTGCTAACGGCCCAGTTTCCTTTGTTTCGACTTAGCGGTCATCCGCAAGTCAATTTAAAATTTTTCTTGTAAATTCTTTGTGTTTAAGAAATTTTGCGTTTTAATCCAGGGTTCCCCCACGGTTTCCCAAATAAATTTAAATTTAAATCCCCATTGGGGCATAAAAAACCTTTGTTTTATTTATTTCCTTGTTATCATATAATTTTATTCATCCTTAAATTAGATTTGGAATTTTACTAATTAATTCGAACTAAAAATTCCTGGCGCCCACTTTTTATTACAAGTGCCCCACTGTACTTGTAATAAAACATACTTTTATCACAAATAATCATATACAGATGTCTCATCCCCATACAAAAAAATGTCCTAAGAAATTTGATTAGCCGACAAAATATCAGCAGACAAAACTACAAAAATCAAAAAATTCAGAGCTACAACTTTCAAAGTTCAAATGAAGAGAAACCAAAAGAAGAAACTGACAATATGTAAAGCTTTTCAATGAATTTCTCCATCTCATAAGAATGTGGCACAAAAAATATCACACATCCCTTTTTCTCTCATTGTTATTTTTGTGGATTCACTTCTTTTCCGAGATATGTTTTATTTCTATTCTTTTTTCTCCTTTTCTTGTGTGAATATTGTTGTTGTATTCCTGTATACATTCTTTGGCAGGCGCCTGCTTGGCTGGATAATTCTACTTGTATTACATTTTGTAGGTATCTATCTACGTAAATGTGGTCAAGGATTTTGGAAGTTGATGATTTGGATTGCAGAAAGCAGTGTTGCCTCAGGGCAAGTTAAATATGAATTGCTCACGAAGAAAAATAAGTCCTTTTAGTAAAAACATTTATTTTCAAAACAAAATGTAAATAGGTTTATTAAACTTTACATTGATACATTGCCTTTTTTTAAGGAAATAATTATTTTAAGGTGAACGAACTATGGAACAGTAGGTCAATAAGAAATATGTTCTTAAATCAGAAAGGAAAACAAGAATATTCAGGGATAAAATTGTGTTACTGTGGCAACTCCAGTATAGAGATCTTTTCCTCTTGAAGAATATTTCTTTTTCTTGATAGAAAAAAAAAAGTTTTCTGTTTATTTGTATTTCTTGTATTGTATGGTATCTTGGGATGTATTGTTTTTGTATCACTATAGTCAGGTTGGTATTTTTTGCAGATGTGTACATTGTAGATACATATTTCTTATTGGGATGTACGAGTATTGAAAAAAAGAAATGCAATCTTATGGTTCTGATTTAGTAAGATTTTTTTTTTCATTTTTAAGCAAAACGTCCTAGCTCATAATGTTAAATATCGCGTAGGCATGTTCATTTGCACACAAGAAGAAAATATCTAATTTGAAGTCAATTGGTACCTATGTATGTGGGTGGGTTACACATGTTGATCTGAGGTAGTGAAAAAAAATGCTTTTTTGGGATATTTAATTATTTTGGTAGAAAAGTTATCCACGCAATTCATAAATAAAGCACTGTTGAAGCACTGCAATTTATAAAATTTGCTTTGTACCTATGTATATGCTAAAAATGTTTTCCAGATTAGAATTTTCCTTTTATGCCCATGTCCTAAACAAAAGATAAAAAACTCCAAAACTTAATGAATGTCTAAAATATAGTGTTCATTTGTATATTATACATATACTTAATCGTATTTAAAATAAATGAAGTTGGTAGGAGGATGGGTGGTGGGCAAGTTTCTGCCACGTCCACGTTCGTGTCCCCTGGAAACTATTTCATTGAAGGAAACTGTTGATTAAAACATCATTATTGTGGGTGATTTAGTTTATTTTCAATCATTCGTTTTCACGCTTGGATGTAAAATTATATTTTAACAACCATTACCTACACACCTAAAATACAATTTTAATAAGTTCTTAATGAATTCATACTTCATCTTCTTTAATTTGTTTGTAGTTACATAATACATAATGTGTACATAATTACGTTTTAATTCCTTAAAACAAATAAATCGTAACACATGTAAAAAATGAATTCCAACCGATTATAAAATTGTTCAAATACACTAACACATGTATTAAAATTAGTCCCCAGTAATTATGCATTAATTGCCATCAATGAAGTAGGCTAAGAGCAGAACATTTTAAAAATTTATCAATATAAAAAAATAAAACTCTTAAAATCACCTAAGATATTTTTTCGCTAATCATATTTCATTTGGGTACCTACCTATGTATGTGTATCAACATTTAAATTGTCTACATTTTATTTATTCAAAAAGACTAGGAAATATTTTGACCGGACCACTTATGCATTCGTATTTTTTACGTATGTAGGAGGTACCTACTTATTTTATGTATCAAGATCGCTACCAACTTTTTTTAGGTTAACCTACCCAAAAGCCCTACCTACTTATAACTTATGAAATACCTACTTAGAAATGTATGTACATATGTTTTCATGTATTTACATGCATATGTACAGATGTACCTACTCGTAACTATTTTTTTGTATTGTTAACTCTCTACTGCATGAATTATTGTTTATACAGAAAAAAATTAAAAGAATTTAAAAATTGCTTCTTTGGGATGTTTTAAGACATCTTCTATTAAAAAATCAGAAAAAAATTATGTTTAAATAATAAGAATAGAAGCCAAATTTGGCTTCGCATGCAATAAGGGTTAGTATAAAACAAATACCTACATATTTCATATGAGGAATGGGATTTAAGAATGACTATCCTCCATAAAAATTACGCGGCTCCATTTTTCTAACCAAAAACAAAAAAGCCTAAGACAATAATGCACATCACGAGAAGAGATTACAAAACAAAAGGTGTAGGTAGTTTTATAATGCCTTATTGCACACGAAGCCAAATATGGCTTACAAAGTCTTACCACTCAAACGACCACCAAATTTTATTAAATTTTTTTTTTTGTCTCAAAGACAAATAAGTATCCAATCACAAAATATTTTTTTGGTACTTAACTCACCTTTCAATAAAGTTATAAATTTTTAAAATTAGAACATTTTTCAATCATTTGTTTTCAACCACAACAAGCTAACCACTGACCTACAAATAGTAATGACTAGGTACCTAGAAATTTAAAAAAAATTGTGGATAAACTAAAAAATAAATCAAAATTAATAAATAGGTAAAAAAAAATTTAAAGCAGGATTATTTTTCTATTTAAAAATATAGCTACCTACCGACTACAGGAAAATAAAATTCCTTATATTATATGTACATATATTCATTCATTTTAACAAAATTTATTCCTATGAACCCAAGTCTTTCAAATATTCATTCCAGAATGAAAAATCTAAAAATCCTACATACAAAGTCAAACCAACCAATTCACAATATGCATATGTATTATACATAAATGTGTGTAAATCAACACATTCAATCGCTTCTCCTTTTATTTTGTCTCAAATCTGAGACGACCGACCTTACAAATTATAGACGCAAATACAACAACAAAAGCATAATAAAAAAACCATCACTTGTCTTGCTTTGGTCGTAGCACAAAGAAAAATATACCTGGGATGGAAGAGTATACAAAAAAGCAAGCAACGAATCCAAGAACAAAAACAAATAATCTCTAAAGGGGTAAAAAGAATAGAAAAGAGTGGCAGAGAGTAGAGAAACAAAATATTTCAGAAAGAGCTTTGATTTTGTAGGAAAAGATCTTATTTAAAGCTTTTAAAAATAAAGCTTTTTTCATTTCATAGGTCATTCTTCTCCATAAGCGTGAGACATCTGTATATGATTATTTGTGCTTTTATTTTCGCGTTGATTAGTTTCCCTAATCAACAACAATATTTTTTATCCCGAGCAAATTCTTCCACAGAACCCAGCCCAGCTGAGCAGCCGTGGTGGTAGCTTTTTATTAACGAGCTATTATTGCATTTTTTTCTCTTCCACTTTCGTGTTTGTCATTCGCGTTTCTGTTCTGCGGCGCGCGCGTGCGCTTTCGATTGTTCTTTTTCTTCGTGGAAAATTTCAATAATTAATTCGGGTCGTAATAATAATAAATAACAATTCGTATCAATCCTTCTGATTGATAAATCTGACGGGTAAAAATAAAAGTGCAACAATTTTTAAGTTTTTGATATATTCGCTAGTCTTTAAGAATTTTTGTCTAGCTATAAATAGTTTTAAGAAAATGGAAAAAATAAAAATGAATTTATAAAAAATAAATGGATGTCGTTCTTCTCAGTTTGTTAATGATAATTTTTGACCCCTTAGGCCTCCTTGCATTTTTTGTTATGTACGCCAAAATAATTTTTCAAGAAATTTGGCGTTCTTAATGTGCCTGGTATGAATTCATTCACGATAAGGAATATTCAAAGTGGCTGCGCTGGATTAGCTTATTGCCTGAGTGACGCTATGAAAATACCACGATGTTATGTCAGAGCCGATTTTAAAAATGTTCCCAAGTTTGAGATTCATACCTTTGTCGACGCTGGCGGGGATGGATACGCGTCTGTCAGTTACCTAAGAAGTACCGATAAACATCTGGTCGACTGTGTTTTACTTGGATGTTAAACTCGAGAAGCTCCTTTGAAGCTTATGACAATACCACGGTTGGAGCTTCAAGCTACTGTAAGTGGAGCTCGATTTTGGCCAAAAACCTCGTAGCTACCCATTCAATTCAAATCTCTAAACTAACATTTTGCTCAGATTCGCGTACTGTACTGTTTTGTCGTTCCAATCACCGTCGTTACAAGCAGTTTGTAGCTTTTCGAATCAGCGAGATACTTGAGTTGACAAATATATCTGATTGGCGATGGGTTCCAACGGCAGAAAACGTAGCTGACGAAGCAACAAAGTGGCAACGCACTCCTAATTTCTCAAACAGCAGTCTATGGTTAAATGGACGTTCCTTCTTAAAACTTAATCCAAGTGATTGGCCAAAAGAAGATAACAGAAGTAAAACGACTGATGAGGAACTTCGCGCTCAATACATAGGTTTTCGTGGTGACGCCCGCCAGTTTGGTTTGTGAATTCTCTATCGCTATTAAACTTGAACGCTTCTCTTCATGGAAAGGACTGCTAAAAGTCATGTCAAAGGTGATAAATTATGCTCGATTTTGGAAAGAAAAAATCATTGAAGAAGAGTTAAAAGCAAAATGTAATCCGAACCTTCAAGTTGATGCAGTGAAACATAAACCTATGAAATTCAATATGCAGAGATAGTTTTGTTCAAAAAGGCACAATGTGACGAATTCATGGATGAGATCTGGCTGCTATCGCAGGGAAAATCTATAAAAAAATCAAGTCAGATCTATAAACTTTCACCCTATTTGGATAATAATGGCTTACTTCGACTTGGTGGAAGAGTAACCCTCGAGGACAGAGAAGATTCTATCATTTTGCCCAGGTATCAAAATGTTACACAATTAATTCTTCTTGATTATCATTTAAGGTATCATCATTGTAATCACGAAACAGTTGTTAATGAGATACGCCAAAAATATTGGATCCCACGCCTCAGAGTTGCTGTCTTCAAAACTCGAAGAGATTATTGTCAATACTGTAAGAATCAAAGTGCTCGACCATCTCCTCCGAAAATGTCATGTCTTCCACAGGATGCTTCATATTGTCGTCCTTTTACATACGCTGTTGTGGACTATTTTCTTCCTTTGCTTGTTTCTGTCCGGCGCAGTGAAAAATAGTATGGCGTTTTATTCTATTGCGTGACGACAAGGGCAATCCATATCGAAATTGCCCATTTGTTTTCGAGAGACTCCAGCATAATAGCCATTCGCAATTTCATGGCAATTTCACGTGTTTCACTTGTATCTCCTATTGAACAGTGGAGCGATAATGGCACACATTTTAAGGTTGCTGAGCATGAATTAAGGGAAGCTTTCGATCTGGTTGATAAAAACAAAATGATAAATGTATTTACAACCTCCTCCACGACATGGCGTTTTATACCACAAAGCTCACCACATATGGGAGGAGCTTGGGAGCGCTTGGTCCGTTCCGTTAAGGATATGCTGTACAGAATTTTACCGTAAAGGAATCTCACTGACGAACTCTCACGTGGTTCATTGATGGAAGGGAGATGATTGTTAATCACCGATTAATCACTAAGAAGAGGAGTCCTTGACGCCTAATCACTTCCTTCTGGGTAGTTCTGGTGGCATTAAACCATTATTAGAAGTTGTGCTACTCAGCAGAAGTTGGCAAACCGCTCAACAACTTGCAAATGCATTTTGGAAGAGATGGGTTCTTGAATATCTGCCCGTCATAACTCGACGTTGTAAATGGTCTGCTGAAGTAAAGCCAATGTTAATTAGATCACTAGGATCATTGTATGTAGTAGAAATCTCCGATGTGTGATTTTCGTTTTTGTGCTAGTGCAGGACAATGGCAAAGAAGGTGAGTGACTGACTCTTCTTCTTCCTCATCCATACAGTTTCTGCAGAAATCATTTGCAGGAGCTCCAAGTCCAAAGGCATGTCTGCCTATTAAGCACCTATAAGGGAGCTAATGTGCCGTCTACCAATCGAGATGAGTTGCTTTGAGCGTTTAGCATCAAGCTTTGGCTAAATTATTTTTGTAGCCATACAGGTGAGTGAATCACGCCACCTGCTATTCACCTTCTCAATGGTATCTTGCTTTATCATGAGTTTAAACGTAGCTAATGGTATAACGATATTAGATTTGTTATGTAATAGTTGTTGACATGTTCCATTTTTTTCAAGTTCGTCTGCTTTGCAATTACCTGGAATGTCTCTATGACCCGGCACTCAGATTAGGTGTATATTGAATTGATCGGACTCCACCAGAGATGATCTACAATTTTGGGCTACTTTTGAATTATTAGAGACTGATCCTTAGGATTTTATGGCAGCTTGACTATCCGAGAAGATGCGTATATAAGTTGACGATATCATGTTTTCCTTCAGCAAAGATAGGACTTCTTTGATGGTAAGAAGTTCTACCTGAAACACACTACAGTGTTTGGGTAAACGAAAGGAGATACTTAAGTTTAGTCTGTCGGAGTATACGCCGCCACCAACTCCTTCATCTGTTTTGGATCCATCGGTGTAGAAGTCGATTGCTTCCCCAGTCCACGGCGGCTCTATCTCCCATAAGGATCTAGAGGGAATGGACACGTTGAAGAAGAAGAGGTGTAATGTTACAGGATAGTGATCTGAATGAGTTCAGAATTTTTGTGTGGCCAATATTATTATTATTCCACGGCTTTGAGCCGGATTGCTGTGTTAGCGGCAGTTTGTTTACTGAAGATGTCTAGCGGTATGAGATTGAATAGAACTTCCAGCGCAGCTGTGGGGGTTGAACGAATTGCCCCACCCATAACTAGGCTAGCAGTTCTTTGGACTTTGCTTAGATTATCACGGTTGGTAGCTATTTCTAATGCAGTCCACGATACCGATACACCATAAGTTAGAATCGGTCTGATGACCGATAAGTATAGCCAGTGTGTTATGTGGGTTTGTAGTCCCCACTTGTTAACTATGGCGTTTTTGCAGGAGAACAGAGCTACTATAACTTTGTTAATTCTCTCTTGTATATTAGGTTTTCAGCTTAATTTTTTGTCTAGAATAAAGCCAAGGTACTTTGCTTTATCTGAGAATTTAAGCGGAATTCCGTTTATAGTGAGTTTGTTCAAAGCATTTTTCTGATAAAGCTTTATACGAGGGACCAGCTACAAAAATCGCAGTACTCGATGTTCATCGACCCAAAGAACAAGAAATGACAGATCCTAGAGAGGACATACTGGAGGGGAGTGTTACGGCAGATCTGGCAATGCCTTTGACAAATTTGGATCGCCAAAGATTCGATCTGTCAATTGAATTAACAATCTTTCTGTCACCCACGGGGCTGATAAATTTTGGCTCCAGCGGCAAGAACCCATAGGATTCTAATAAAGTAAATTATTTAAAATACTTACAAATTAAATAATTATATATTTTGTTATTGAGAATTTTTTTGGCGAATATTCAACACAATGTAATTTGAAGTGATGTTTTTTAAGTGATCACACTATCGTAATACCCTGTATCAAAGCATTTGTGTATGTGTAACTCACACAATTCAGTCAAATAATACAACAGTGAACACCATTGAAAAAGAAATAGAGGCATGTCTCACTTATACAGTGTTCGTGAGTGAAGCATTGGGCGCATTCACTAATGTAGTCATTACGTAGTCAACTCACTCTGATTGGTCCAATATAACTAAGAAGTTAGTTGAAATTTACCCTCCGACGTAGTGTAAAAATTTTCAACTTCAAAGGTAGTTGACAGCGATTTTGACATTTCACTCTCAGCTGTTAAATACAATTTTAATTTACCAAACCACTTTAATATGATCTAAATTTAATTATTTTGTATACATATGACTCCATCTTGTTCCAAATCACTCATTTTATATCTTATATTTGATTGGACTTATTTTAAAATCACAAATGATTTTAATTTTATTCTCACATCTGTCAAAAATATGACAATTTGAGACTAGCTTTGTAGTGCATTTTGCATTAGTGAATAATTAAAATTTTAAACCGTGTATAAAAGTAAAACAAAAGTTATTATCTTAAATATAAGCGATATTTCATTTCCAAAAATACAAAACAATATGCGGTGCTGTGTTAAATTGTGTAAAAACACATATAGGTAATACTACATATAATAAGGATAAACAGAAGTTTCCGTTTCACAAGTAAGTTTTGGAGCAACAACAACACAAAGTAATTCGAAGTGATGTTTTTTAGGTAATTACACTATCGTAAAATACTTTTTAATTGATATTTTACCTTAAAAAAAACGAAATTTTGTTGAAAATTACAATTAACTTTCATCATGTGATTTATCCGATTTGTCTGAGGACGACCTGTCAAATTATAAATTCTCGCACCGCGACGGACTAGTTTTTGTTGGTGATGGCAAGGCGCTCAAAGTCGTTGAGCGCCCGTAGTGGAGAATTATTTTCCTACGTTTTAATAAAAAAATAAAAATAAAACCTATAAAACTAAATGTATTTTCATTTCTTCATTTGCAATTTCAGGTGGGTGTAATAGGTAAGTTTTATTTTATTACTTCAAGCTTGCTTTATTCGTTATTATAACCCAGATAAGCCAATAAATCCAAAAAGACTTTCATTCCATTATTTATTTGATGGAATAAAATTTAAGTAAACTAAAAAAAAATTCTTCCAAGGCTGCAAACAATTTATTTGGGCGCCTCAGTAAGTCAAGCCGTCAACTTTGATTTCGACCCTGTGCAAAGCATTTGTGTTTGTGGAACTCACACAATTATGAAAAATGCGTCAATTTTTTCTTGATATGCCTCTTCCTGTAATTCTTATTCAACGGTGAACACCTGTCTATGAAAACATTAATTCCTTATTCTATTCTGAAAGTAAGGTTTTTTATTTTTCGCAAGTAATTTGGTTTTAATTTGTATTAAAATATAAGAATGGAAAAACCCGAAGTTAGTACACCAAGTGGAAATTCTCGCAGAAAAATATTAAGTATGGCTGTTTCTGGAATTCTTTTAGAAAAAGGATTCGACAGCGTGGACAAAGAATGTCTTGAAACACTCACTGAAATGATCCAAAGTTGTATGTTTTTATTGGTAATATACAGATCGAAAGCATAGAATTTTAAACCAGTTTCGATTTAAGTGATTACAGAAGTGGGAACCTCAGCAAGAAGTTATTGTGAACTGTCGGGTAGAACCATTCCAATACTTGGTGATGTAGTTGTAGCTCTAATCAATATGGGTATCTCATTGCAAGGTCTTGAAGCTTTTGCCAAACGTGACAATCGCCAAGTTATACCATTGCCACCGCAAACTTCACAACAGAAACAATTAAGCCTATTACAAGCTGGAACAAAAAACTGTCATCCGCCGCATATACCAAGCTACTTCCCAGTTCTTCCTGACCCGCATGCATACATACGGACTCCTGTAAGTTAGAAACA
The DNA here is from genome assembly GCA_905146935.1 of Scaeva pyrastri. Lineage (NCBI taxonomy): Eukaryota > Metazoa > Arthropoda > Insecta > Diptera > Syrphidae > Scaeva > Scaeva pyrastri. The sequence goes on from LR989929.1 coordinate 47,368,979, forward strand.
AACAAGTATTTAGTATAATCAGTACTTTTTTTTCCAAATTTATACCTTAGACTCATAAACAACCAGTGACAGAATATGAAGCCATTCGTGAAAAAGCAGCAAATCAAAAACGAGACATTGAAAAGGCCCTAACTAAATTTCTTTCAAAAACTTCAGAGACTCATAGTCTTTTCGATACTGAAGACAATATGTTCCCACGTAATATTTTCACCAACTTTAATGTGCTGTATTGTTAATAAATAATAACTATTTACAGTAATTGCATGCAAACCCGCATTTCCAACGTACTTAGCAGCCCTTAATCCCACGGATCAGGTATTTGACTTCGAAGAGTTGGAGTACCATTATTTAGTAGCAAATAGAACAGAAGATGCACCTAGTAAAGGTATTTTTGAAAGGTTTAACTGGTTAATTTTAATATAAACATAATTCACAGATAACGAGACAGAGAGTGGTAATGAAGACGACTGCGATGATAGTAAATCCGAAAAGCAAGACAAAGATCAGAAAGTCGAAACTGAGATTAAACCAAACTCAACTACGAATAATGCTATTCTTAACAATCCCAATATTGATAACCCTTATTTAAGAGCTGCTACACTACCAAAAAGACTTAAAGTTGAACCTATTATGCCATGACCAAGTTCTTAACAAATTCAATTATAGTTCTTGTTTATATTATAAAAGGCTATGACCATCACGTTAGAGGTTATAATTTCAAATAAAATATAGATCTATTCAGGAGATACAAAAGTTATTCACCCCTATTGAGGTATCCGTTCGGAAGAAAATTTTCTCCGATTTCGAACAAATAGAGGTATCCATTCCTAAATACATCGCATTCCTTCGCTCAGCGGTGCAATGCCAATAAGCACCAATTTTTGACAGCTACGCGTTGAATTTCTTCAGAAGTTGTCCGATGAAAAATCATTGCGGAATCTATTCGGAAATTTAAGGCTGGGTGGCTAGGCAAAAAAACGGCTAGAATGTTACAAATAAAAATTAACGAATTCTAAATAAACAGGGCTACTACACGGCATCATTATAATTTTTAAATGTATAATATAGTAATTCTGAGAGTGAAACAAACTACAATTTTGTCGTTATTTTCATAGTCGTTTAAAATGCACCATTTATTTTTGTTACAACGAAGGATTTATTTTTTTTTGGTGTTTTCAAAGCAGATTAAGTTAATTAAGGGAGTGACGGATTGACTTAAAATAATTTATTTTTTTTTATGGGCAAGAAATTAGTCCAATATTATGCAATTTTCAATGGGTTTGGCGTGTTTGACAGGTATAACTTCTTTAATCTACAACATATTTCATCGAAACAAAAAGTAATGTAAAGCCAGTCTCAAATATTTTTATTATAAGTAAATTTTTTTTTTAAATACTTCACTTTTAAAGTTTAAAAAAATTAAAAAACCTAAAAAAACCGCAAAAAACGTTTTTTTTTCGAGGACTTTTAAATATCCCTCATTCTTTATTTAGCCTTTTGAACTTCATTTATTTTATTGAATAGCTTAGTTAATTACCTTGGGAGTGACGGATGGACTTTTTCGAAAAAAACAAATTATTAACACTTTAAATGTTCATTCAAAAAGCCCAAATAACAATTAGCTTTCCAGAGAAAATAATGCTGGTGCATATTTGTATTACTTTTTTATTTTTTTTTTTTTTTCAGTATTCTTTCTATGTATTGCTTTCCAATTCAAAAAATTTAATTGGGGTGATGGTTGTTTTAAATAAAATTTTGAAAAAGTGTCGTAAATTGGTGCGAAATTAGCGTTTCGAGAGAATGTTTTTTATTTGGAAAAGAAACAAAAACAATTTCAGTGCAAACGAGATCGGAACCTGTTTTTGGGAAAATATTGAAATCGTAAGGAAACTTACTGCACAAACTTTCCTCTTCTTTGGTTATTATTGTTGTTTTTTACTTTTTCCACTTTAGTGTGTTATTGATCTTATAAAGATACTCATTTTTTTTTTTTCTTCGACTCTATTCTTGTTCAAAAAGATTGTAGAGAGAGAGAGAGTAACAAACAAAAACAAATGTCCTCTTTCCACATATGGCGATGCCATGAAATTCATGACAAAAAAAAGGTCACTAAACAAATAAAGTCATTTACACGAAGTTTGAATTTGCCGATTTGGGACACCCAGCCTTACACTACAAAATTGTAAGTAAAATATTAAAACTAACGCGATTGTTTCTTCATTTTATTTAGTTCCGCAACGGATACCTCGAAAGTAATCTGAGTCCGATCGGAATTTACTTTCGTTATGGAAATTCTCCAAACGAATACCTCGATAGGGCTGATTATAAGTTGTCAATAATAATAATAAAATAACTCATGGAGTTGGGTTTAGAACTGCATGAGTTATTTCTTTTGTATTTTTCGGAGACGACAATGAGTGGGCCCTACTATGTAAATCGATTTTAATTTTGATTCTATTCGAAACCTATTTGCGATTCTACTTTTAAATGCTACTATGTATGAAAAAAGAAAAGAGCGCCAGTAATGCCAAGCATTTTTCAACAAATAAGCGATTTTCGAACAATCTGGACCCATGTTCTGTAACTCAGGCGATAACTTATCACATTGATACGAAATGAAACGATTTGTTCCCCACTTAAAGCCACTGGAAAAATTTGTGTTTCTGTAACTCGTCGCGATAAATTCAATTTGAGATTTATTTCCACTGGAATTTCCATTGGAAGGCGATAAGGCGGACTGTTATATTGACATTAAAAAACAAAAGCATTATTTTTCAATTCAGTGTTTTGAAGTTCATAATTTTTGTGTGTTGTGTAGAAAAAATAATTTTAATAGATTAAAAATGTTCGCGATGATACTGTGAGGAGAATCCAATTACCGCCGCAATAAAATGCGGATTCAACGAAGGCACCTGCGGGACACCACGAATCCCTTCAATATAGCCGAAGAGCGGTTCCGCGAGTTATTTAGGTTCAGTCGAGAAGTGGCTCATCTTTTAGTAAGGGAACTAAGACCACACATGGCGTAAGGACAAAGACGAACTTTTATTCGTATTAACCTTCGAATTTGCACCGCTCTTCATTTTTTTGCAACCGGGTCATATCAAAGGGATATCGGGCAGGACTTTTCAGTCGCTATGAGCAGATCGATGGTCTCGCGGTGCATACATGAAGTAGCTGCTGTTCTTCAAAACAAGCTAATGTAGAAATGGATTAAGTTTCCATCAAGTGTTGAGGAATACGAGCCCATAAAGCGGCAGATTTTATATCGGTCCAACACTAAAATAACATAAATTGTTTATATAAACAAATTTGTGATGTGTAGTTAATATTATTCTTTCATACCTTTTTCCACTGATCGACCGTCTTAATATTCGGCCCTTGGGAGTTCAGGCAGAAACAAAGAGACTCCCAAGTTTCAGCATTTGATTGTCGGCTATTAAAGTCGTGGAATTGGCCGCTGGCAAAAGGCTTGTTTTCTGAAATGAAGTCTACCAGGGTCTCCTTCTGGCACTTCGAAACTCTAGCACATCTCTAAAAATATAATTTTTATTAATTGAGTTCTTAAATCAATTGTTTATTATTTACGTATTACCTTTTTTGCCTCCGACATTTTTTTGGTCTTCGTTCTTCGCTTGCTTTTTTCGTAGTGATAAATTTTGACATTTGAAGAGAAAGAGTTATCGACTTTCAAAGATACAGAAAACCATTTTATCGACTTTTTCCAGGATTCCTATTCCGTTTGTTCCAGTCGATAGAATTAACGACTGTCAAAGTTACAGAAAACGTTTCTCGGCGAGTTTTATCGCTTCGAAAGTTACAGAACATGGGTCCCTTCTCGCAGACATTTGATGTCTGCTTTGTTTTGACATTAACTTTCGAGTAAGGTTCCGATTCCGATTATGCCATGGAATAAGAAATAGAGTGTACGTGATTGAAGCATTAAAATAAATTAAAAACAAACAGTTCTGATGATCATCTGTCATTTGGAATAGCCGTACGAGGGTATGAAAATAAAAGAATAGCCATATTTAAGAGTTGAAACTATATAAAAAAGTAAAATAAAAGTGATTCTGTTAAATATATACTATATTTCATTTAAAATAATACAAAACAATATGTGGTGCTGTGTTAAATCGTGCAAAAACACCTATAATAAGGATAGAAAAAAGTTTTTGTTTCACAAGTAGGTAAGTTTTTGGCTCATATTCAGCACAAAGTAATTTGAAGTGATTTTTTTTAGGTATTAACACTATCGTAAAATACTTTTCAATTGATATTTTATAGTATTTTTTCTTAATAAAGCAATTCTGTTGAAAATTAAAATATGCTTCTACCTTGTGACTTCTCTGGAGACGACCTGTCAAATTATAAATTCTCGGACAGCGTTGGATTAGTTTTTGTTGGTGATGGCAAGGCGCCCAAAATCGTTGAGCCCGTAGAGGAGAATTATTTTTCTACTTAATTGACAAAAAATGTTCAAATTAACCATAAGTATAATTTCAAATTATTTGACTAAGAAAAATGTCTGTGAAAGCGTTTTTTTTTTTCATTAAAATAAAACTTAAAACTAAAAACTATATGTATTTTCATTTCTAAATTCCCAATTTTAAAGTTTCTGTAATAGGTAAGTTTTATTTTATTACTTCAAAATTGATTTCTTTGTTATTATAACCTTGGTAAGCAAATTAATTGAAAAAGACTTTCATTCCATCATTTATTAGATCGAATTGTTTCTTCATTTTATTTAGTTCCGCAACGGATACCTCGAAAGTAATCTGAGTCCGATCGGAATTTACTTTCGTTATGGAAATTCTCCAAACGAATACCTCGATAGGGCTGATTATAAGTTGTCAATAATAATAATAAAATAACTCATGGAGTTGGGTTTAGAACTGCATGAGTTATTTCTTTTGTATTTTTCGGAGACGACAATGAGTGGGCCCTACTATGTAAATCGATTTTAATTTTGATTCTATTCGAAACCTATTTGCGATTCTACTTTTAAATGCTACTATGTATGAAAAAAGAAAAGAGCGCCAGTAATGCCAAGCATTTTTCAACAAATAAGCGATTTTCGAACAATCTGGACCCATGTTCTGTAACTCAGGCGATAACTTATCACATTGATACGAAATGAAACGATTTGTTCCCCACTTAAAGCCACTGGAAAAATTTGTGTTTCTGTAACTCGTCGCGATAAATTCAATTTGAGATTTATTTCCACTGGAATTTCCATTGGAAGGCGATAAGGCGGACTGTTATATTGACATTAAAAAACAAAAGCATTATTTTTCAATTCAGTGTTTTGAAGTTCATAATTTTTGTGTGTTGTGTAGAAAAAATAATTTTAATAGATTAAAAATGTTCGCGATGATACTGTGAGGAGAATCCAATTACCGCCGCAATAAAATGCGGATTCAACGAAGGCACCTGCGGGACACCACGAATCCCTTCAATATAGCCGAAGAGCGGTTCCGCGAGTTATTTAGGTTCAGTCGAGAAGTGGCTCATCTTTTAGTAAGGGAACTAAGACCACACATGGCGTAAGGACAAAGACGAACTTTTATTCGTATTAACCTTCGAATTTGCACCGCTCTTCATTTTTTTGCAACCGGGTCATATCAAAGGGATATCGGGCAGGACTTTTCAGTCGCTATGAGCAGATCGATGGTCTCGCGGTGCATACATGAAGTAGCTGCTGTTCTTCAAAACAAGCTAATGGAGAAATGGATTAAGTTTCCAAGTGTTGAGGAATACGAGCCCATAAAGCGGCAGATTTTATATCGGTCCAACACTAAAATAACATAAATTGTTTATATAAACAAATGTGTGATGTGTAGTTAATATTATTCTTTCATACCTTTTTCCACTGATCGACCGTCTTAATATTCGGCCCTTGGGAGTTCAGGCAGAAACAAAGAGACTCCCAAGTTTCAGCATTTGATTGTCGGCTATTAAAGTCGTGGAATTGGCCGCTGGCAAAAGGCTTGTTTTCTGAAATGAAGTCTACCAGGGTCTCCTTCTGGCACTTCGAAACTCTAGCACATCTCTAAAAATATAATTTTTATTAATTGAGTTCTTAAATCAATTGTTTATTATTTACGTATTACCTTTTTTGCCTCCGACATTTTTTTGGTCTTCGTTCTTCGCTTGCTTTTTTCGTAGTGATAAATTTTGACATTTGAAGAGAAAGAGTTATCGACTTTCAAAGATACAGAAAACCATTTTATCGACTTTTTCCAGGATTCCTATTCCGTTTGTTCCAGTCGATAGAATTAACGACTGTCAAAGTTACAGAAAACGTTTCTCGGCGAGTTTTATCGCTTCGAAAGTTACAGAACATGGGTCCCTGCTCGCAGACATTTGATGTCTGCTTTGTTTTGACATTAACTTTCGAGTAAGGTTCCGATTCCGATTATACCATGGAATAAGAAATAGAGAAAGAGGCATATGTCACACATACAGTGTACGTGATTGAAGCATTAAAATAAATTAAAAAAAAACAGTTCTGATGATCATCTGTCATTTGGAATAGCCGTACGAGAGTATGAAAATAAAAGAATAGCCATATTTAAGAGTTGAAACTATATAAAAAAGTAAAATAAAAGTGATTCTGTTAAATATATACTATATTTCATTTAAAATAATACAAAACAATATGTGGTGCTGTGTTAAATCGTGCAAAAACACCTATAATAAGGATAGAAAAAAGTTTTTGTTTCACAAGTAGGTAAGTTTTTGGCTCATATTCAGCACAAAGTAGTTTGAAGTGATTTTTTTTAGGTAATAACACTATCGTAAAATACTTTTCAATTGATATTTTATGGTATTTTTTCTTAATAAAGCAATTCTGTTGAAAATTAAAATATGCTTCTACCTTGTGACTTCTCTGGAGACGACCTGTCAAATTATAAATTCTCGGACAGCGTTGGATTAGTTTTTGTTGGTGATGGCAAGGCGCCCAAAATCGTTGAGCCCGTAGAGGAGAATTATTTTTCTACTTAATTGACAAAAAATGTTCAAATTAACCATAAGTATAATTTCAAATTATTTGACTAAGAAAAATGTCTGTGAAAGCGTTTTTTTTTTCATTAAAATAAAACTTAAAACTAAAAACTATATGTATTTTCATTTCTAAATTCCCAATTTTAAAGTTTCTGTAATAGGTAAGTTTTATTTTATTACTTCAAAATTGATTTCTTTGTTATTATAACCTTGGTAAGCAAATTAATTGAAAAAGACTTTCATTCCATCATTTATTAGATCGAATTGTTTCTTCATTTTATTTAGTTCCGCAACGGATACCTCGAAAGTAATCTGAGTCCGATCGGAATTTACTTTCGTTATGGAAATTCTCCAAACGAATACCTCGATAGGGCTGATTATAAGTTGTCAATAATAATAATAAAATAACTCATGGAGTTCGGTTTAGAACTGCATGAGTTATTTCTTTTGTATTTTTCGGAGACGACAATAAATCGATTTTAATTTTGATTCTATTCGAAACCTATTTGCGATTCTACTTTTAAATGCTACTATGTATGAAAAAAGAAAAGAGCGCCAGTAATGCCAAGCATTTTTCAACAAATAAGCGATTTTCGAACAATCTGGACCCATGTTCTGTAACTCAGGCGATAACTTATCACATTGATACGAAATGAAACGATTTGTTCCCCACTTAAAGCCACTGGAAAAATTTGTGTTTCTGTAACTCGTCGCGATAAATTCAATTTGAGATTTATTTCCACTGGAATTTCCATTGGAAGGCGATAAGGCGGACTGTCATATTGACATTAAAAAACAAAAGCATTATTTTTCAATTCAGTGTTTTGAAGTTCATAATTTTTGTGTGTTGTGTAGAAAAAATAATTTTAATAGATTAAAAATGTTCGCTATGATACTGTGAGGAGAATCCAATTACAGCCGCAATAAAATGCGGATTCAACGAAGGCACCTGCGGGACACCACGAATCCCTTCAATATAGCCGAAGAGCGGTTCCGCGAGTTATTTAGGTTCAGTCGAGAAGTGGCTCATCTTTTAGTAAGGGAACTAAGACCACACATGGCGTAAGGACAAAGACGAACTTTTATTCGTATTAACCTTCGAATTTGCACCGCTCTTCATTTTTTTGCAACCGGGTCATATCAAAGGGATATCGGGCAGGACTTTTCAGTCGCTATGAGCAGATCGATGGTCTCGCGGTGCATACATGAAGTAGCTGCTGTTCTTCAAAACAAGCTAATGGAGAAATGGATTAAGTTTCCAAGTGTTGAGGAATACGAGCCCATAAAGCGGCAGATTTTATATCGGTCCAACACTAAAATAACATAAATTGTTTATATAAACAAATGTGTGATGTGTAGTTAATATTATTCTTTCATACCTTTTTCCACTGATCGACCGTCTTAATATTCGGCCCTTGGGAGTTCAGGCAGAAACAAAGAGACTCCCAAGTTTCAGCATTTGATTGTCGGCTATTAAAGTCGTGGAATTGGCCGCTGGCAAAAGGCTTGTTTTCTGAAATGAAGTCTACCAGGGTCTCCTTCTGGCACTTCGAAACTCTAGCACATCTCTAAAAATATAATTTTTATTAATTGAGTTCTTAAATCAATTGTTTATTATTTACGTATTACCTTTTTTGCCTCCGACATTTTTTTGGTCTTCGTTCTTCGCTTGCTTTTTTCGTAGTGATAAATTTTGACATTTGAAGAGAAAGAGTTATCGACTTTCAAAGATACAGAAAACCATTTTATCGACTTTTTCCAGGATTCCTATTCCGTTTGTTCCAGTCGATAGAATTAACGACTGTCAAAGTTACAGAAAACGTTTCTCGGCGAGTTTTATCGCTTCGAAAGTTACAGGACATGGGTCCCTGCTCGCAGACATTTGATGTCTGCTTTGTTTTGACATTAACTTTCGAGTTAGGTTCCGATTCCGATTATACCATAGAATATGAAATAGAGAAAGAGGCATATATCACACATGCAGTGTACGTGATTGAAGCATTAAAATAAATTTAAAAAAACAGTTCTGATGATCATCTGTCATTTGGAATAGCCGTACGAGAGTATGAAAATAAAAGAATAGCCATATTTAAGAGTTGAAACTATATAAAAAAGTAAAATAAAAGTGATTCTGTTAAATATATACTATATTTCATTTAAAATAATACAAAACAATATGTGGTGCTGTGTTAAATCGTGCAAAAACACCTATAATAAGGATAGAAAAAAGTTTTTGTTTCACAAGTAGGTAAGTTTTTGGCTCATATTCAGCACAAAGTAGTTTGAAGTGATTTTTTTTAGGTAATAACACTATCGTAAAATACTTTTCAATTGATATTTTATGGTATTTTTTCTTAATAAAGCAATTCTGTTGAAAATTAAAATATGCTTCTACCTTGTGACTTCTCTGGAGACGACCTGTCAAATTATAAATTCTCGGACAGCGTTGGATTAGTTTTTGTTGGTGATGGCAAGGCGCCCAAAATCGTTGAGCCCGTAGAGGAGAATTATTTTTCTACTTAATTGACAAAAAATGTTCAAATTAACCATAAGTATAATTTCAAATTATTTGACTAAGAAAAATGTCTGTGAAAGCGTTTTTTTTTCATTAAAATAAAACTTAAAACTAAAAACTATATGTATTTTCATTTCTAAATTCCCAATTTTAAAGTTTCTGTAATAGGTAAGTTTTATTTTATTACTTCAAAATTGATTTCTTTGTTATTATAACCTTGGTAAGCAAATTAATTGAAAAAGACTTTCATTCCATCATTTATTAGATCGAATAAAATTAAACTAAATTAAAAGAAAACAATCTTTCAAGGCTGCAAACAATTTATTTGGGCGCCTCAGTAAGTAGCCGTTAACTTTCATGTCGACCCTGTATCAAAGCATTCACACAAGTATGCAAAATGCTTCACTTTTTTCTCGATATGCCTCTTCCTGTAGTTCTTATTCAATGGATTAAACAAAAGAATATAAAAACGAAGCCGCCACCACTAAAGCTGTTCGATTATCGCATTTTAAAGCGTCATTAAAGAGTTATAAGGCGTTTTTCTTTTGTAGTTCAGAGAAGAGTCTGAACTGTCAAACAAAAAATTGTGTTTCTTTTCTAATTCTCAACGTTCAGAGCATCAAATTTGTGTTTTTTTTTTCGTTCTGAACATGTTCTGAGCTTGTTCAGAGCACGCTCTATGAGCTCAGAATAAAATAACTGATAGGGCCCATACACAAATTAGCACATTCACTTTTCAACCATACACTATTCATGCAAACTGTACATTCTTTAGTCGTGTGTATATCGCTAACTAAAGAACATCTTTAAAAATGTCAGATTCAAAGTCCGCTGCAGCAGCTATTTTGATTGCATTGGCAATAAAAAAAATAAAAAGAAACGATTGTGGTTTAAAGAATGTCTGCAGATTAGGAACGTTAAATTATAAAGTTCTAAAAATTAAGCCCAAAATTTTTTATTTCCCGCTGACATTTTCTAAATTTAATTTCACTTCTCGAAATGGACCGCTTGAATGAGCAAATTAGTCCACACACTACACATGCTTGCATGCACAAACAAGAAAATATCAAAAAATTTTGAAATCACTCATGCCGCATGCACAACCACACATGCTACGCCATACACTCGCAGCTTGTATGCACTTGCACAGTCACTGGAATGTGCATGCATGCATGTGTAGTGTATGGGCCCTATGAGTATACTGAGTAAATGCTGAGCATAAGCATTTCATTGACAGAAATTGAAAAAAAAGAAACAAACACAAAAAAATGGATCACGAGAGCGGTAGTGATTCTAATGCAGAAATAAGTTTAATGAGAGATAATTAATGAAATATATTTTTTAATGTTTGTTATTATTTCAGGAGGCTTGAAATGGACAAGAGACATGGTTATTTATTTGATTACTTCAATAAAAGAAAATTATCACCGCTTACAATGTGAAGATAAAAAAAAGCCGTGCACCTAAGCATAGCAAAAACGATTAGCGATGAATTCCATGTCAAAGTTACTTTCGAGCAAAATGGACTCCAAATGGAAAGGGCCAGAAAAAAACTTATAAAAAAGTAATGGACCAAAACAATCAATTCTAATTTTTCTCTTTTGCTTCTTTACTCTGCAGAAAAAAAAATCACAAGTAAATTGACAAATACCAAATAGTTACAGCTAAAGGTTCAGTTCTGTTTCAAAAATAACTCTGAGCGTTTAGAACACATTTTGTTCAGAGCTTATTCCAGTGTTGCCGATTCAAAATGAAAAATATAATTATTTTAATCATGAGATTTCTTGGGCTGGGGCTTTTAAAAAACCAATTTAAATCTTAGCGGACACACGGGGTGATTAGTTACACCATGTTTAGAAAAAAGAAAACGGAATTAGGGTCTTTAACCTTTCAAATTAATGCAAAAACGACATCTACTGAGGGCAAACAAGAGTTCGAATTGACTTCACTGCATAGTTAGCCAAAAAAAATACATGACGCCACTTAGAGAGTTATTTTCTTGACCGGAGTTATCCTGGTGTAGCCGCTATGGTTAACAATGATTCGCAATTTTTTTTGAAAAAATAAATTATAAAATACATTTTTTAAGCAAAAAGAGGCTGGGTGCGACCCACACTGATAACTTCGCATTTTGTATTTATTGTAAAAAAATGTCCATTTGATATTCGTCAATATTTTTTTAATTTTTAAGTTATTGACAAATGCCAATTGAATTTTTTCGAAAATTTTACCAGATGTTAAGGACAGTATTTTCTATAGTAAAAAATTATTTTGAAGATGATATCATTATTTCTTCATTGCATATTTGCGCGCCAAATTTTTTTTTTAGTTTTTACTTTTAAGAAAATAACGGTATGTTGAACTATTTCCAAATTTATATCAAACCTGTATTACATTGGTATCAACACAATACAATTTATTTGAAGTCAATAGCATTATCCGTTCCTGAGATATATGCAACCAACTAAAATGTTCACTTTTTTTAAAACTGCTTTGTATGTACTGTACGTTGCATAAAACAAGTTTAATGCTTATAAATTTTAAAGAAATATTTTATGACTTTAAAATCAAAACAACTTTGATTTTTGGCTAGTTAATTGAAATTGATAAGTCCAATTATTGAATCTACTTCAAGTCTATTATTGAAAATAATCATTCCATATTGGCTGACGAATGTGGCAGAGAAAATATTTAAAAACAAATTTAGATGAGTGTGAATAAAACAAGCTATGTATTATCGGGCAGTTTAATTTAGCCAACATATTTCCAAAATACTTCAATGTCATTTACTTAATGAATACCTATCTCTTGATAACAATATTTAGCCACTTAATTTTTAAAACGAATTATAAGAAAGGAAATCCACGCAACATTTTAATTAAAACCATTTGTTGGGGAGAAAACTTAAATATCTTCTTTAAAGACTCTGTTGTTAAATCTCAAAATAATTCTTACAATTACACATAAATATTTTGCGGCTGCAGTGAATAACTTTTGCAACTTCAGTAACTGCAACTAGTTTTTGGGTTTAATGCTAGATTTAGTTCAAAGAGAAAGTTTTTTTTCTCAATTTCAGCAACCTTTCTTCTCAAAACGAGTAACTAGTTAACTTTTTTAAAGATTAATTTAAAAAATCATGCGATTTTCAGTGAATTCATGATTTCATTAGAAGTGGTCAAAAATCATGATAAATCATGAGATTCGGCAACACTGGCTTGTTCAGAGCATATTCTGAGCATTCTCGATTTGCTCAGACTCCGTTCAGAGCTCTTCTCTGAGTTAAAAAAGAAAAACGCCTATAGAGTCCAGAATTTGCGAATTCGAATGTTTTTATTAAAGAATCGAGTAACATGGTTGGGCCCCTGATATTCTGTTTGCTTGTGTGAAGCAGTTGGTGCAACGCATGCTTACGGGTTAGGAAGAATGATGTAATAGATTAGTATGATAGGAGTTTCTTTTATACTAGTTGGCAATGAGTTAATTTTCGTTGAGGAGTTTGCGGTGGCAATTATTTGTCTTTTATCGCGGTCAGCAAAATCTTCAAGCCCTTGTAATTAGACTTCCGTATTAGACATTTCATAATTTTGATTTTTTTGCAGTTGTGACACGTCTATGCACGCTTTTCGAGTTAGGTATAAGTATTTTAACACTTTTTTTGAACGGATGGCAGACAATGTACATTTTTAATTCAATTGTGATGGTATTTTCAACGTGATATTTTAATTTAGTTTTAATATTCATAGGAAATTAACCAAAATCTTCACTAAACTTCTACATTTCCTAAAAAGTATAAAATAAAAAAATAAATATAGTTTGAAAAAAAAACTAAAAAACACGCTTTTAAAACCCATCATACTAAAAAAGCGGAAAATAATTTTTAATATAAGCTGAAAACAATAATGAACTAAAAATACAAGTGTTATTGTGAAAAAGCGTTGGGCGCATTGGCCATATTTTTTTTTCATATATCGAGCGCCCCACGCTTATTCACAATAACACTTGTATTTTTAGTTCATTATTGTTTTCAGCTTATATTAAAAATTATTTTTTATTATTTTAGTTTTTTCAAACTATATTTATTGTGATTTAAGAAAACATTGAAACATTTCATTGAATCATTTAGTTGATTGAAATTTTAAATGAAATTGGAATTATTTATTTATTATTTAAAATCTCGTAATTTTAATTAAAAAAAAAAAAGTCACCCATAGCTAGGATTTGATCCCACGACCCTTGACGCTCAAACTGAAACGAGACCGCGCTTTAACCAACTGAGCCACCGCAGCACTTAAAATGAGGGAGTCTATTAATATTTATAAGCGCATAATAAAATCAGGAAAAAGCAGGAGCTGTGGGATTAAAATATTTAATCCTGGTAATCCTGATAGGGATATTGAGATAAACTTATGAAATTATTGTTTTGCCACCGGTTCTTGATATGTGTACAAAATTTTATTAAAATCGGTTCGTGTAAAGTGGGTCAAAATCGAGTGTAAAGGTGTCGGTTACATACATACATACATACATTCATACAAGTGAAGCTAATATAAGCGTGTTAAAAAAGAGGCTAGGTGCGACCCAAGATATACAGAAAACAAGGTAGTATACTGCGCATGTCGTTATCCTATCTCTCTCTTTCGTGTGACGTCACTCGAATTCCATTTGTTGAAGTGAGTTCAAACTTCAATAGTACTTCCTTAATTCGTTACAATTCCACACCAAAATTAACTCATTCTGCATTAAAGATTTATATATTCCCAAATTCATTTTAATATACATAAAAGTTAATGTCAAAAGATGTAGATTGGAATAAGAACTAATCACAACGATTACATGCAACACCTTCAACTTACCTATTCATTTCATCGTACACTCATTTAAAAAAAGTACAATTTACTATATTATGTATATGTAACTTTAAGAACAGATTTTATTTAATTTTCTTTTAAGTTGATCTTTTTTCTTCCAAACATTGTTTATTATATTTTTATTTTGAACTCTGATTCTAAAATACATCTTACAGCGAAAAAAAGTTTTTATATTTTCAGAGTCCAAAGAGCAGTCGGCTGCTAAAGAAAATAATTTTTGTATGTAATTGTTAGATGGTTCGAGATCGTATTGTTCTTGGGTATTGTTAAATTTGTTGAAAATAGAATCTAATTTAATAATAAAGGATTCGTTTGGCTTCTGAAGACCCCCTTCATTGATTATATTGTATTGTATTGTATATTTTATTGTAGCAGGAATTATTTACATTTTTTCTTATGACTATATTGCACAATTTACAGAGATTTAGTATAACGCTACTTTACTTCTGGAAACAATATGATTTTTATATAAATTATCACAGTTTTGTATAATAATAATAAGTCGAAGGAAAAGCTACATGCAATGATCCCCTCAGTGGATCTCCTATTTTTCTCTTACTCAAAACGTTGGCTATTACGCCGTCGTTTGCCTCTATAAGCGAGAACGCTATATAATAGAGCGAGCAGAATATAATACGACGGTTCCAGTCTGAGCGGGTAGCTCTTTAAAAAGGAACAATCTTGATTTCGAAAATATGTTTAAAGTCGAGCGAGTTGCTCTTAGAAGTTAAACACACTGGTTGGCGATTGAGGATTGACAACTTTTATTTCAAATTTTCATTTGTCTTTTATACAAAAATTAGTCTTCAATTTTCATTCAACTATTCATTCAATTTCATAATTTCACGGCCTTCGACAATTGAACTCCAATCACTTCACACCTTGCTCTAGCATATCGCCATATCAGCATTATTGTCCAAACGCGCAAATGTATGTATCTCATATATTTAACAACGAGGGCCATGCGGTAGATATTCCAAATACGTT
Source organism: Scaeva pyrastri (assembly GCA_905146935.1). Lineage (NCBI taxonomy): Eukaryota > Metazoa > Arthropoda > Insecta > Diptera > Syrphidae > Scaeva > Scaeva pyrastri. Next base: position 47,384,357 of record LR989929.1, read on the forward strand.
TGGTGGTAACATGAACCCTAAATATTTTCGTTGGTTGTTAGTCGCTTGCCTTCGGTCATTCGCCCCTTAGAAGTGTATGCACCTGAAATAGTATCTCATGCAGCGATGGCAATGCACTTGGAGTATATTTATGTGAATGCATATCACATTGAATATATGAGCAACGTATTTCAAATGGATACAAATTTAATGGTTTAGGTTGATATGGCGCTATGCGTACGTATGTGCGATCCCTTCACATACAAAAAAAAACCTTCTTAAGTTGTCAGAAACATGTTTTCCAAGATTAGAGAGAATAGGAGGCAAACAAGCATCGAAAAATGCCAATCTCAAATATGCTTTACAAAAAAATAAAAAAGAAACGATATCTTACAAAAGTAAGCAATTACAACAGAAAAATAAATAACAAATAGGAATATACATACATATACATTTAATATACATATATACAGAATCAAGAATAAATAGTAAAAAATTAACAAGATCATAAATAAACAAATATATAAATAAATAAATGAATAAATAAAAATAAATAAATAAGTAAATAAATAAATTAATAAATAAATAAATAAATAAATAAATAAATAAATAAATAAATAAATAAATAAATAAATAAAGAAATAAATAAATAAATAAATAAATAGATAAATAAATAAATAAATAAATAAATAAATAAATAAATAAATAAATAAATAAATAAATAAATGAATAAATAAATAAATAAATAAATAAATGAATAAATTAAATAAATGAACAAATAAATAAATAAATTAATACATAAGTATATAACAAACAAAGCTTTTACCAATATTTTTTTTTTTTCAATTTTTGTTTTTTTTTTTTGTTTTGTTTTTTTTTTTGTGTTTTTTTTTTTTATTAATTAAGTAGCTAAATTTGAGATGAGGTAGTTTTCGGAAAGACTACAAGATGCGTTATATCGCTCAAACAGATTTCTTATTCTAAATGAAACTTTTTCAATGTTGGCCAATACGTGGAGATCAATCGTAGAATAGTGCCATGGCAAATTAAGCATCATTTTGAGTACTTTATTTTGAGTTCTTTGTAATCGAAGTATATGGCTGTTGGCACATGTTCCCCAAACGGGTGACCCATATAACATTATGCTTTGAAAAATAACCTTAAAAATTATGAGCTTATTTTCAATACTGAGTTTTGATTTCCTATTAATAAATGGGTATAACATTTTTATAGTCAAATTGACCTTGTTAATTGTTTCTTGTATATGAAGCCCAAAAGTAAGTGTTTTATCTAGGTGCACTCCTAGATACTTAGCACTGGATTTCCACTCTGTCGGAATGCCATTAATTTGGAGCATGTTGCTAGGTAGGAAGCAAGCTTTTCTTTTTCTGGTGAAAAAGATCGCTTGAGTCTTCCCAGCATTTACTTTAATTTTCCAATCGCTAAAGTATGTTTGCACAGTATTCCAGGCAGATTGCAAGTTAGTTTCAATGTTAAAACCAACTGAATCTGATGAGTATATGCACGTATCATCTGCAAATATTGCTGATCTACAACTTGGTAAATTCGGGAAATCATATGTAAATATTGTGTACAGCAAAGGACCAAGAACTGATCCTTGTGGTACTCCTGCTGGGATTTCGTGTACTTGAGAGTGGCAGTTATTAACTGAAACTTTGAAAAACCTTTCAGTGAGGAACGAATTTATGATTTGAACAATGAAGATTGGGAAATTAAGAACTAAAAGTTTATGTATAAGTCCTTTATGCCAAACCGTGTCAAAAGCCTTTTCTACATCTAACAAAACCATACCAGTGCTTTTTCCCAATGCTAGATCTCTTTTTAAATCGTTTGTTATCCGATGAACTTGGTGTACAGTGCTATGCCTACTTCTGAACCCGAATTGTTCCGCTGGAAGGATATTATGCGTGTTTAGGTGCATTACAATTTTATTCTTAATAAGTTTCTCAAGACATTTACTGAGAGAACTAAGCAAGCTTATGGGTCTATAGCTACTTGTTGTGGAGGGATTTTTTCTAGGTTTTTGAATGGGAATAATTTTGGCTGTTTTCCATTTCTTTGGAAAATAAGCCAATTTAAAACAACCAGTAAAAAGAGTTTGTATAAATTTCACACCGGTTCTGGGTAGATTTTTCAAAATTATATTCTTCAAACCATCGAATCCTGGGCTCTTAGAATTTCTTAGACTAGCAAGAATAGCTTTTATATCTTCCTCTGAAATTATATCATCATCAACTTGAAAGTGTTGGGATCTTATAACTGCCATAGAATGTTCTACAGCAGTTTCACTTCTACTCATAATGTTGTAACCTAATTGATGGTTACTTGAAAATTCATGTGCTAGGGCATTAGCTTTTTCAAGGTTTGTCAAAAGTACTGAATTTGAAGTTTTTAACGCTGGAATCTGACTATTTTTTTTCTTAACAATTTTGACAAGGTTCCAAAAAGGCTTACTAGCTTTATCCAATGTTTGTAGTTTTGCATTCCACATTTTATTTTTTTGTTCCTGTGTAAGTAATCTAATTACATTATAAAGGACTTTAGTTTCTGTCAGGTAAAAAGCATCTCTAGTTCTCATCCACAACAACCTATACCTATTCCTCTTTTTAATAAGTTGAACGATATTAGTGGGAAGTAAATTTGTGTAATCATTGGACACCCTTTTTTTAGGAACGGATTGTGCTACACTCTCGAACACAACGCTTGTAAAATTATCAACAGCTTCATTAATTTGATCGCAAGTGACTTCATTAGGATCTATTGTCGGTAAATTTTCTAACTTAGTACGCAACTTCCTTTTGAACCTTCTCCACTTAGCATTTTTGAAATTAAAAACCATGTTCTCGTTAAGAAGAGGTGCATGATTAACGCTACACATGACCGGGAGATGGTTTGAACTTAAATCATTTTTTACTATAGGCTGACTGAAAAGTTCCGGCATATTTGTTAAAAATAAGTCAATAGTTGAAGGATATGTTCTATCATTTGGGGATATACAAGTAGGTTCGGGAGGATACATAATATTGAATGAGTGCCTAGTATTCAAGTCATACAATATATTACCCCATGCGTTTGCTCTCACGCATCCCCAATTTCTATGCTTACAATTGAAATCACCGCCAATTAAAAATGTTTCATTTCTAGAGACCAATTTACGTAAGTCATTTCTTAAATCATACCTTTTTCTTTCTGAACTGTTACCACCCGGAAAATAAACAGAAAATATTTTAATTGAATGTCCATTAGCAAATGGAATTTCAATACCAATATTCTCCATTACCTTAGTATCAACAATAGGTAGTAATCTATGCTCTATTGTTCTTTTTACAAACACGGCAACACCGCCTCCTATTCTCTCTTCTCTATCTAGTCTATAGCATTTATATTCTTTATTTGCAATATTTACATTTTTATCTAACCATGTTTCATTTACAAGACTGACACCAATATTATGTTTGCTTAGAAAAGCAAAAAATTCTATACATTTAGACCGAATGCTTCTAGCATTCCAACATATTATATTCAAGTTTGTGTTTGTCATTATTTACCTGAGTATAAATACTTAATTGCTAATTGTGCAATACAATTGAATTGATCTGCTTTTGTTTTACATTGACCAAGTAAAATAATCATCTCTGCAGTGAGAGAGTTAATCTCTTCCATAGAGAAAAGTTCATTAGTGTTGGTGTTGATGAGCCCGGTTTTGTTGACATTGTTGGACCAAAAATTGGAGTGCACATTGTTGATTTGATTAGTCTGGTTCGTTGCTGCTGCTGATGATGACATGTCACTCTTGCGATGGTTGGTTTTTTTTAGAGCGGGAAAGTCATTTACGTTAGAAGTAAATGATTGCGATGGTTCTTGATAAGTTCGCCTATATATAGTGCTCGGTTTTTTTCTTGCAGATAGTTTTTCTCTTATTTCGAAAAAACTTTTCCGACTTATGCAAACAGGATCGGTGGATTTATGAGTTTCCATACAATTTGCACATTTTATATTGGTGGATTTACATTCTTTAGTGTCGTGGTTTTCCGAACAATTAGCACAGTGTGTCTTAATGTGGCAGTGTTTCTCTCCGTGCCCATACATTTGGCAGTTGTAACACTGGGTAATTTTGTTGCGCGGCCGGCGAGCAAAATCCCATCGCACTTGTGTTTTAAAAATTGAGCGGAAATTTTTCTTTAAATCATTTAATCTAATAGATCCAATTTCAAGATAAACTAGATAAAATATATCAATAAATTGATCATAGTTTTTTTTAATTAATTTTATATTTTGACATTTAAGTCCAATGGAGTTGAGTTCATTTTTAAGTTCAGAAGTATTTAACTCATGTAAGCCATACAACATGACTTTGAATGACCTCTCTTTTGGCAGATCATGAGTGTAAAATTGCCAATTTTTTGTTTTTAACTCATTACACACTTTATCGTAGGTTTCTAAAGTCGTAAAGTCCACCTTTGGCACGTATCACTCCAAAAAACATTTCCAAGAGATCCTGGTTAAGCCGGTAAGTAAGGATATAAGAAACATCTTGCGATTCCTTTAGGTAATCAAATAGCATAATTAAAGACCGTATGCTCATTAAAATTCCTTGCTGGAAAGGAGCAACCCAACCCGAATCGCATCCTTAGCACAATGCTTTCCATTTTAGATAGGATTTCTTTTTGCAAATCAATTTCAAGTCCATAAGCCGCTTTTTTTGGTCTTGAATCTACTCTTGGAGCTTTTGAATTAAAAATGTTGAACCACTCATCAATCTGCATTGGAAAATAACATATTTATATTAAAATTACATGTAAGAAAGTACCATCAACTTACAGTATTGATTAGCTCCGATAGTTCTTGCCAATTAGGAGCTTTTAGAATACCTAACATTCCCATTCGATTTAAAGCGCACGAATTTGTATGTGAAAAGAGTTGAGTTGCGTATTTTACCTGTAAAAAAAATTTTAATTAGAAAAAAATAAATGGCTAAATAGGTATTACCTTTTGCCTCTTGCTGCGTTTAACAGTTAAATGTTCTGATGAAAGCTTTGGTGCAATTTTCAAATCGCTTATGTCATTTTCAAGAATATCAATCAACGGAGCGTGTGTCAAGTGCTTGTTATCAATGAAGATTCCCTCATCAAGGAAATGATTCCGAAGCAATTTAACCATATGGGGAACGTCAGCAAATATAAATACCTTTTCGTTTTGTTCTGTTGGGTGTTGAATATACGGCTTGTTTTCATTAGCCTCCATTAAAGACTTTGTTAGTTTTTTGTCATAGTTGTAGTAAAGTGGCTGCTTCCAATTGCTAAAAATCCCTCGTGCCATTATAACTTGCACATAGTTAACCGGCGAAAACAAAGTATCCGTTTTTTTTTTCGTACTCGTAACAGGATCTAATCTTCATCTCATCTGCCATGAGCATGCAAACTTTATCACTCTGCGAGAGATAAGCATTCTTCATTAAATTGAAAACCGTGTTTAAAAACCCAGGATTGATATCAATTTTGGATGCCCACTTTTTCAACGTGATGATAGCAGGGAAGGGATAGCCTTTTTGCAGTAAAAATCGGTAAGCTCTGAGGCCACTGGCATGGATTGCTATACATTTGGATATTTCGTCTATACTCCACTTAATCCGTATATTCTTTTTCCAATTTTTTTTTCTGTGTGGGAGTGAAAATGGAGTTTGTTGCCATGCATTCTTGTTTAAGATTATAGTTTTCCTGCATTAGGGCCGTGATTTTCGAATTTTGGGACATTTTTTCGTCCTCAAGCGTGATTGTTTTTTGTTTAAGTTCTGCAATAGTATTCACTATTTTCCTTGAGTCAAAAGCAGCAGTAACTTCAGGCCTAATGATTTGGAAATGGAATTTAATATAAACAAATTGTATGCTCTTGATTTTATGCTTACATGCTGGGTTCAAGGTGCTCTTCTTCAGGGGAAATAGCACAGAGTTGGACTTCTTCAACAGAAGCGGTTTTCAGCAGACCATCAATGTCCAAACGTCGCTGTCGTTTTTCCAGGCGATCCATACGTTTGCTGTTTTTTTCTGTTTTCTCTTTATTTGTAGAACTGGTGATTGGAAGATTTTCTGTTGGAATGGCGTTGGCTTTAAGTTTTTTACAACTTTTTGGCGAATATTCCAGAAGTTCGTGTTGTAAATTACGAATATATTGATCCCGAGTGAAATGATTTGAGCAAATGTAAGCCGTTTTCAAATTTATATTATCTTTTCTGCCACATTTTCTTTTCCAAGCTTTTGCCACCATTAAATCTTTTGGAAAACGAAATAACTTCACACGCACATTATTCACTTTATTTTTGTATTGTTTTCTTTTTTTATTATTGTTTATAGAACAACCAAAAACAGAACAAATTGCCATATTTATTTATTTAACCCAATAATTTTTCAAAACACAACTCACAAGCGAAAATAAATTAAGAAAAGCGCAGCTGTCAGTCGACAGTAATTCTGATGACGAACATGAGCAGAAGATACACAAAATATTGCGCGGGAATATATTACCACAAATAATCGTATACAGATGTCTCACGCTTATGGAGAAGAATGACCTATGAAATGAAAAAAGCTTTATTTTTAAAAGCTTTAAATAAGATCTTTTCCTACAAAATCAAAGCTCTTTCTGAAATATTTTGTTGCTCTACTCTCTGACACTCTTTTCTTTTACCCCTTTCGAGATTATTTGTTTTTGTTTGTCTATTTGTTGCTTGCTTTTTTGTTTAGTCTTCCATCCCAGGTATATTTTTCTTTGTGCTACGACCAAGGAAAGACAAGTGATGGTTTTTTTATTATGCTTTTGTTGTTGTATTTGCGTCTATAATTTGTAAGGTCGTCTCAGATTTGAGACAAAATAAAAGGAGAAGATTGAATGTGTTGATTTACACAAATGTATGTATAAGTTAATTTATTGCAGTTAGATTTTAATTAAAAAAAAATAATTTTTTCTTTATTTTTATTTTAATCTTTATTTTATTTTTATAATTTTCAAACCGGCAGCGATTCCGCCTTCTAAAAACTTAATGAATATTTTTCTTAAAATCTAGACCTTAAATACCTACTTAATGCTTACGTTGCATAATTTCATAATAAATTTATTTCTAAGAATTAAATTATTTGCTGCAACGGATACTTGGTGTCATTGCCCAGACACCAAGTCAGCATTTTCCGTGGGAAGTACAAAATTAGCTTGTTGTCGTTAACTCTTCCCCTCTTAAATGAAAACGTCCACGTTTTTTTAAAAATATGGGATCTGGTAGATGCTGGGATGATCTGAAATATTGGGATATGAATAGCTTTTTGGTTTTGTTTCTGTAGGGATGAATACTGGTGTTGGGTTTGTTTCGGGAGACTTTTTATTCCTAATTTTCATCTTAAGTATTATTGCGATCAGGAATATTAGAGTGAAAATTGAATAGTTGATCCATTGATAAGCTTCTTTTTCTATTTGAATTTTGTTGATGTGTTTTGTATTATTCAAATGGAGTTCCTTCATCAGCTGTAAGGACAGGATTTCTTCTATTTCGGATTCTTCGGAGTCTGCGTGTAGAAGTGGTGGTAGTTCATTAATTTTCGTTATTTCATCAGCAATATATTGTTGATTCCTGATTTTTAATGTAGTGTTGGAAAATTTAATAAGATAGGTACCATTCAATGATCTGGTGATATTATCTACTTCTATGTTACCATCAAAATTGTTTAAAAGGATCGTTCCTGGTTCTATTTCTTCAACTTGTGGGATGTGGTGACTGTTCGTTCTTTTACACGTAGCATTTTCATTTCTTATTAAATTATAAATACATTTATCATTACTTAAGTCTATAATATTAGATTGTTTACATAGAGATAAATCATTTATTGTTTTACATTCATTCTTTATGCCATATATAATATTATTTTTCTTCAAAATATTTGTATTTGAAATTTTATTAGCAACATTATTATTTTTTATCAATGGTTTTACAGTTAGTTTTTCGAATGTTTCATTTCCCGTTTTTGGGATGCTTAAAATATAAAGAATAGTGGATATGTCCATAGCGACTTTTATTTCGGGAAATTCTAATCTTTCTTCGATATTTCTAAAAGGTTCATTTGTTTTATTTTTATTTATATTTTGCAATATTATATCGATTTCTGATTTGGAAAGTATATTTGAACTTACGATATTTCTCTTACTTAATTCAATTGCATAAATTATATTTATTATTTCTTCTTTTATAAGCTTTGTTTTATAAAGTAGACTTAATACTAATTCGTTTGCAAAAGTTTTATCTTTTTTCAATTCGATCATTATTTCATTAGTTACATTTGTTAATTTATTAATTCTTTCAATGTATGCCTTGTTTATTAAGACTTGATTATTATTGTTTTCTAAAACATTATTTATCTTATTAACCATTACTTCATAATCTTCGTGGTCGGGATTACCCGCGACCCATTTCCAGGCTGAACCTATAAAGTTTAAGGATCTTTTTGATCTGTTTGTTTTGATGTTATTTATAAGGTTCTTAGTATGCTTGAGTTCGTGTTCCAGGATGGGAAAAAAAACATTTTTAGGTGGGATATGTTCGTATAGGAGGGATGAAGTTTTTGCTATATAGTCTTCATAGGGAGGTATTTCTATGATGTGGATGAATTTGATATTTCCGGTTTGGATTCTCGCAAGCCCATGTTTTAGAACAATTATTTCAGAATTAGAATAATCGAGTATTCTAACTTCTGTGATGACGAAAGGGATAAAATACCTGTAGGGAAAGAAAAGTAGATTTCAACTTTTTATATTTGATTTATGTACTATTTTGTCGGATTCTGTTACAATAGTTTTGGTTTTATTTTCTTTGACTATCTCCTTTTTGTAGCGGGGTGTTAGTTTTGAACCTAATCTTTTGTTAATTTTGACATAAACGATATCACCAGGTGAGTAATTTTTTATGTATTGTTTTTCTTGCAATTTTATTATGTTTTCTTTTCTTGCCTTTTCAAACTGTTCTGGGTCAGTGCTAACATTTCTGCCAAAGAATACTTCTATGGGTTTTTTTCCTATTGTAGAATGAACTGAGCAGTTGTATTCGTAGACTGATCTATCTAATAATTCAAGAAATGATTTATGAATCTTTTCAGTTTTCAGACAACGCATTATTTCTGAGAGTGTAGAGTGGAACCGTTCCACTTGTCCATTAACTGTACTAGAATGGGGGGGTGTCTTGTAAATTTCTATTTTTAATTGATCTTTCAAGAGAAAACATATGGATGCTGCACTAAACGATTTTTCATTGTCAAAGACGACAATTTTAGGAACACCGAAAACAAATAGGATTTGTCTTAAAGGTTCCATTATGTCTTGTGCTGCTCTTGATTTAAGGATTTTTGTTTGCGCGTATTTTGAAAATTTGTCCAAAGCAGTGAGAACTAGATTACCTTCGGTTGAATAGATATCTATATGTAGGATATGGCCTGGATATTGAGGAATGGGAGTTGGTTTGAGTTCAGGTTTTTGCGGATGTCGATCATATTTGTGCTCGTGACAGATTTGACATTGTTTAACTAGTTTATTGATTTTTGCGTTCATCTGTGGAAAATAGTAATTTTGGAGTAGTTGCGTTTTATTTTCTCGAGCATTCCTATGAGCTCTATTATGAATTTTAAGAATATGTTCTTCTTGTTCAGCTGGGTTGGGCAGATCAGTAACTTTTGTTTGAGTGAAGCGGATCTTATAGTTTTTAAAGTAAAGTGGGTAAATGTTTTGGATTATACCCATGGTTTCTTCATTGGTCATGAGCCCGTTTATTATGTTGGGTATGAGGTATCGTTTGAATATGGAGATAATGTTTTCCTTAGAGTAGGAAGGTTGAACAAAAGTATGTCTACGGAATTTTGGAAAAGGAAATTGGAGTTGATAAGAGTTATCTTCTCCTATAAGAAAGATAAGTTGGTTTCTGAATACGTTGATTGGGATTTCTACTGCTGGTATAAGTTCATGTGATGAACTTTCATCGCTATGTTGGGAAGCTGTAAGGGAATTTGTTTGAGAGATAAAAGGTGGTCTTGAAAGTGCGTCGGCAACAACGTTGGATTTACCTGGCTTATATCTTAATTCGTAGTTATATTCTTCTAATGCCGATTTCCAACGTTTCATTTTAGAGTTATTATTTTTGTTACTTAAGGAATATGTGAGGGGTTGATGATCTGTTAAAATTTTCACTTTTGCTGAGCCATAGAGGTAATTTCGAAAAGAATTCAGAGCCCATATGATAGCCAGCATTTCCTTTTCATTTGCGGCATAGGACTCTTCTGTTTTACTTAACGTTCTCGAAATGAACATTATAGGTTTATCTTGTTGGGATAAAACTGCTCCAAGGGCGTAATTTGAAGCGTCGGTTGTGAGTTCGAAATCTTTTTTGTAATCGGGATAGGTTAATATTATGTCTCTTGATGCTAGGGATATTTTTAATTTGTCAAATGCTTCTATTGCTTCGTCATTAAGGTTAATTAATTTTTTAGAAGAGAGGTTTTTGGACACGCGTCCGTCTTCCCCTCTTAGAAGGGCTGTTAGGGGTTTTGCTAATTGGGCGTAGTCCTTAATAAAACGTCTATAGTACCCTGACATGCCTAAAAATGAACGTAAATCTTTGAGTGTTTTAGGTAATGGAAACTCGAGTACTGCTTTTACCTTTTCTGGGTTAGTTTTTATACCATCAGAGGAAATAAGGAATCCAAGGAATTCGACTTCCTCTTTGAAAAAATCACACTTGTCTAGCTGCACCTTCATATTGGCAGTTTCGAGAGTTTTAAAAATAGTCTCAATACTCTGCAAATGTTCTTTTTCATTTTTGCTAAAAATTATGATATCATCGATGTAAACGAAACATATTTTCCCAATATGTTCTCTCAAGATATCGTCGAGCGCTCTCTGAAAAATGGATGGAGCATTTTTCAGACCAAAAGGCAGCCTGGTGAATTCATACTTCCCGTTATTCACCGAGAAGGCTGTTTTTTCGATGTCTTTTTCTTTGAGAGGCATCTGATGGAATCCACTTTTGAGATCAATAACAGTGAAATATTTATTTTGGCCTAGTTGCGCTAAGACTTGGTTGATTTCAGGTATTGGGTACTTGTCAGGAATGGTAATGGTATTAAGTTTGCGATAGTCAATCACCAATCGATACTTTTTTTTGCCGGATGCATCTAACTTTTTGGGAACAATCCACACGGGTGAATTGTATGGCGATCTCGAAGGTCTTATAATACCATCTTTAACCAGTTCTTGTATTTGGCTTTCCACCTCGTCTTTAAGGGCCATTGGATAAGGATAACATTTTGTATAGACGGGTGAGTCTGAAATTGTTCGGATTTCTCCTTTTACAACGGTGGTATAGGTTAATTTCTCGTCTGGATCATCGAATAATTTTAAATACTTCCATGCAAGTGTTTTTATAGAGGCTTCTTGTTCAGTCGTCATATGTTGCGTTCGCAACGATAAAGTATTGACTGATTGTGCAGCGAGCTGCTTAATTCGAATATTAGTAGAGCCTTTAATTGTCATGTAATTATGACGAGTATAGATAACTGCGGATAAATCTTTTAGACTATCATTTCCGAGGATAGCATTAAAAGATTTTAAATGTGGCATAAGGAAGAATTTAATTTTAAGATCTTTTATTCCGAACAAATTGACAAAAGTGTGGTGTGTTATTTCTACGTTTCCTACTACAGAATTTGCATAAAACTTTGCTTCATTGGGTATTGGGTTTTTTATTAAAGAGGGTTGAATATAATTTTTATTGGATCCTGTATCGATTAGAATTTTAAGCACTTCGTCACCAGATGTTTTTACTTCAATATAGGGTAACGAAGAGCTTGCTAATCTAAAAAATGTATGTCGCTAAGTTCAGAAGCTATTTCAGTGACATTATCATCTATTTGTTCATTGTTTAGGGGTTCTATGTAATTATTGAAAGTTTGACAATATTGTTGGTCATCTAACTGAGAGGCGTCGTAGTATTGCTTAAGTTCTAACTCTTCTGGGTTTTCTTGAGTTGATGCATTCAAGTGAAAATTCCTTTGTAGTTTACTAGGGTAATTGGGTTGTTGTGGTTGATGGTTTGTTCTTTTCGGTGCTGGTGGCCAGTTTCTCTGTTGTTGTTGGTACTGCGGTCTATTAGCGTAATTCACTTTAGCTGTTCCAATAGTTGATGTTTCCATTTGGTCCTGCCTTGGTTGTGGCCTTGGTGGTGGTCTAATGTTGTTTCCTTGAGCTTGATTAGAGGGTTGATGTTGGAAAGGATTGCTTTGTGAGGGTATTTGTCTAGGACCGTTATTATTGAATGGAAGTGGTCGATTGTTATAATTCATTACAGGACGGGGGACATGTGCAAATTGGGCAAGCTGTGGATAGAATGGGATTTGACGATTGGGTAAGGAATTATTATTATGTGTTCTTCTGGGAGGAAGTTCTGGGGGCATTGAATTATGGATTCTCTTTGTATTATTATTTGATGCTATTGCATACTGAGCACGATAGTTTTGATTTTCTAATTTCAAGCATAAATGTAATGCTTGGGGTAAATCGGAAGGTTCTCGGATGCCGAGAAGCCTAGGTAGATCGCCTTTAAGACCCCTTATAAAGGTGTCAAGGGCTTTGTCTCTATAAGTATGCATTAACATGTTCAAAGCTTCTGCTCCCATTTCCATAGAAGAAATTTTGTTGAGAATTAGTGAGAGATGAGTATAGACTTCTTGGTAGAAGTCCTGTATAGAAGAGTTACCCTGTACTAACGAAGTTAATTGGTACTCTAAAGTTCCCAAATCACGCTTATCTGCGTAATGGAGCGTAAGGCATCTGGAAATATTCTCCCAATTAAGGGGCGTATTGTAGGACTCGAGAACATGGTCTGCGTGTCCAACAATTTTATTTCGGATCACGTTTATGATACCAAAATATTTTGGAGAGCCTCTTGTGGAATCATAGATTCTAAGTATTCTTTCGACGCTTTTGCGCCAAGAACTAAATTCGCCAGGTTGTCCAGAAAACTCTCTCAAGCTTCTGACAGCATCAGGTATTTTATCAAGGTCTGAAATATTTCCTTGTTGATCTGGGTTGATAATTTGATCGATTCCTGCGAACTGATCAGAGTTGGGGTTCATTATTGAATGAACAATGCGCCTACCATCTGTTTGGAGGGCTTGGGTTACCATGGAGGTAACTAAGTTCTGCAGTTCAACACGATTTATGCTATTGTTCTGTTGCGCTGGAGGAACAATGGCTGGTTGGGGGACAATGGCTGGTCTAGCAAGATTTTGTGGATTCGACATGGTTATTTGTTTCTTTTAAGATTTTACACTTAATTACTATTTTCTAAAGATTTTGTGTGTTAAATAAGGTTTTAATTATCTATTAAATTGATTTCGATTTTAATTTTTTCTTTACGCTTAGGATTGTATTTAAAATATTTTTAAATAACGTTGCAAGGCATTCATTGATTTCACTTATGTTCGCAAATATTTATTATTATATATTTTTTATATTTCTTAAAATAATAAGGTTTTAAATTTATGTCACTTTTTTTTATAAAGGAAAATGAATTTTTTATGACCTAAAAATAATTCTAAATTGTTTCTCATAAATGAATTAAATGTTTTCATAATATTCTTAACCATTGATGTCTTAATTTTTCTCAATATGAAACTTAAATCTGTTTAAAATATTTTTATTTTTTCAAATCAATAATCTTAAGATACGTAAATATTTAAAATTCTTACAATAACAAGCTGATACGCATGGTTGTGGAGCGGCGTGTAGTTCAACTACGTCCTTTTTGCTGTTCTGCTACTAAGGGGCCCTTTTTCCAATTCTCCAACACTTTATGGTATTTTCACTTTGATTTAAAACTGTCTATTTCTGCAACAGTTTTATTATTTTTTTTTTTTCTCTTGTTTTTTTTTTTTTTTTCTTCTTTTTTAAATTGTCACAATTTTAAAGAGATTCTTTCGGGACACTTATTTTTTAAAATCAATTTCGCGTACCGAGGGGACTACTTGAGAACACTTTTCGGTTTACTAAATGTTTTTTTCTACGAATCTATTGTGCCTACTTTTAGGCACTTTTACCGGGACGTACAACACTTAGATTTTTTCGCGATATTTGATTTTAAAGGTCCCTGCTCGGGCGCCAGTTAATTTATTGCAGTTAGATTTTAATTAAAAAAAATAATTTTTTCTTTATTTTTATTTTAATCTTTATTTTATTTTTATAATTTTCAAACCGGCAGCGATTCCGCCTTCTAAAAACTTAATGAATATTTTTCTTAAAATCTAGACCTTAAATACCTACTTAATGCTTACGTTGCATAATTTCATAATAAATTTATTTCTAAGAATTAAATTATTTGCTGCAACGGATACTTGGTGTCATTGCCCAGACACCAAGTCAGCATTTTCCGTGGGAAGTACAAAATTAGCTTGTTGTCGTTAACTTATATAATACATATATTGTGAATTGGTTGGTTTGACTTTGTAGGTCTTTTCATTCTGGAATGAATATTTGAAAGATTTTACTTTGGTTCCTAGGAATTAATTTTGTTAAAATGAATGAATATACATAGACGAATTTTATTTTCCTGTAAGTCGGTAGGTATATTTTTAAATAGAAAAATAATCAGTTAGGTACCTGCTTTAATTTTTTTTTTATTTATTAATTTTGATTTTTTTAGTTTATCCACAGTTTTTTTTTTTTAAATATCTAGGTACCTAGTCATTACTATTTGTAGGTCAGTGGTTAGCTTGTTGTGGTTGAAAACGAATGATTGAAAAATTTTCTAATTTTAAAAAATTATAACTTTATTGAAAGGTGAGTTAAGTGACCAAAAAAAATATTTTGTGATTGGATATTTATTTGTCTTTGCCACAAAAAAATAAGTATTTACCTACATACGTAAAAAATACTAATGCAGATTCATTGATGGCAATTAATGCATAATAAGTGGGGACTAATTTTAATACATACATATGTTAGTGTATTTGAACAATTTTATAAACGGTTGGAAATCATTTTTTACATGTGTTACGATTTATTTGTTTTAAGGAATTAAAACGTACTTATGTACACATTATGTACTATGTAACTACAAACAAATTATAGAAGATGAAGTATGAATTCATTAAGAACTTATTAAAATTGTATTTTAGATGTGTAATGGTTGTTAAAATATAATTTTACATCCAAGCGTGAATACGAATGAGTAAAAAGAAACTAAATCACCCACAATAATGATGTATCAATCAACAGTTTCCTTCAATGATATAGTTTCCAGGGGACACGAACATGGACGTGGCAGAAACTTTGTTTTTCATTAACTCAGCTCAACATGTGTAACCCATCTACATACCAATTGACTTCAAATTAGATATTTTCTTCTTGTATGCAAATTAACATGCCTACGCGATATTTAACATTCTGAGCTAAGACGTTTTGCTTAAAAATGAAAAAAAAAAATCTTACTAAATCAGAACCAAAAGATTGCAATTCTTTTTTTCAATAGGCAGTTACCTACTCGTACATCCCAATAAGAAATATGTATCTACAATGTACACATCTGCAAAAAACCGAATACCGACTAGTGATACAAAAACAATACATCCCAAGATCCCATACAATAGAAGAAATACAAATAAACAGAAAACATTTTTTTTTATCAAGAAAAAGAAATATTTTTCAATAGGAAAAGATCTCTACACTGGAGTTGCCACAGTAACACAACTTTATTCCTGAATATTCTATTTTTCCTTTTTGATTTAAGGATATATTTCTTATTGACCTACTGTTCCATAGTTCTTTCACCTTAAAATAATTATTTACATTTTGTTTTGAAAATAAATGTTTTTACTAAAAGGACTTATTTTTCTTCGTGAGCAATTCATATTTAACTTGCCCTGAGGCAACACTGCTTTCTGCAATCCAAATCATCAACTTCCAAAATCCTTGACCACATTTACGTAGATAGATACCTACAAAATGTAATACAAGTAGAATTATCCAGCCAAGCAGGCGCCTGCCAAAAAAGTATACAGGAATACAACAACAATATTCACACAAGAATAGGAGGAAAAAAGAATAGAAATAAACATATGTCGGAAAAGAAGTGAATCAACAAAAATAACAATGAGAGAAAAAGGGATGTGTGATATTTTTTGTGCCACATTCTTATGAGACGGAGAAATTCATTGAAAAGCTTTACATTTTGTCAGTTTCTTCTTTTGGTCTCTCTTCATTTGAACTTTGAAAGTTGTCGCTCTGAATTTTTTGATTTTTGTAGTTTTGTCAGCTGATATTTTGTCGGCTAATAAAATTTCTTAGGACATTTTTTTGTATGGGGATGAGACATCTGTATATGATTATTTGTGATATTACCTTTCTATTCTGTATATCTTGGGTGCGACCCACACTGATAACTTTCTATTATACTTTGAAAACTTGGGATTCCTGATATTAAACCATTTACTTTTGATGTTGATTAATAATAACAATTTTACTAACAAAACAGTATCAGACTTAAGAAATTTCTCGGGATATTATAGCGGAAAAACAAGATTTCACAATTTTTGGTAGAACTTTTTGCAGTTTTTTAAATATTGTAAAAAAATTAAGGGTCCAGGTTAAAAACGGCACAAGTCCATTTTTTTCAAAATTAACCTATAATATTGTGTAGGTTTTTGCAAAGTACTTTCTGATGTTCTATTCTCTTTTTCTAAAAAAGTGCTATTCTTCCTAAAAACCATAAAAAAAAACGAGTGTGCTTTAAGGCGT
The DNA here is from genome assembly GCA_905146935.1 of Scaeva pyrastri. Classification (NCBI taxonomy): domain Eukaryota; kingdom Metazoa; phylum Arthropoda; class Insecta; order Diptera; family Syrphidae; genus Scaeva; species Scaeva pyrastri. The sequence goes on from LR989929.1 coordinate 47,401,172, forward strand.
TTTTCTTTTTAAGCTCAGAGCAGAGAACTGGAGTTGTCAAAAAAAGATCTGTGTTTCTTTTTTAGCTCAGACATTTCAGAGTGCTCAGTTTGTGTTTCTTTTTTCAATCGGAGCTAGCTCGGAGCGCGCTCTACGAGCTCTAAATAAAATGACTGAGCGAATGGAGTAAAAAGATGAGCGCGGCTATGTCACTTTTTTGTTCATGTGGTATGACAGAGACAGACTGCTTTTGGCAGTTCAGTGCTTAAGTTTGTTTCATAAATATATCGGAGAACTCTGATCAAACTCTGCTCAGAGCATACTCGACGTGCTCAGGCTCTGCTCAGTGCTCTGCTCAGAGATTAAAAAGAAAAACGCCTTTAGACCACACAACTGAAGTAAAACTTCTTTATTTCCATCCATATGTATGTGTATGACGGGTCCAGAGGAAAAACGGCACAAGTCACATGAAAACAATTCCGAGAAAAATCAATCTTAAGTTTTACTAACTCACACAGGCTCATATAGAAGAAAAACTAAAAATACAAAAACACATTTTTTAGCCCATCATTTTCTTAGATCCAGACAAAAATTTAATGTTCATTCCATGAAGAAATAGATTTAATAAAAATAATTTAATGAATAAGGTACGTGACTTGTGCCATTTTTCCCTTTTAATCAAGCAGAAAACAAAATTATAAGTTTACTTACTTATACCAGCTAAATTAAAAAAAAAAATCAAAATTCAAAAAATTGTTTTTTAACAGATTATGTTTTTGGTAACAGAAAAAAAAAAAAAATTTGTATTTGATGAATAAATACGATTAAATATAAATAATTTATGAAATAAATACTATGGGACTTGTCTCGTTTCTCCCTTTTGATCAATTGTCAATCGGTGGGATCGTCAATGAATTAATCCTCACATTTGAAATTACTTTCAATCATTTGGCAGAAAGATTTGTAAGAAATCGGGTAATCTTGTGTAGTTTACTTATATTTAGGTCTTCAGACAGGTACATTTTTTTAGAAGTTTTGAGCTTTGGGACCTTGAATGTTTTTGATGCAGACAATCACATTCTATGACCTTCAACAAACCCTTGGTGGTTTAAAAAAGAGGCACTCTTTTAAATTTTTGGCTGCTAATCGCACTCACTCTCACTTAAAACAAACAAATATACTTGTACATATGTTTATAACAAAAGCAACAATATAATACGATAATTTAGTGTTTAGTCTATTTAACATGGACTTGTGCCGTTCTTTCTCTGTATGGCTTTTTTTAAAAACTGTTTTTAAGGTAGAATAGAAGTTTTATAGAAAAAGAGAATAGAACATCAGAAAGTACTTGCAAAAACCTACAAGATGGCATCATTAGGTTAAATTTAAAAAAAATGGACTTGTGCCGTTTTTCCCCTGGACCCTTCATATATTTATATTTGTATTTATGTACATACATATATGTATATATCAGTGGCGAGGCGTGAATAATTTCAAAAGGTAAGTCGGAGAAAAATTGGTCACCAAAATATTAAATTTCAAATGTTTATACTTGAAATAATTTCGTGTAATGTGTATCTGCGTATCAAGCTAAGCTGAATCTTTAAAAGTTCCAACTATTCCAACTCAAGTTCCAAATAAAAATATAATTATATATAATATAGATACCAATATCTTTGTGATTTGTTAAAAATATTCATTGTTTCAGTATATAATTCATTACAATAAATTAGACTAAATGGCTGAAATATAGGCAGTAGACTGTAAACCTACACATAAGAATTATTCTTTTAAATCAAAATTATAATAAATATACATTAAATTCCGTAATGATATTAGCTTGCAACTCTACAGGAATATCAAATAGTTATAAAAGTTTTAAATTGAAATTTAAAAGATTTTTCTTATATTTATAATGTTGAAAGCTACCTATTCATTTTAGTTAACATAAAGTCTTATATTATAAATATAAATTAATCAAATTACTAAAGTTTTCTAACGAAAAACATGTCACACTTTAAGTTTCAAGCTTTCAAATCTAAATTTTCAATATTCAATTTCACACCGAACACAAAATCATAAGAAATCAGTGTTGCACTGCGTTCTGCTTGTAATTTGAATTTTTAAATAAGTTAAGTATAATCTTGTTTGTAACTTCCACATTGATTAGGCCCAATTGTTCTACTTTATGAATGTTGCAGTTGTTTTCATATATTCATGCTACTGGGAAATGAAGTTGCAACCTTAACCTTTGAGATTTAGGATCCACTCCAGTGGATACATTCATAAAATAAGTCGGAAAGAAGCGAGTTATTTTATTGCAGAAACATCTTCAACGTCAACCTGCCTGATACATGTTGATTCATAAGCGCAGTGATTGGGAGGTGCACAGACACACATTTTTTAAATAAGTCGAAGGAAACCGAGTTATTTTTGTTTCTATGAAACCCACCACCACCTCAAGCAACATTGACATGGGCACTGCGCATTGCGCAACACACATCATCAGCTAGACTCTTGAGTCAGGTCAAAAGCATGGGGTGGGATACACACAAATTCACCAAAAAATAAGTCGATGAAAACCGGGTTATTTTGTCCCATAAGAAAGCATGTATTAAACAGAGAGGTGTCAAACGCAGTGAACAGTATATGAAAGAAGAGGAAAGAGAACAGATTTGTTCTATTGAGGGATATGTTTTGTAACCCGACATATTTCGGGTTATTTTGTTGCTGGTATAGTGTTGTATTTGCTAAGAGCAGGTTGATAAGCAGACGAGATGTTTTGTAACTCGACATTTTTCGGGTTATTTTGTTGCTGGTATAGTTTTATATTTGTTGAGGAGTAAGTTGAAAAGCAAACATGTGTATACATTGTGTATAGAGAAAATTGAAAGCAAAGTTGTTAAAGTATTGTTGACAGCGTGTGCAGGTGTGGGAATAAATTATATTCATGTCGCCAGAAGCTTAAATTGTTAAGGATCTAATTTTCAAAAGGTAAGTCGGAAATAATCGACTTATATGGACGCCTCGCCACTGGTATATATATACATATACATATTTTCTACAAATTTCTAAAAAGATTTTACAAATATTTAAATTTATTATCGGTTTTTATTGATAAATTAATATTCTTGTATATTGTTTTTTATTTATTTATTATTTTCATGTGCGCATGCACTGTTCTCTCTTGCTCTTACAGTGTAATAATAGGCTTGTATAGGCCTAACTCCAATAAATAATTATTTGTCTCAATTTTTGTACCTGATCTCTAGTGAGATTTTCATCATCCATTTCCATTTGATTATTGTCATGTTCAATCATATTGTCACCAATTTGTAATGGTGAACCTCTACAATTAATATGTATTTTTATTTGTTTACTTATTAGTAAAATAGGAAATCAACAAGAAAAAAGGAGTGCTGTATATGACGCTACGACACCAACAACTAGTATGAGATACGCTACGCACTCACCTTTGGGATTCAATACCAGTTGATTCGGTCTCACTAGCAGGGTTCGAACCTCAGTAACAAAATTTCGGAGCAGATTTGCAGCAAAAGTGAAGTAAATCAAAAATTTCCGAAGTAGATTTGAAAATGAAAGAAAAATTCAAGTTTTCAAAAACTGTATTTTTAACAAAAATTTATTTAACGGAAATAAATAGATATTTTTATCAAAAAAATCACATAAATTCATTTAGACTTGAATACCTTAAACTTAATATCTTATACACTAAATTAAATAAGAAATTAGAGTTGAAAACAAAAAAATATTAATTTTTGTTAACAAAAAATTAATCACAAACTGTTTTAGACTTCAGAAACTAAAAACTATTCATAATACATACTATAAATATTTTTTGTTTTTATTGATTTTATTTTAGAATGCCTTGGACAAATTTGAATTCTCTTATAAATTTAATCAATTCAGACAGGCAAACGATTTCTTATTTTAGTTTTCAATAAATTAATTTCGGAAAACTTTCTCTCAGCTGCGGCGCTTACTTACTTACTTAGGTCCTCAGACCTACGAAGTCCGTTGGTGTTCCCTAGCGGGACATAGGGCCTCAACTACTCCTACGCGCCATCGTGTGCGGTTTCCAGCGATGTATTTTAGCTCCCTCCAGCTCTTTCCCAGTCTCGCAGATTCCTCCTCAACTGTTCTTCTCCACGTGCTTCTCGGTCTACCTACTCTTTTTCCTTCTTGTGTGAGTGGGTTCCACACCTTTTCAAAGCGTGTGTCCAATCCACTGCCACTTGCGCCTTCGTATAATGGTATCTATGGGTTCCTGACCTGTTCGTCTATGTAGGTCATAGTTGGAGATATGATTGGGCCAGAAAACCCGTAAGATGTTTCGAAGACACCTATTAACGAGGGTTTCCAGTTTTCTGGTTATTGTGGTTGTTATTTTGCAGGTGCTGCAGCCATATAGCAGAACTGATTCGACGTTAGAGTTGAACAGTCGTAGCTTTGTGTTCAAGCTGAGAAATTTGTTCCTCCAAACATTGGACAACATCCCGAACGCAGCCTTTGCTTTTCCGATGCGGCTGGCGATGTCTAATTCGGTTCCTCCTTCAGGAGAGACGATACTTCCAAGGTATTGGAAGCTATCTACTTTCTCTACTGCTTGTTGACCAATGTTCATCAGAGCGGATGATTGCGAGCTCCCGAGGCTGAACATCTTTGTTTTTCCCGTATTGATTTTCAGCCCCACGATTGCTTCTTCTCTCTCCACCCTTGTTGCCATTTGATGGAGATCCATGATCTTATGGGAAAGCAAACAAACATCGAGATGTTTAAGGTAAGTTGTCAGAGTCCATCTTATTCCTCCGCTTCTTGTCAAAGCCATCCGCAGTACATCACTTATCACCAATAAAAACAGGATTGGTGACAGTATGCAGCTCTGTCTGACCCCGCTTTGGACTTCAAATTCTTCGGACAACCTACCTCCGTGTAAGACGTGACATTTGGACCCATCATAAGTCGCTTTAATAATAGCAATGAGTTTCTCCGGTATACCCCTCCTCCGTAAAGCAAGTCAGATAAACTCCCTGTTGACGCTGTCGAAAGCCTTCTCGAAATCAATGAACAGCAGGTGAAGTGGTGATCGATATTCGACGCACTGTTCGATGATGATCCTCAAGGTGTTAATGTGATCAATACAGGAGAACCTAGTGCGGAAGCCTGCTTGTTCAGCGTCGAGCGATGCTTCGAGTTGTTCTTTAATGTGATCTAAAACAATCTTTGCTACTATTTTGGCGACTGCAGGCAAAACGCAGATACCCCTCCAGTTTTCACACTTTATTAAGTCTCCTTTTTTTGGGAGCTTAACAATCATTCCCTTTTTCCACTCTTCGGGAAAGCATTCGGAGACCCACGCTTTCTCTATGAGCGGTTGCAGCAGATCACTTGATGTTGTTGATGCTGCTTGCATCAATTCTGCGGCAATGCCGTCAAGTCCTACCGCTTTGTTGGTCTTAAGTGCTTTGATGGCGGTACATACTTCTTCCTTACTGGGGGGTGCGATGCGCAATCGGGAATTGTTTGCATCGGACAACTCAGGAGATGTCAGTTGCATGTTACTGTCAAAAACATGGTTAAGGACTAGAGCAAAATGCTCCTTCCACCTTCTGAGTTGATCCTCATCCGATATCAGCAGCTTTTCCTCTCTATCTTTAACCGGGTGTTGTTTAGAAATCTGCACACCGGCGAGTTCTTTAGTTATTCAATAGAGAGTTCTGCTGTCGCACCTGTTTGCGGCTCCTTCTGCTTTTAGGGCCAGAACATTGGTGTGATTTCGTTTATCACATCTTACACTACGCTGGACCTCTTTCATCTTCATGCGGTATGTGGATTCTAGCTCTTTTCTTTTTTCTCCGTGCGCAGCTGCCAAACGAGCTTTAAGGTTTTTTCTTTCGTCGATCTTAGCCAAAGTTTCTTCCAAGTGTTATGGCTTCCTTGCACACGACCGACTATTCTTTCAGCACTCCAGTGGTTTTCTATGGATTCTGTTCCAGTGCTGCTAATTGATCTCATATGTTGCGAAAGGTGGTCCCTGAGTTGTTGTCGAGTGTTAGGGTCCTTTAGTCTGTCCGTGTTAAACTTTTGCGTTCTGGTGTTGGAATTCGATCTCCAAATTGCAGCTGTACGTAATCTTAGGGTAGCTACCATAAGATGGTGATCGCGGGCAAGCCCCATGTCAGCACCTCTTCTATTCCTGAAATCTAAGAGACTGCTTCTGAACCGACGGTTGATGGCGAAGTGATCAATTTGGTTGGAAGAAGCTTGTCTGTCTGTTGACACCCAGCTAATTTTGTGGCACGTTTTATGTTCAAACATGGTGCCGCCAATCACAAGACGGTTAGCGTTGCAGAAGTCCACAAACCTCTCACCATTGTCATTGCAACTACCAACCCCATGCTTTTCCATGACGTGCCTGAGCCCTTAGTTGTCACTGCCAACCTTGGCATTCAAGTCTCCCATTACCATTATGATGTCTCCGCGCGGTGTGTTGTTGTATACCGCACTTAGCCGACTGTAAAAGCCTTCTTTCTCTTCATCCGGGGCGAGTTCCGTTGGGGCGTAACACTGTATGATGGTGATGTTGCGTACTCTACTCCGGAATCTGGCCTTAATAATACGTTCACCTATTGATAGCTGTTTTGGTTAGCAACAGCCCAACTCCAGCGTCCCGAGCTCTTCCAGGTTCTTTTCCAGAATAGAGTAGCACAGTGTTCCGTGTTGGAGACTTATACTTGCCCGATCCCAACCATCTTACTTCACTAATCCCTAAGATATCCAATCTATACCGCATGAATTCTCTCTCCAGTTGGAGGAATCTTGAGTTGTGAGTACCTTCGTTTCCTGCTTCCAGGAGCGTCTTCACATTCCAGAAACCAATCTTTGTCCGGGTACAATAGCCAAAAGTCGTCAACGTGTGATCAATCCTTATCCGAGGCGTAGTTTCGGTTTCGGTAGCACAATTTAATTCAGTTACGATGAATGCTAATCTCCGTAACCTATCCCAGAGAAAGCTGGGAGCTCCGCACTTACAATTTTAGCTTATTTTTGTATATAGGTATACAAAAATAATTACCGGGGACCACCACGGGGAGGTAAAGTAAGCACTTCGTCATGCCTGAAAGTTGCGCTGCTGGCCTATGCCAAGTTATAGGCAATCAACAGTTACCCGATCAGACACGGCGCAGGTCCGCTGCGGCGCTGCTAAATGGTAAAACGGCTAGAGTTAATATATAGTCAGATAAGTTTTGGAACATAAGTTCTTCCATTTTATTAGTGTTTGTTTTTAATGAGTACCAAAAGCTAACTAAATCTTACTGATCTATGTTCTATATATTATGTATAATGAATGATCTCAATTCATCATTTAATACCTTAATAGAGGTTTTATTATAAGGAAATGCCTCGATCAATTTCAAAATTGGTGGTAAGTCCCCCGTTTGAATTTTTGTTGGGTTTAAATATTGAACCCAGTTTAATTTAATATCTTCAAATGAAAATCTTGATTTTATTTGTTTACAAAGAATTATATAATATTTTAAAATATTTTCTTTTATTTCGAAAACACTTTCTTTTGAAACATTTTTTTAATTTTTTTCAAATTCAATACCACAAAATATTGTGTCAGTGGTGGAAAAAAGGAGCAGATCTGAAAAAAGCGGAGTGGCGAAGTAGATTTGTTTTCTCCCTCAAAATTGGAGTAGATTTGATTTTATCGAAGTGAGGTTTGAACCCTGCTCACTAGGTAATAGAGTCAGTTGTTGTTGTTGTCCATACAGTTACATACGATCACGGTTGCCGCTGCCCCCAAAATAAAGTTACTAAATATTTTTTAAAAACCTACCAATTACGTGCTAAGCCTACCAAAGCTTAATATGCGATTTTTTTTTTATAAGAAGACAATACCTCAAAAAGAATTTAAAAGAAATTCATAAAAAGGAAACAAGTACCTATTAGGTTTAATATAAGAAAAGAAAACCGTAAAACTTTAATTCACGGCACGTATTCAATAAATATAACCTATTAAGGAAACTTAAGACTAAAACAAAAAATAGTATTTCACATCGTTATCACATATTGATTAATTTCATAAATAAATTATTAAAAGAAACCTTAATAAAAACATAAAATATTATTTCAAATCACACATTTTGATAAATTTAATAAATAAATTATTAAAAAAAAACTTAAGATAACATAAGGTAGGTATTTCAAATCAAACAGGTTTTTATCAGATTTCGACAAAGTTTACAAATATTATTACTAAAAACTTAACACTTTAACATAAAATATCACACTTCAGTGTTCATATTAAATATTATTGTTAAACCTTAAGACCAAAAAATAAAATATAGTTGCACTTCAAATATATTTTCAAATTTATATGAAATGTCCAAATAATATTAAATATTATTACTTGATACTGAAAATAAAAATCGCAAATGATGAATTCAAAATTAGCTTTTAAATTACAAAGATATTGTTAATGCAGATCTTAAACATGAAATCAAACGCAACCAAGAAAATCAGTTAAGGAGATTAATCTTCAATATTTACATAAGCTACATTTAGATAATGTAGAAAAACTATCGTATATATCTTCCAACACTGGATTATTATTAGGCTCAGATTTAACTATTCTCTTAATTAGTGTAGTAATTAACTTAGTTTTGTTTATTTTCATAAGACGGCAATCAAAAAATAAAAAGAAACTTATTATTCCTCAATTTAATCCAGTAAAACTCAATTTAGACGCACTCAATTCAATTTCTTCCCAAATCCCAACAATAGAATCAATAAAAGTTAAAACTTAATCTGCGAGACGCAGATACTTAAGAAAGGGGGAGTTAACACGACAACTAGTTTCCTTTCCCACATTCAATCGTTCACCTCTTTTTCTTTCCCATCCTACCTTTCGCAATATAATTCAAATATTTCCTAGAATCAATTTATTATTTGGTAAAATATAAAGTAAGCAAAATTGTAATAAAAATATATTTCCTAGAATCAATTCATTATTTTGTAAAATATAAAGTAAGCAAAATTGTATTATTTCCTAGAATTAAGCAAACTATGCAAATTGTAATGTATAAATAAGTGTCGTCCAATAAAATCTATCTCTTCTTTTGTCAACCGTCAAACAGGTTGTTTTTTTTTAATCGCGTCGCGCAAGACCCGATAACTTGGATGATTGGGTTCATCCGGCTACCCGACCCTTAGTGGTGGCTATCGGTCCTTGTTCTATTCTAACCTCTGTTCGGGGAACTGGAGGCGTGTGAAAGAGAAGTCAGGAGTAGACCATTGCACGCGGTCTTCGTATTTAGGTGATGCGATCACCCGGTAGCTCAGTTGATGAATTCAGCACTCTCCAAGTGTTAAGGGTCATTATGACATACTATATTTAACGTAGCGCCCACACCAGCGCAATTCAAAATGAGGAGAGATCATTTTTAATTGTCGAGTCGAGGTTCTTGAGAGCTTAGTGTATTTTGCATAGTAATAGTTTAGCTTTAGACCTTCGTGGAGTAATTAATAAATTAGGGGGGACATCTCTAAGGGATTTTCTTTTAGTGTGGGAGACACTTTACGGTGGACACGCTGCCATACTACTTATACGTTGGTGTGAATATGATTCACACATAGTTGGACATGGGTGGTTTCTTCATGCCGTTTTTCCCCGTGTGGACCAACTGTTGCACACCCGTTGGTTATGTGGACCGCCTGTCGCACAATATCAAGTATTTTGTTTGTGTTTTGTGTTACTTCTCCAAAACTGCAAATAGAGTAGGACTCTGGCTGATGGAGCAGGTTTCATCTGGACTCTTTTCGCAGTTTGGACCCGCAACGGAATATGGTTCGGGAAGAAGGTATTAGGGAGAAGGAAATGAGGGAAGCGAAACTTGTTGTGGTAAAAATTACTGCAACAAATGTTAAATTTATTTTCTTAAAGTTTCTTTCCAAAGCCACTGATCTGAAAGATTTCTAGCCAGAGAAAAAATTATTTATAGGTAAGAATATTAAATAAAAACGAATTTTGGTTTTTTACCTCCGTCGCTTTGGCTTCCATAAGCTCCAATGTCAATGTGGGTGAAGCAATATTTCGCAACGCAAAGGACCATAAGAACAATGCTGAAGACCTTCTTATAATTATGAAACTGACTTCAACTATTGGGTGGACAACTTAGGGCAAAACGTTTGGCATCGATTGAGCCAAGACAATTGGGCATGTTCCATAAAGTCCAGAAGTCGTCACTTATCATTTTAAAAATTAAGGCTCTCCACAATAGCTCTGACGTTTCCAATACTATTTGACGAATAGTTTCTTTTCCTAACTTGAACGACCAGGCCAGTGACATAAGAGATGCGCCTTGTGACAAGTAACTATAAAGAAAGTAACCAGTGAATGAGATGTGAAATTATTTTTCATGAAGTGAACTTACAGAAGGAGCATAGCCAGCCGACATTCGGGTGACACTGGTTCTCTTATAGACGTTTTAATCATGAGTGGTGACAACAAATTAAGCAGCAAATTATACATCACAGGTCGCATTCTCGTGCCCACTATCAAGCTCCTTGATTTTTAAGAACGTAACATTGAAAAAACAATTCCTTCTCCTATCCCTATTTATTTCACGCACAGCACAAGACCGTGCTGAAGGACACAAAGTCCTTCAAATAAAATACTTACTAATTTTAATTTTTTTACTTTTTTAATTTGGTATTGAACTCCATTTTTTTAAACAAAAACAAAAGTAAAGTTGCTTTGAATCAAAAAATCAACCAAATTTCAAAGCTGCGAATATTATTTTGACATGTAGATACGTGAGCAAAATTTCCCAAACATAAGTGAATTTTGGTTGGGTTTTTGACATAAGCTTATGCCTATTATAGTTGGGCCTACACTCTTAAGACAAAAAAAAAAAATGATGGTAGACATAGCTTGTAAGTAGATTGTAAATAGTTTTAATAATAGTATTTAAATAGTGTTTTAGTAGTTTGTAAGTAGTATTTAAGATATATTTATAATAAATAAAAAAGAAGGCATGGTTAGTTTTTCTACATTTTTCTAACAAAATAAGATGTATAAAATAAAACAAAACATGTACAATGTTGGCCGAAAGGCAATAGTTATAAGTTATCGAATTTCTTAGAGCGCCCGTGTAGGGCCAATAAGTTATTTTTTAGATAATAATGAAGTATAGATGTATTTGCTAGTATTAACAGCCCTATTCTGCCGTTGTGAGGCTCACAGGTCACAATTTTTTGTGAGGTTGTTTTTTGAGGTTTCTTATGAGGCGGTCACAATTTCGTATTCTTGTGATTTGTTTTCATTTCGTCTGTTGTGCTTTATATTTGTTTTGTGTGAGAATAAAGTAAATAATAATAATTTTTATGTCAGAAACTAAATAATTGGTTTATTTATCAAAAATTGATAATAAATTTTCATTGTGAGTCAAGGCAAAACAATTTTTTGTTTACAATTTCAGATGCCAGATATTTGACTGTTCTAAGTTGTCTGACGTTTATTGTTCTGTTCTATCCTATCCTACGCTGTTCTACTCTATTCTATCCTACTCTAAAACTCAGTGAACAGAATAGAAAAATAAAATACTTACCAAAAACAAGTTTTTTTTTCAATCTCCAAATTAAGTAAATTTTTTTAATAAATAATTTTAATACAAAAAAAAAAATTAACAAATAAAGTCTATTTTATAAAACAAAAAAAACTTGTACATTTAAAAAATTCAACCAAAAAACAACAACATTTCGAATACCCAATGTTTAATATTTTGTATAGTGTATTTTAATATCTAAAGCCATTTGCAACCTCTTTGGCATTCAAAGGGCCAATTTTTTTGTAACATCTGGCATAATTTCAAGCCATATCCTCTTGGCAAATCATCCAGATTTAAAGGAGATTTATTGCAAATCTATGGACACATTTTCTTGAGTAGATTATTACTATCCCCTCTTTTTTAATTGCGCTGAATTTATCTGACTTATGACATTCTTGCTTGGATTTTGCTCGGACAGTTTTCTTGAATCTGCACTGCAGTACACTACTACACTATCAATTTTGTGGTTGAACAGAGCTATGAAAGTCAACCGCAGTGTAAACGCAACCCTCATTGACAGCTGAAAAACATATACATAACTTGTTTTTAAAGTATCAATTATAATTTCAAATATATCTTTTCAGTCTACACATTATACCATCTTTATATTCAATTGAATTATAAAGAAAAAAAAAAACTTCTTATTATATTTTAATTCTGTTTCAAATAAAAAATTATATATTTTGTAATGTTATTGTTTTCAAGAATCGTCAACATTCAAAATTTGAGGAGTGCATTACTACTTTCGATTATCTAATACATACTTCAAACACGACCAGAAACATCCACTTGATTAGCAACTTTTGAAGGGTAACAGTCAAGAAGACATAAAAGTATGTTTATCCAAATCGTTCTTGTAGATTTATAATGTCTTTTATATATTTTTTCAAGAACAAATCATTTTTGCAATTTTGTTTTCCCTGTGATTGAGAGAGTCAAGATACAAGACAAGGATCATGTCTTTCCGATTTCTGAGCCATCGACTTGCCCAACATGGTCGTCATTTTTTACAAAGTTACTGCAAACGAGAAATATACACCAACATTTTAGGACACACAAACAAAAGTCGCATTCCGGCAACAATAACAAGAGTGAGTAAGCTTTCCCAATCTATGTTTTAATATCAGTTTTCAACTTGTTTCCTAGATTTTTCATTTTTACAGCTAATTATAAAAATATAAAGAAATATGTAATGTACATACCATATGTGTGTACACCTAAAAATTATTTTTTTTTTTTTAAATTCAGTCAAATTAAGTTGTTCTTCTCAATTTGTTTGACAAATCGAAATTAAATACATAGATATAATAAAATTTGATCTAAAAAACACAGATTTTTGTTTTTAACAAATGCACATTATTAAATTAAAAACATTGACTAAGAAATTAGCAATCATTAAATGCAAACACAATACTTTATTCTGCGGTTTTTATATGTACTGTACATATGAACATATGTTCATACGTTTTTTTTGGGGAATAATAGTGAACTTATAACCAAAAGGTTCTTAAAATAATAACTATTTCTTAAAAATATACATGTAGCATGTATGTTTGGAATCGACACGCAACTTAATCTTTTATAGTGTACACAAAGTCCCTGAAGCATGAAAGTTGTTCCTGTTGAAATACTAACATTGATACATGCATATACAATATACATGTATTTTTTTTTAACTTCCCATAGGGAGTTATTGTTATCGGTACGATTTGTCAAAGTGAATTTTTTTATTTTTTTTTTATTTATTTTATTTATTGTATATATTTATTGTTGAACTATACTTTGTCTCCTAAAAATTGTCAGTACAGGCCTTATGGGAGAGCTTTTTCTGAAGCAGTAGCTCGCCCTATTTTCACTCTATACTGACTTGGAAAAAGTCGAAACAAAATTGTTACTACCCGCCACTGAATTTCTCATTTAATCTGACGCAGCTCCCACACGACCTTTCTGCCACACATCTGAGTGTGGATGGACTGGACTGAGTATAGTCAATAGCATTTCAACACTAATGTTATATTTATGATATGCAGTGTTGCTTTTGCAATGTAGGTAACTTGTATCGTCGTTCTTCCTATGGTTTCTGTTCATGAGCTTTTCTTTTTAGGGCTTTTAAAAAAGTTCTAAAGCAGAAAATGTTTACTTAGTGTTTTTTTGAACATTTTGCATTGCAATGTGCGGCAAATCCGTTTAAATGCATTTATAAAAGTATAAGCTCTTTTCTGCAGAGAAAATGATTATTTGCGTAGATTTTCGTACCGTGTGGTCGGTTTATTGATACTTCGTGTATTTTTGTGATATTGTTTTATGTTATGATTGTTAATTTTATTTTTTGTTACATTCATATGTAAGAATACATGTTTATTTTCCGCTTGTTATTTATTTAAAAGGGATTAGTCCTACTGGGGATACCATTCAAAAACGCGCCTTTTATCTTACCTCTTAGTGGTGTGGCAAAGATAAATATTATTTCATTTTTATAAATAAAAAAAGAATTTCAATATTAAACGAAGGTAACCCTGAACACATTTTCTTTAAATGTTTGCCATTTCATTGTTCGCAGTAGTCAACTATGAAAGAGCTTGAAAGAGCTTTCGAATGAAAAAGACTTATTAAAAAAGAAAATAGTGCGAATTAAAGGCAAACATCCTATCTTCCCTGTACTGACAATTTTTAGAAGACAAAGTATAATAATAAAAAAAAAAATAATAATAATAATAATAATAATAATATACATATGTATGTACATATGTTCTTAATTTAAATAGATTGTCGAGTGACATACCATAGATAGACAGAAAAACTTGAGATGTGGCCGTATCTTTCTCAGACCATAAACGTAATGCGCGATACTGTTAAATGCAACATTGTGTTTTCGCTTGTGTTCGGAGTCACAATTACAAAACACCTCCCAACAGAAAAGCAAAAGGGGTACTAATAAGGTTTTGGCCAATCTCATGGGTGTTTTTAAAAGCATTAAGTGATGAGATGCCCGTATCAATCGAGACCTCCATATACCTTAGGTTAGGTTAGGTTAAGGTGGCTGCTGGAGCCAGCACACTTAGACCATCAATGGTCCATTGTGATACCACATAGATCATAAGATCCTCCTACTCGTTGAACTATTTGGAGCTAACAATAAAGCGTTTGAGACTATGAATGTCTATGTTAATTAGATCACTGGGATCATTGTAATAGAAGTCATCGAGGTGTAGTTTACGGTTTTGTGAAAGTGCAGGACAATAGCAAAGAAGATTAGAAACTGACTCTTCTTCTTCCTCATTCATACAGCTTTTACCCTGCCTATTAAGCAGTGTCCTGTAAGGACACCTATAAGGGATCTAATATGCCGTCTACCAATCGAGATCAGTTGCTTTGATCGTTTACCATCAAGCTTTGGCCAAATTAATTTTGTTGCCATACAGGTGAGTGAATCAAACCACCTGCGATTCACCTTCACCGATATTAGATTTGTTATCTACTAATAGTGGTAGACATGTTCCATTATTTGCAAGTTCGTCTGCTGTGGAATTACCTTTAATATTTCTATGGCCCGGCAACCAGATTAGGTTAGGTCATCTCCACCAGTGATGATCTTCAAATTTGGGCTACTTCTGAATTTTATTATTATTATTATTTATTAACAAGCAATTCAAATTACAAGCTAATAGCTGCAGAGACTATTGGCTTTTTGTTTGATAGTTTAGGTAATAATATTTACCTTTTTGAGAAACTCGGTAATGTTATTTATATTTGTTAGGCTAGGATTCTTAAGTATTTCATGTATGGGAGTGTTTTTGAAAATTTTTCTGATAATGGGCTGTGACAACGGACAATGTTCCAAAATATGTTTTAGATCGAGGCGGGTGTTGCAAGAGGAGAAGGTTTGGGGATCGATTTTGTTGAGGAGTTGTTGGTGGGAAGCAGCGGTGTATCCAAGTCGAAGTCTAGCAAAGTTCGTTATTTTTTGTTTCGAACAATTAGTAGGGTACCTCGGCGATGATTTTGAGGGGTTGATATCTTTGTAGTGGTAGTGAATTGGTGATATAGGCTCCAGTCGTGTATATTTTTTGCAGAAGATGTTTTTTGGGTATGCTTGATTAGATCAGTTTCGGTGATGAAGGCGAAAATCGGTGCGCTTATGGATGAGTTCGCAGCACTGTCGGCGTGTTCATTTCCGGGAATTCCAACATGGCCAGGAGTCCACATTAGCCTTTATAATTCTATAAGTTGATATCTTACAAATGATATGATTTCTGTGTTGTTGTTGTTTGCATTGTGAATTGCGTTGATAACTGAGATGCTGTCGGAGCAAATAATGCATTTATCTGAAGATTTGACTGCAGCTTTAGTCGCTTGGGGGATGGCAAATGCATCTGCTGTAAAGACAGAGGCAAAATCTGGGAGAATACCAATACTCATGATTGATCCGTTTTCATCGGTAACCGCATAAGATGTCGAGACCGGAGTTTTAGACCCATCGGTGAAGATGAATCTGTATTAGAAAAACATCTCAACACACTAAAGGAGCTAATTCAAAATGCTTTGAACAAGCAGATCGTTGTGGACTTAGTGTGAACCCTCAGATAACAGAACTCGTTCTCTTCACGAGGAAATACAAAGTCCCACACATAGACCCTACCTGCATAAACAGAATTCCGCTTAATTAATAAGATAAAGCAAAATACCTAGGCCTTATTCTAGATAAGAAATTAAGCTGGAAACCTAACATACAAGAGAATTAACAAAGCTGTAGTAGCTCTATTCTCTTTCAAAAAAGCCATAGGTAATAAATGGGGTCTACAAACCCACATAACGCACTGGCTATACTTATCATCAGACCGATCCTAACTTATGGTGTAGCGGTATGGTGGACTGCATTAGAAATAGCTAGCGGAATCTGAGTAAAATTCAAAGAACTGCTAGCCTAATTATGGATGGTGCAACTCGTTCAACCCCCACCCCAGCGCTGGAAGTTCTGTTCAATCTCATACCGCTAGACATCTTTAGTAAACAAACTGCCGCTAATACAGCAATCCGGCTCAAAGCCTCCTCACAGTGGAATAATAATAACATTGGCCGCTCAAAAATTCTGAACTCATTCAGATCACTAACCTGCAACGTCGACAATATCACCTCTTCTTCTTTTGATAAAAACTTCAATGTGTCCATTTCTTCTAGACCCTCATGGGAGACAGAGCCACCGTGTACAGGAGGAGCCATCGACTTCTACACTGATGGATCCAAAACAGATGAGGGAGTTGGCGGCGTATACTCCGACAGACTGAACTTAAGTCTTTCGTTTCTCGTTTACCCAAACACTGTAGTGTGTTCCAGGTAGAACTTCTTGCCATCAAAGAAGTCCTATCTTGGCTGAAGGAAAACGTGATATCGTCAACTGATATACGCATCTTCTCGGATAGTCAAGCTGCCATAAAATCCTTAGAATCAGTCTCTACTAATTTAAAAGTAGCCCAAAATTGTAGATCATCTCTGATGGAGATAGCCGATCAATTCAATATTCACCTAATCTGGGTGTGGGGCCATAGAGACATTCCAGGTAATTGCAAAGCAGACGAACTTGCAAAAAATGGAAAAACTCTACCCCTAGTAGACAACAAATCTAATATCGGTATACAACTAGCTACATGTAAACTCATGCTAAAGCAAGATACCATTGAGAAGGTGAAGGTGGTCTGATTCACTCACCTGCCTGGCAACAAAATCAATTTGGCCAAAGCTTGATGCTAAACGCTCAATGAAACTCATCTCGATAGGTAGACAGCACATTAGCTCCGTTATAGGTGTCCTTACTGGTCACTGTTTAATAGGCAGACATGCCTTGTGACTTGGACCTCCAGCAAACGATTTCTGTAGAAGCTGTATGGACGAGGAAGAAGAAGAGTCAGTTCCTCATCTTCTTTGCCATTGTCCTGCACTTGCACAAAAACGTAAAATACACCTCGGAGACTTTTATTACAATAAACCCAGTGATCTAATTAACACAGACCTTCACCTTCTTAACCGCTTTATTTTTAGCTCCAAATGGTTCAACGGGTAATTTTCACTTTTTTTAAATTGCCATAGTGAAAAAAGCCGCTTGTTAAATGTTAATGAAAGTCCTTCCTGCATCTTTTGAAGTTATAACCTGTTAGTCAAAATTTAATTGAATTAGGTATCTCTATTCGTTCTTGAGATATCGCCGACGAAATTTTTTTATCTTGAATGAGAAGTCAGATACCCATATTTAGATTCTAGGGACGACAGACGACGTCTATAATGTTCCTATGAAAAGTTAATAGTTTGTGTTATTTTGCATTGAACAAATTATTTTGTGACCCCCCCTGATCACAAAGATGGATCCGCCCTTGTCGCAGTCAGAATGCAAAAAAAAAGCAACAGATTGTTTTTTTTTTTAAAGACAAACTTCAGATAACAATGGGCGCATTACTAATGTAGTCTCTACGTAGTCAACTCACTCTGATTGGTCAATTACAACTAAGTAGTGATTTGTACCTCATACATGAGGCAATACAAAATGTCCCATACACCACTTTGAAATGTCCCATCACCTCAAAGCAAAAAAGTGTATTACCTCACAAAAACAACAACGAAATATGTATCTTTACTGTTTACTCTTTGTCGTCTCCAGACAAAAAAATTTTCGTGTCTCTCTGTCTCTCTTGTTGTTGATTCATGTGTGGTGATCTTTTGGGATGAACGATGAAGAATAAAGTTGACTAAATTCTCTCTCTCAAAATTATATGGACGATTGTATTTGTATTGAAAATGAATGAGTGCATCGTTTCGTTTTGTATTATACCTCAAATGTACCAGTCGAACTAGATTCGGGACATTATGAGTTTGTAACAGACTATGACTTTGTAACAGGCTATGACTTGTCGCAGGTTTTGAGTTGTTGAGACGTTTGTTTTTGGGACGTTTGAGGTTGTTAAGGCGTTTGAGGTTGTTGGGAATTTTGAAGTTTGAGGAGTGAAAATGAGAAGGACCTGCGAACGTTGTAATACAAAAATGTAATAAATAATGAATAATGTAGGCTTGGCGTAGGCAGATTATCATACGAAGAGAAAGAGTTGCAAATTAAAGGAAATTTGTTTTGTTTGTCTTTATTTAAAGGAGTTTTTCTTGTTATACGTGCAACTGTTCTGCGTTAAATTTTTTGTGTTTTTACTACTTGTTTTGTTCTCAATAAAAATAATATCATAAATAAAATTGAATGTTTTATATTTTTGTCATTTATGTATATTAGCAAAAAACTAACTCATGTGTTTTATTTTAGATGTCATTGTCATTGAAAAATTTTTATATTGCAAATGTACAATTAAAGGTTTGTCCTATGGGACTTTTGAGGTGGGACAAAGTACTACCTCATTTCCTAAAATGAGTACCTCATACAAACTCATTTTAGATTCGTGTCCTACCCATCACTACAACTAAGAAGTTAGTTGAAATTTCCCCTCCGACGTAGTGTAAAAATTTTCAACTTCAAAGGTAGTTGACAGCTATTTTGACATTTCACTCATTTAATTTACCAAACCACTATAATATGATCTAAATTTAATTATTTTGTTTACATATGACTTCATCTTGTTCCAAATCACTCATTTTATATCTTATATTTGATTCGATTTTATTTTAAAATCACAAATGATTTTCATTTTATTCTCACATCTGTCAAAAATATGACAGTTTACGATTGACTAGCTTTGTAGTGCATTTTGCATTCACAAAGCTAGTTAATTTTCGACTACGTAGTGACTACATTAGTGAATGCGCCCAATGTCTGTTTGATCTCTCAAAGTCAAAGCCTACTGATAAATAGTAGCGCATTTCATAAAGCTATTAAAGCTTTATTCTACATTTTGTTTGTTGGATTTGATAAAACTGAAAAATGTCAGAATTATCAATTAACACTCTTATCATTTCAATTTGGACTTCTTTGTCGCGCAAAAGCAGTCATAATATATATAAGAAATCAGTAAATGAATAATTTTACATCTTAATTTACACATATTTCTGTGTGCAAAACTCACTTAAACTGATTGCAATTACACTAAAGTTAACAAAACTGATCAGAACGAGTTCAAAACACAGTGATCATTGAAATGTAATTTCTTCATCAAACAAGCCTATAACAACTAATGTTAAAGTTCAGCTACTTTTTGCGTTGCGTATTGTGTCCGGTGAAAACATTTCCTCTGGGTCGCTTTCGCTACATAAGAACAAAATTTACATAAAGGCAAAATTTTCGGCCACTCGTTTTTGACATTTCTTCTCTTCTCATTCATTATTTTACTAATCTGTTTTATTTAAAATCGTCATGCTCCAGTTCATTTATGTATACCTTTCTAGTTGAAACAGAGAGGCAGAATCTATGATTTCCTAAACAACGACATTTTATGTAAAGAGAACTTTTAAATTAGAGTCATGACTTGAGAATCAAGAGCCTCGTTTTATTATGCACATGAGATGAACTGGATCAGATCATTTACCCTGGTTACAAGAGGAGATCGAGGAATCGAATCGAAAATGAATTGAGATTTCGATCCAGGTATACGATGTCAGTGGATCGAGGAATCGAATTGAAATAGAATCGAAATAACATTTTGGTTATATTTGTGTGCGTACTGTGTTGTGACTTTGTGAGTATTTTTTCTCAAATAATTCAAACAAAATAATGCTTACAACAACAACACAACACAGAGCACCAAAATAAACGCATCTCAAAACAAACAAGAGAGAAAAAATATAACACGTACACAAGCAAAACCTCACACACCAATAACTCGATTCCCCGATTCGGGTTTACAAACAAATTTTCGATTCGATTCACCTCGTTTTGTGGGATCGGATTTAGTAATCCTATTTCGATCCGATCCGGGTATACGCGGCGCTAAATCCTGATTCAATTCGGATTCAATTCTCCTTGTAAACTGGGTAATTAATACCCAATTTACAAGGGGAATTGAATCGGAATTGAATCAGGATTTAGCGCGGCATATACCTGGATCGGATCGAAATAGGATTACTCGATCCGATCCCACAAAAGGAGGTGAATCGAATCGAAAATTTGTTTGTAAACCAGAATCGGGGAATCGAGTTATTGGTGTGTGAGGTTTTGCTTGAGTGCGTGTTATATTTTTCTCTCTTCTTGTTTGTTTTGACATGCGTTTTATCTGGTGCTCTATATTGTGTTGTTGTTGTAAACATTATTTTGTTTGAATTATTTAAAAAAAATATTATCACAAAGTCACAACACAAAATAACAAAATGTTATGTCGATTCTATTTCAATTCGATTCCTCGATCCACTGACATCGTATACCTGTATCGAAATCTCAATTCAATTTCGATTCGATTCCTCCATCTCCTCTTGTAACCAGGGTATAAAATAAAACGATACGGATCATATTTTTCCATGATGTCTGCAGCGACGATGTGTCTGTGTCCTGCCGTTGACTACGCAACTTAAGATTGTAAGCTTTCCCATAACGATTACGAATTGAGTCCTAAATCAAAAAACATGGTCTATGGCAATACTCTGGTTTTGACAACTCAGAATAAAAACACTAACATTTGCAAATGCAAAATTTCCCTTCTTCTTGGTGGTGGGATCAATCTTTAGCCGCGTTTTATTATGCACATGAGATGAACTGGTTCAGATCACTAAAATAAAACGATACGGATCATATTTTCCCACTTTTTCACAATGATGTTGCCCGTTGTGATTATTGAAATTTAATTATACTCCGAAAAATGATCTTGCCCGTACTCGACACAGGGATGTAATCGCAGACGAAGAAAATAAAAAAAAATTAATTCCCACAGGCTTTAACTGCAAATAGTCGACATGCATACACACCACACAGGAGGTCTGAGCAAATTATGTTCACAAAAATAAAATATTTTGGTCTGCAGCGACGATGTGTCTGTATCCTGCCGTTCAGTACGCAACTTAAGATTGTAAACTTTGCCATAACGATTCGGAATCGAATCCTAAATCAAAAAACATAGTATATGGCAATAATCTCGTTTTGACAACTCAGAACAAAAACACTACCCCTTTCAAATGCAAAATTTTCCTTCTTTTGGTGATGGGATCAAACTTGGTTCACGAAAATTGAACCAGAAAAATATCAAGATCATGTAGTGTTGTTGTAATACATGAAAAGTGCTGAACCAGTTCTTCATGAACGCGGCTTTTGTTCACGAAAATTGAACCAGAAAAATATTAAGATCATTTGTAGTGTTGAAAAGTAAGAAATGCTGATCCAGTTCTTCATAAACTGGTTCTTAGTGCATAATAAAACGCGGCTAGTGTTCAACTCAAAGGATGAAATTTCAAAATGGAATTCGGAGATGAGTTATGACTCTTACTCTTGAGTCAAGGACCTTGACTAGTGACCCTATATTTTTTAAAGCAATGCGGGACACATTAAAAACATTTTTTTTTTTTTAATGAAACTTAAAATAAATATATATGTAGGTACTTCATTTTTTGTTTATTTAAATTTAATGCTTAGCTAGAAACATTTGAGTCAGTCTTATAAGTCAATTAAATAAGATTAAGTTAGGTTTAACAAAAATTAGAATTCATAATAAAAAAAAAATTTCAACCCATCTCAAATCAATTGGAATATCATCGTTATTCCATTGCCCATTGAAATTTCATCGCTATCTGCTATAGCAGCTTTTGTATTTTCCAATATAAATGCAAAAGCGGCCTCTACATCTTGCCAATCAATGCTTATTTTAAGGCATGCCCATTGAAAATGCTCAGCATACTCAAATTGTGAAGTCCCCTTCTCAAGGTACTGCAAGCTGTTTTTATAAAATCATTGAATGTGAGAAGTGAACCATGTCTTATTTATGGCACCGCATTCTTCTAAATTATTTAAAGTTTGTCTTATAGAGATTGAAATGAATTGTGCGTCTGTTCGTTCTTTTAATTTAAACTTTAAACTAGAAATCTAGTTGTGAACATCCATTATAGTTTTTTTATCTCCCTCCACTTGCAAAATGGAATTATGAAATAAAGATGACTGGTCATTTAAAAACGTTAACCACAACTCAAATTTCGGATCTTCAAAAAAACTTTTGTAACACAAATGGACATTTTTCGAGGGATAAGAAATAGGACTTTAGCCGCTCAAATAATTTTAACACACGTTCAATGGCAGGCAGCAGGGCTAACCATCTGGTCTTGCAAAACCCAAGCAATCTTTTATATTCCACCTGCGCATCACAGCAAAATTCTTTCAATTTTACTCTAACCGTATAAATATAAAAATGAGAGTATATTTTCACAATAATGTTTTCTATATCAATTGGAAGCAAATTAGAAGCGGTTGGAATTACATTGTATATAATATTATGTGCCGAGCAACCTACACCAATTATGAAAAGTTTTACTTCTTTATTTAGTCTACTAAAAACATTGTTTCTTCCACTACTTGGTGAGCCGCCAAAGTTACAGCCTTATTTATTAACTCGTATTATCGGTGGAGTAAAGTTACTCCGACTTTACAACGCCTTTAATACTGAAAAGCTTATTTATAAAAAAAAAAACGGTATTAGAGGCGCAGTAAGCTAAAACTGGTTCATAGCAGTTTTAAAGCCGTAGTAAGGCCGTTTTAGTAGTCATTTGACATTTCAAAAATGAGTGTAAAAGAATAATTGTTTTTACTATTTTGAGAAATGGAGAAGTATTTTGATTTTGTGAATGATTAAAATTCTTTTGAGGCCTAACTACGAGACGATTTTTAGGTGCTGTAATCTGTAAATTATATATGTGTGATCTTTTTCTTTTATTTTGTTTATTCATTTCAATTGGCATTTGTTACCAAAAAATTCATTAAATCAATTAAAATGAATAGTTGTGCGAATCAACTGTGGTTTGTTAACGTTTTTAATAACCTGAGTATTAGATTGGTCATTTTTCTAATACAAGATATGACATAAGCAAGGAGTAACTAAAACGGGTAGGAAAATATTTTATGAATAAAGATTCGTTTGACGTGGCGTAAAGACGGTGTAAGTGATGCAACTAGTTTTAACCAGAGATCAAGAGTAAATCTCAACCTTTTGAAAGGTCTCTTAAATTACTCTCACTTGCTGAGATTTTCAGAAATGATCACTTAATAACTAGTTTATTTATTATTTTTGTTTTTTCGGTTTCTCAGAGAGAAACTTTTATTGCGATTTTACATGCCGGGACGGATGGTCACTATAAGGTGTGTTTTGTTCGACAATTCGTAAATAATGGACCCCTTACCTCTGGTGGGGGGAAGTCAATAAAATACGAACTGTTAGGCATTGTATATGAAATGGAATAGTACAATCATGATGGGGAACAGAACGTGAGCCCTCTGTAGAAGCGATTCCGAACTAATATTTAAGCAAATTCAGGAATATTTAAGAGATGAGAAGAAGAGAGAATTCAGACAAAAAAATTAATTTGGTTTTCAAACGTCAACCAAAACATCTGAAATGAATATATACGAATAAAAGGAAGGTTCGAGTGAGATAGTTAAGAGACACTTTTGAGAACATTTATATTGCTATTTTATTTTCAAGGGGTTATAAGGAGTTGGAAGGGAGGAAAAATTATAAAAAATAACGAAGAAGCAAACAAAAGTAAACAGAAGTACGAATTGTTATGGAGTTGCCAATTTGAAAAATCATTGAGAAATTTTCAAATAATGAAGTAAATTCAATTTGGTATTTTAACTTTTTTGTGAATATAATATTTTTGATATACATATGTATGTATGGAATCATTTTAAGAACTTCATAAAAATAGATACACATTTGCTTTTGAAGACTTAATACATAAAAAATCAAGTTCAAGTCAAATTTGTAGGGCATTTGAATGTAATTTATTCAACAATATTCAATTCAAAATAAATGTTAAAACAATTCTTAAACAAAAAGGTTATTTTAAATGAAAGTAGGTATGTATTAAAACTTTATTCCAAGTCACAAACAATAAAATCCCATTAAATTTGTTTTAAACGCACAAATTTTAATGTAATTCACGTCAATACTGGAATTTTATTACATTACACGTGAAAACAATGTGAACTTTTTTTTAGTTCACTTGAACCCTACAACTTTACTGTATACGTGAAAAATATAGGTGAGTGAAAATTATAATTACGGTTGTGATGTTGTTATTTTTACATTAAATTAAGTAAAAATCTACCTATAAAGATTTTTGCTTCAACCAAATAAAATATTATTAAATATTCATTTGTTTTCTCATAACTTAAATGTCAAGTAGCAACACCTACCTGCAAAGCTACTTTTACTTACCCACCTACTCCCTTTCGAACAATTTGCAAATTAATAAAAAACAACAAAAACATCAATGCACCAGACTACAAATTTGGCAACAACGAATCAGTTTTTACAAAAATTGAAAAATCAATTCAAAACGAATTTGAAATAGCAAAATACCTACAATGGTTAAAGCATACATAGCTATAGCAAAATGAACAGCCGTCGCTAGGCAGCCACAACCAAAATCTGAAAGCAATCGTTGTATACAAGTATGAATACATGTATATTCAATTCTATGCGAATAATGCTCAGACAAGAAGGAACGTCAAATTTTTGTTTATGTTTACGTTTTTTTTGCCTTCTTATTGTGGCGGGAAACAAACAACTCTTTCACACAACCTATTTCCTATGACAGAAAATAAAATACTCCTTTCATTCGCGCATTATTTTTTTTTATATGAAGTTTGGCTCTTCTCGTTCTCTTAAACTGAGAAATTTTCGTCCAACTAGCGCCCCCAGTGGATCCGATTCCGTACTAAAATTTTCTGTTCCATGAGAATACTATTTAGTTTATATACAATGCTGTTAGGTTGCTGTATTGCTAGCAAGTAACTTTATTTTTCCAAATGTCTTACTTTTATACAGTATTAATGTCTACTTAGCTTATTTTAAATTAACAGAATATACAAAATTTTACAAAAAATAATAAAATAATTTGATACATTAGGTATTACTCAAAGTGTATCGTTTCACACTGCACGTTTTATATTTGTCTTGCTATTGTGGATGATGTCGTCGTCGTCGCGACATGTGCGGTGTCATATTGAGTAGTTTCCTATTGCTGTTGTTGTCACAACATGCTGGGCCCCTCAGATTGGAGATACGGAAAAGTCGATGTCTTCAAAAGAGGCCTCAGTGGTTGGTGGTTCAGGTTCCTTTCTTACTATTTCAGTTCGTATGGTCATTGGCTTAGGTGTAGGAGCTCGTCTTCGCACTATGATGATTACAGCTATGAGGCAAATTATAACAAGGAATCCAGTGGATCCAAAGAGCGAATACTGATGAATTCGGTGGGTCCTAATTTCCTTCAAGATATTTTCCTGATTCCTTTGAAGTTTTATAGCTTGCTCCAGTTTTGATACTTCTAACGAAATATTTGACTGGGGAAGGGTCGCTTGTTGTTGCTCTGGTTTCCAATTAAACGAATTTAACTGGTCAGAGATGTTGAACGATGGCAAAACTGAAGATTTCAATCTGCTTGTCATCATTTGTCTTCCAATGATTGTTGTAGTTTGGTCATGTATTATGCAGTTTGCTGGTATCTGCACTATCCCACTACCTTTTATGAAGGTAGGTGCTGAATCAAAGTCACAATTTATGTTAACAGTTGTTGAATTCGGAACACTATAAATCCAAGTATTCTGTTGATGCATCTCAATCCAGTAGGTCTTTGGTGGGATGTTTTTTATGAGACATGAGTCCATTATTTGTTGGCTGTGTTGAATCAGTTTCATTTCGCATGAACTGATTAAAGCTCCAACTGTATAAAGTGGGTGTTGAAGAGTACACCAATACGTCTGAAATGGCCTTTCCTTGCAACGTAAAAATTCGTCCTTGTTGATCGGGTAGTAGTGGTTTACTTGAAGATTAACAAGTAAATAATCTGATGATGGAATTATGCATGTAAAATTTCCATTGTTGAAGGTAGGAACTGGATGCATCTTGTAAAGTTTGAAGTCTTCCTTGTACAGCAAAGGAAGGGTAATTTCAATTATAATGTTGCTGCCAGTTACTCTTCCCCTCAAACTTAGGGTTTTGTAGAGTTGGAGTATTGACTCGTGATGTCTCTCTCCAGGAATCATCAAAGAGCGGGGAATGTTCTCATGTATTTTTGTTAGTTCATTTTTAAATTGTTGCACCGTAAGGATTAATGGATGTATCCTTCCGGTTTGAGTTGACAGCAAAATATCGAGCAGTATGCTTTGCGTCGACTTATAATTTATCATTAAAAGGACAGCATTCAGAGCTGCTGATGAAAATAATTGTAGATTTTCGTATTTCTTTGTATCGTTTTTAATTTGTTCAACTATTGTATTCAGTTGTTGAATTTGTTTTTGATTTTGGAACTGTTCTTTTTGAAAATATTGACAGTGGAATCAACAATTGTCGTCTGGTTTTTCATTAGATCAAGTATGTGTTTTTCATTTTCTTTGACCGTTTGAATTGTTTCTTCGTACTTGTCAGCAAATCTTTGGTCTAATATACCAAACAGTTCGTTGGTTACAGTTCCAATGAAATCGAATGGTGATCGTCTTTGTCGTCTTGTTGAATCTTCATTGGCCTGATGCAGGATTTCGTTGTTGAGTTCAATTTGTTGGAGTTGGTGTTTAAATTGACTTAACGTTTTGTCACACATTATTGATTTAATTTTCACGAGTTCTGATGATATGCAAAAATTTTCCATCGATTTTACTAGTTTCTTGTAGGTATTCAATTCATTCCAATGGTTGGTCATGTTAAAGAACACAATCATCTTTCAGGAACTTGAAATCAGATTTGCTCTACCCACGTCTTCGAAATAAATACCTGGTTGGTTTTCAAAAGGTCTTATTTTGACTTCGTGCTGATACGGTGTCGGGAAGGAAGTAGCCAAGTTTAATATTCCAAACAGTATGAGAAGCCAAAGGAATGGTTGCGCTCGACTTGTTGACATATTTACTTGTCGTACTTCTGTTTCTGGTTGCTTATTTTCAATCGGTAATTTGCAAAGTTTTGTTACGGGTCGCTTAAAGTGTTTGTTGTTGCTAAAAACTGTTGCAGCTCGAACACATTTATCGTTGCCGGGATGAACTTCCGATATTTTTCCCATCATCCAGGTTGTTGGTGGTAGTCGGTCTTCTTTGATGAGCACAATGTCATCAACCTTTAGGTTTTCTTCCTTTTGTTTCCATTTGGGAAGTTGTTGTAGCTGCGAGATGTATTCGGACGACCAGATCTTCCAAAAATCTTGCGTCATTTTTTGCACCAATTGCCATCGTGATCGGAATGTTTTCTTTTCGTCCATAATTGTTTCGGGTACTGCATTAAGAGCACTTCCTATCAAGAAATGTCCAGGTGTCAGAATTGTGGTGTTATCAACATCGTTTTCGATTGCAGTAAGTGGTCGAGAGTTTAGACAACACTCTATTTGTGTCAGTAAAGTTGACAATTCTTCAAAAGTAAGCATTGTTTCACGAAGTATTCTCTTCAGATGATATTTTGTCGACTTCACACTTGATTCCCACAATCCTCCGAAGTGAGGGGATGCAGGGGGTATAAAGTGCCATTCGATTTCTTCTTTTACCAGCCTTGATGATGCATGTTGATTTCCTTGTTTGCTCCAACGAATGTATTTCCGTTGTCACTATAAAGGTGTGAACAAATACCTCTTCTTGAGGTAAATCGTTTTAACGCAGCCATGAATGCTGCTGAAGTAAGGTCACTAACTAGTTCAATATGAACAGCTTTGGTGGCGAAACAAACGAATATGGCGATGTAACTTGGTAGATCGATGTCCTCTCCCCTTGGCGACTAATATTTGTATTGGTCCAGCATAATCGACACCTGTGTGTGTAAAGGGTCTTGATGGTGTCACTCTAGCTGCTGGGAGCAATCCCATTTGTTGAGTTTTGGGTTGTGCCTGGAAACGGAAGCATTTCATACACTTGTGTATGACTTGTCGAATACACCTCTTAGCTTGAATGACCCAATATCGCTGTCTTAGTTTTGCGAGTGTTAGTCTGATGCCACCGTGTAACGTCCGTTCGTGGGCGTCTTCAACCAATAGCTTTGTAAACCATTCTTCATGAGGCAGTATAATTGGATGTTTTTCTCTATTCGGAAGTTCGGCATTTTGTAGTCGGCCACCAACAACAAGAATATTCTCGTCATTCAAAAATGGGTTCAATGAAAGTATCTTGCTTTTTTTACTGATATTCTTTCCACTTCGTAAGCATTTCAGTTCTTCGGGGTATACTTTCGCTTGAATATATCGTATAATTCCTTTGGCAGCAACGTTCAATTCTTTTACTGTTAAGTTACCAGTTTCTATTGGATTATTTAGTCTCTTGCTTCTGCAGTTACTTTTGTACCGTCTGCAATAGGCGGCTGCTCTTATTAACTCCCAGTAGTTTGAGAATCTTCTAGTAACATCAGTTATTTCTTCTACTTCAGTCGTTAGAACTTTTCTTGCTTCGGGAATGTCGCTCACTATATTTGTATTTTGTTCTTGTGAGGGCCAATGATCTGAATCGAATTGTAACCAGCCAGGTCCATACCACCATGTTTGATTGCATGACATCTGTTCTGGGGAGCAGCCTCTGGACGCATAATCAGCGGGATTGTCGGATGATCGCACATGTCTCCAGCAGGTTGTGGCTGTTGCCTCTTGTATCTCTGAGACTCGATTTGCAACGAATGTCTTCCAGTTAGAAGGACATTTCTGGATCCAGGCCAATGTTATAGTGGAATCTGTCCAGGCGAATATTTTTTCGACTTGCAAACCAAAAGTCTTCAATGTTTCGGACAGCAGTTTTGATAATAGATGAGCACCACAAAGTTCCAGTTTTGGAAGAGGAAGTTTCTTTCTTATTGGTGCCACCTTTGTTTTTGCAGCTAAGATTATTGTAGAGTAAAAACCGGATGGTAGAGCTACTCTTGCATAGACTACTGCTGCATATGCCGCTTCTGAAGCGTCACAGAATCCATGAAGCTCAATTTTTTGGTTTTTTGTGGTTTCTATCCATCTTGGAATTCTGATGTCTTCAACTGTTCCGAGATTTTTCTTTAATTTGTTCCATTGTTTTTGAAGTTCAGTTGGAAGTGGATCATCCCACTTGACTTCGGATTTCCAAATCCTCTGCATTAGGATTTTTGCACTTACAGTTACAGGAGCCAACCATCCAAGGGGATCAAATAGTTTGGCTATTTCAGACAATGTTTTTCGTTTCGTGAGTATGGTTTCTTTATCGATGTCTAAGTTGACCTTGAATTGAAAGTTGTCACTTAGAGGATTCCAGTGTATGCCTAAAGTTTTTATGGTTTCTTCCTTCATGACATCTATTTTTTGTTGATTTCGTAATTCGTTTGGTATGTGTTGGAGTAGTTTTGTGTTCTTAGCAGCCCATTTTCGGAGATGAAAGCCTGCTCCCCTTAACATTTCATCTAGTTGCTTTTGAGCTTTTCTGCATTCTGCCATTGTGTCCGCTCCGGACATAACATCGTCTACGTAAAAGTCATGTTTGACTATTTCTGCAGCGATTGGATATTTCGTTCGTTCGTCTACAGCAAGTTGTTGAAGAGTGTTTATTGCTAGGTATGGAGCAGATGCTGTTCCATAAGTGACAGTGGTGAGCTTGTATTCTTTTATGGGTTGATCGCTAGAACTTCTCCACAAAATTCTCTGGTAATCTTGATGGTCTTGGTGTAGTTCTATTTGTCTGTACATTTTTTCAATATCTGATGTAAAAACGTATCTGTGTTTCCTCCATCGCATCAGGATAGTTGTAATGTCATCTTGTAACTTAGGGCCTATCAACATTAATTGATTGAGGCTCACTCCTGTTGTAGATTTTGCCGACCCATCAAATACAACTCTTAATTTGGTTGTTGTACTTGTAGGTTTAATGACGGCATGATGAGGCATGTAGAAAACATTACTTTTTTTCGTATCGGTATTGCAAACTTCTTTCATATGTGCCAGTTCTAGAAACTCATTAATTACTTGTGTATATTCAAGTTTTAGAATCTGGTTTTTAATTAGTTGCGTTTCTAATTGTCGAAATCTCGCTATTGCTCGATTCTTTGAGTCACCTAGTTGCTTCGTTTGCATAGCTTCTTGGAAGAATGGGATTTTAACAACGTATCTCGCATTCTTTTTTCGGTAGTGTGTTTCTTTGTAGATTTTTTCACATTGTTTATATTCTTGTTTTTCGAATATTGGTTTGGAAACTTCTTCTAGCTCCCAGAACTTTTCTAGTTGTTGATCGACTGAAATCTGTGCCACCAGTCCAGTAACTCTGTAATTATCTCTTTCTTCAATTGATGTTCGTCCAGATATTAACCAGCCCAGCTGTGATTTTTGAGCTATCAGGGTATCATTTCGTTTTATCCCTTCAAGAATTATGTCGCCATACACATCAGCACCAATTATCAAATCAATCGGTCCAGGAACATTGAAAGTTGGATCAGCGAGTTCTAACTGATCTAAGCTTCCAATTTTAAGGCTATTTGTAGTTTTTGATGGTAGTTGTCTTGTGAGCTTAGGGAGTACAAAAGCTTATAATCGGAGGCTGAACTTTGAGGCGAAATGAGGTTTTATTGTCACATCGACCTTGTTTTTAGCAATTCCTGCACTTGTTGCACCTAATCCACTTACTTCAACGGAAGTATTTTGTCTTTTGAGTCTAAGTGTTTGTGCTATAGATTCAGTGATCAATGACGCTTGCGATCCCGGGTCGATCAGTGCTCGTACTGTAACACTGTGGCCAAGTCCGTCTTCATTACTTATCTTCAATATTGCTGTTGCAATAATGACATTCTGGTACTGCTCACTGTGGTTAACTTGTTTGGTTGTTTTTGGTTCGTCTTTTGGAGCTGAGTCCAATTGTTTATTTTGGGGAAACCTTTCAGTCCATTCCATGTGTAGGAACGAATGATGTTTCTTGTTGCAATGATGACAATTTCTTTTGCTGAAGCATTGTGATTGTTTGTCATGTCGTAAGCAGTTTAAGCAGAGCTTTGCTTGTTTGCAAAGTTGCCATCTTTCTTTTGGTGTAGAATTGAGAAATTTTTGACATGTGTATATTACATGTTCACCTTTACAAATGGGGCATTGGAGGTTCTTTGCATTTATATTTGTATTGATGTGGAAGTTGCGAAGTGAATTTTTTGTTTCGTCTGCAGCTGACTTTTGATGTTTTTTGTTGGTGGACATCACTTCTAAGGCCTGGTACCGTCTTTCGAGGTATTCGATAAGAGTCTTCATTGTCGGCATCTTATTCGGTTCAACGAGTTCTTGCTCGAACAAATTCCTGGATTCAGTGTCGAGAGATTTTATTGTTATATGCACAATTATTGGACCCCATGATGATGTATCATAGCCCAAATTCTTTAATGCTGCTAGACCTTCCTTGATGGCATCTAAGGTGTTTTTTTTATTGAAGTAGCTGTTGGAATACTACTATGCCCAGTCTTAAGCATTTTTTCGATATGCATTGTAACGATCTTTCTCTCATTGTTGTATCTGCCTTTTAATATATCCCAAGCACTGTTGTAATTTTCACTTGAGAATGTCAAATGTTTTATTAAATGCAAGGGTTCTTCTTCCAAATGAGTTTTCAAATACTCCATCTTTTCGGTTGTCGATATATTTGTTTTGGCATGAAAAATATTTACGAAGAGATCATAAAATTGTTGCCATTCGAGATAATCACCTTTGAAAGTAGGTATTTTAAGTCTCGGGAGCAATGACTCGGTTCTTACTTCTTTTGGCTTGTTGTTATTGCCATTGACTAGCTTCGATGCCATTTGGTGAAGGAACCTATTTATGTCCTGTTTAACATTTTTATATTCGTTGTTTGTCACAAAGGGTAATTTAAGATCTTCTTCCGATGCACTTGACATGAAATCTTCATGAAGATCAGTTATGTTACGCAGTTGTTCCAGTAACATTTTTTGTTGATATTCGTAAATATCCCTGGAATAATCTTCAAATGATTGCTCAAATTCTTCCAGGTTGTCAATGATCGCGGTGACTTTTAGCTTCAATTTCTTCAATCTTTGACTCTGGACTACGTCTGTACTGTCTTTATGCTTCGCATCACTCTCAGTATGTTTTGTAATTCTGGGTGTATTTTTTCTAGTTTACTCTGTAGTTCTTTGTACAATGACTTTACTCGGTTATAAGTATCTCTTGTGGTTTTATTTATATGTTAAGTCGTAAATTGTTATTCTTTTTGTCGTAGATTTATCAGTGTTTATAGCCCTGACAACGCTTTTTTTTGTTAAGTCGAATTTTTTTTGTTTAAAAAAAATTATTTTTATACCAATGTGAGCCTTGGTAACGCTGTTTTGTTGTTAAGTCGAATTTTAAATTCTTATACCAATGTCAGCCTTGGTAACGCTTTTTGGGCTCGAAGGACCAATGCTTTGTTCGACAATTCGTAAATAATGGACCCCTTACCTCTGGTGGGGGGAAGTCAATAAAATACGAACTGTTAGGTTGCTGTATTGCTAGCAACTAACTTTATTTTTCCAAATGTCTTACTTTTATACAGTATTAATGTCTACTTAGCTTATTTTAAATTAACAGAATATACAAAATTTTACAAAAAATAATAAAATAATTTGATACATTAGGTATTACTCAAAGTGTATCGTTTCACACTGCACGTTTTATATTTGTCTTGCTATGGTGGATGATGTCGTCGTCGTCGCGACATGTGCGGTGTCATATCGAGTAGTTTCCTATTGCTGTTGTTGTCACAACAAGGTGTAATAGCAGTCTAGAAGGATGTGTTAAATGTATCTATCTAATGTTGTTCAGGAAAATTAGATTAGTTGTTTGATTGATCACTGTAACAGTTGGACAGTTGTTATAATACTATATAACAATTGGAAAAAACTTTCATTGATTTTTGGCCAAATAATAAAATAAAATATTAAATCGGATAAGTATTCATTACAAATTTTGGTCTAAAACTATTCTAGGCTGGAAACGACACCATCACAGAGACTTTAAATACTTACCACAGAAGTGGTATCTTTCGATTTGGTCAACATGCTAGAAGACTGTTTGTCGATAACATACTTAATCGAGTAACAGCGCCATATTCAGAAGAGCTTAGAAATAAGGCAACAAAGAAACTTTTTTATGGGGACTCAGCTCCATTTTTCGCTTTAATTGGTGTAAGCTTAGCTTCTGGAACGGGAGTTTTAACAAAAGAAGATGAACTTGAAGGTGTATGCCGAGAAATTCGCGAAGCTGCCAATCGTTTGCAAACTTCTTGGAATTATGGTGAGGTAAGCAAAGTAATGGATGATGACTTTAACATCGACAAATTGGATGTAGGGCCACCAATCGCCAAAGGTTGTGCAGCCGTTGTTTATGCTGCTTCTCTTAAAACAGCAAATGTACCAGAGAACTCAGTTTTGAGTGCGGTAGACAATACGGAAATAAAAACGCAATCAAGCCTTTTGCAAAAAGCTTCAAATCGTCCAGAAATGATGTCACCTATTCAAAACATAAGTCGATTCGTTCATAATTTCGGTGGAAGTGCAGACAATCTTAACTTTTGTAACCAGTCGGCTGCAATCGAGGAATTTATTCGAAATGAAGCTGTAAAAACGCAAGAGTATAGTACACAATTTTTTGGGATTTCTACTGGCAGCTCAAAATTAGCTGGTAAAGGCGAAGAAGTACATAATGTGGTGAGTTATATTTATATTATTTATTTAAAAGTCAAGTTAAATATTACTACTGGGTAAAACATAAATTGTTTTTGTAAGCTGTTAAAACATAAATGTGTCTGTTTTACCCTGGGTACGCACGTTTGTATGTTTGTGCGTCTTATTATTAAGACAAAACATTTATGAATAGTTTTCATCTAAAATATCATCCTGGACAACCTTCCTTATCTTTTTTGGTCAGCTTTTTTAAAGCTTAAGCATCTGCTTATCATTAAAAACCGCACTTTAACGTGATTTTTGTTTTCTAAGTGTACTTGGGAATAT
Organism: Scaeva pyrastri; assembly: GCA_905146935.1. Lineage (NCBI taxonomy): Eukaryota > Metazoa > Arthropoda > Insecta > Diptera > Syrphidae > Scaeva > Scaeva pyrastri. The sequence goes on from LR989929.1 coordinate 47,435,856, forward strand.
TTTTAAAGGTAACAAAAATATTTTTTATTAACAAAGAAAATATTTTTGGAACAATTTACTTTTTCATACATTTTTTTCTATGAGAGATTCCAACTTTTACCTCCTAAATGTTTCTTAACGTCTGGAGTGCAAGTCGATGTATTTTTGATATATAGCGAAATTGTCAGATGTTATTTAAGAGTCCAAGCATCGACTAACTACCTTTTTTTATTAACCCATTAAAGGCCAAGGACTTTAAAAATAGAGATAAATCAAAAATCTTTGAAATGCTGTTTGTTTAGCTTCATATTTACACAAATATACAATTTTTTTAAAAAAAGTTTTTTAAGTTTGGTATTTATGGAGGTGTACTCAATTGAGTACACTGGCCAGATATGGGTATATTCTCTTTCTAACTATGAAAGATTTTGAAGCATTCTTTTTCAATGCAAAGGGTGATTTGACATCACTCACAAATCAATCCAACACTGCTGTGACAAATGTGGCACCGTAATAGATTTTTAATTTTTTGGGGGGATATGTCCCCCATAACTGCAAGCAATATTTTCTAGTACTTTGAGCTTTTTTGTCGACTCTTACCGTAAATAAGTTTTGGTTATGGTCCTAACAAATGAAAGTAGATTTCGGTTTTCATTATTTTCCAGACAATCTAGTCGCCAAGCTTTTACCACCATAGAGTTGTGTGAATAATGGCCACCGCCATAATACTCATCGCTACTGCAAAGTATCTATTCCTTGTATCCGAATCGAACAGGCTTTCCACGGATAAATTGCTTCGCGGAATGATGACCAAAGTATTTTATCATTGTCTCGTCAATTGGAAAATTGTCGTGGAAGAGCCCCATATTTGATATTTTTGGCAAATCATGTTCATCAAGGGTCGGACCTTTGCCATCTTGTTTTATCGACATGAGAATTGTTTGCCAAATGAACAAAGCTTCTGATTTCTTTGAACATCGCTCTAGTCTTTCTTCCTTTAGATTTGCAAGTGGGGTATCGTCTTCACTTTCAAATTCATCAACAATCTCTACTGCTCCTGGAATGTCAATTGGAATACCTATGGGCATCAAACAAGTCATCCTCACAAATATCCTCCTCCTCGGTTTGGATAATAACATCTGAAGGAATAACCACTAGGTATATCTCTTTCATTCCATTAGCTGGTACATCTTATACAGCCTTATACACAGGAAAGTGCTTGCCATAAAAACCACCGCAGTTTATAGTTGAAAAAGGCATTCCTCAGCAAAAGCAGTGAGGAAAAAAATGTATCATGGTTTTGGCCAGTGTACTCAATTGAGTACACCACTCTTATGAACGACTTACCATGCAGAAGAAAAAATGTTTGATTGAAATGTTTATGGTATGTTGTTTTTAGATTCAAAATCTAAACATTAGAATTTATTGTTCAAATTTTATTCAAAAGTTTAAATTTTTACTAACATTTAACTTTCGCAAAGTCACAAAATTGCTTCAAAGAAGAAGTGCTAGACCCAAAAGTTCTTGAAACAACTTGAAAACCACTTTCTATCTCAAAAAATTTACTACCAATATAAAAGAAAATGTCAATAATTGTTTTCCAATAGAAAAAAATTAAAATCAAAGCGTACTTTTTGAAAAAAAATCCAATTAAAATTTAGTAAAATACTGTACTCAATTGAGTACAGTGGCATGTAATGGGTTTAATACTTAAAAAAAATTAATAATACAAAAGATTCCAACTTGCGTTTCTAATTATCTGCACCCTAAAAAGCTACCATTTTCAGAGTTTTGCTAATCTTGTTCTACAAACAGCAATATTAAGATGCCAGTATCACCTGCAGTAAGAAGGTAAGGTAAGATAAAACTTGTATTTAAAGAAAAAATTAGAAAAAAATTAAACACTACAGCTTTTAACAAAGCATTTGCAATCATCGAAATATCGTTTCTAATTATTTGCACGCCACTGTATGTACGCATGTACAGTTGTGTTCATAAAAATATAGTTTGAAAAAAACTAAAAAACACGCTTTTAAAACCCATCATACTAAAAAAGCGGAAAATAATTTTTAATGTAAGATGAAAACAATAATGAACTAAAAATACAAGTGTTATTGTGAATAAGCGTGGGGCGCTCGATATATGAAAAAAAAATATGGCCAATGCGCCCAACGCTTTTTCACAATAACACTTGTATTTTTAGTTCATTATTGTTTTCAGCTTATATTAAAAATTATTTTCCGCTTTTTTAGTATGATGGGTTTTAAAAGCGTGTTTTTTAGTTTTTTTTAAACTATATTTATTTTTAACTTTTTAGTTTAACGTGCTTTAAAAGCGTGTTTTTTAGTTTTTTCAAACTATATTTATTTTTAACTTTTTAGTTTAACGTGCTTTAAAAGCGTGTTTTTTAGTTTTTTTTAAACTGTATTTTTGTGATTTAAGAAAACATTGAAACATTTCATTGACCCATTTAGTTGATTGAAATTGTAAATGAAATTGGAATTATTTATTTATTATTTAAAATCTCGTAATTTTAATTAAAAAAAAAAAAGGTCATCCATAGTTAGGATTTGATCCCACGACCCTTGACGCTCAAACTGAAACGTCCGCGCTTTAACCAACTGAGCCACCGCGGCACTTAAAATGAGGGAGTCTATTAATATTTATAAGCGCATAATAAAATCAGGAAAAAGCAGGAGCTGTGGGATTAAAATATTTAATCCTGGTAATCCTGATAGGGATATTGAGATAAACTTATGAAATTATTGTTTTGCCACCGGTTCTTGATATGTGTACAAAATTTTATTAAAATCGGTTCGTGTAAAGTGGGTCAAAATCGAGTGTAAAGGTGTCGGTTACATACATACATACATACATACATACATACATACATACATACATACATACATACATACATACATACATACATACATACATACATACATACATACATACATACATACATACATACATACATACATACATACATACATACATACATACATACATTCATACATACATACATACATACATACATACATACATACATACATACATACATACATACATACATACATACATACATACATACATACATACATACATACATACATACATACATACATACATACATACATACATACATACATACATACATACATACATACATACATACATACAAACATACAAGTGAAGCTAATATAAGCGTGTTAGAAATAGCAGTGCTGGTTACACTTTATTACTTTGTCAATAATTTCAAAGACGCAGGATGCTTAAAAAAAATTTACCTGGTATTTGCATCTAACAGTCTTTCATTTTCAAATTCGAGGCTTGAAACACTCTAAGTATAGCGTGTTCATAAAAATAGCAGTTTGAACTGAAAAAAAATTATTCAGTTGGCTAAGCAGAACCCTTTTATAAACTCCAGGGAAACAAAAAAGGACCTTGGACTTTCAGTTAACGTAGTGAAAATAAGAAAAAAAAAAAAAAATAAGACGCCTTTTTGCAGCCAAATTATCAGCCCGATGTCCACGCAAGGTACTATTCTTGACTAAAAAGTATGTGACAAGAAGAATTAGAGTTTCCCAAAACGCATAAAGATTCCCCAAAAGAGGAATGGAGGAATTATCTGCGAAGCGACAAGAGCAAAGTTATCCGTTTTGGGTCCAAGGATAGTCGAGAGTATATGAGAACACCCTTAGAATGCAGCAATCGATCCACAACACACCATGAAAATAGTGAAACATGGCTGAGTGAAACTTATAATATGGGCTAGCTCTTCCTACTACGGGTCAGGCCTATTTATCCCATCAAGGGTATGCAAGGATGCAGTTGAATAGGTTAAAAAACCTACGCTGAAGAAGAAATGCCGTTGGTTTGGGTATATCACCAAGATAACAATATAAAACACAATTCGAAAAGTTCAAACTCATGATTTAGGAAGAAAAGGGTATGATCTGTAGCCCATTGAAAACTTGTCGGGGGATGTCAAAAATGCGGCCCATGAAGTGAAACCCAGGAATTCAAAAGAACTTTGGGGAGTAGTGCGAGATTCGTAGAACGCAATACCAATCGAGAGGTGTAAGGCTTTAATCGATACAATGCCACACAGATACACTTTTATATTCAAAAATAATGGTTATGCAACAAAGTATTAATGTTAAGCTAAAGTTATTAATACAGTTTAATGCAACTCATTACAGTTTTTCTTACTTTTTGCAATACAATGTTATGCGCTGCTATTTTTGTGAACAGCTGTAAATTTAAAAAAAAAAATAACCAATGTGACAAAAATAACGTTAAATTTTAGTGAAAAATATTATAACGATGATAATGAAAGCCTTTTAGTTTTATTTAGGTGGCACTGTATGTGTGTACATATGTATGTATGTATGTATGTATGTATGTATGTATGTACATATGTATGTATGTATGTATGTATGTATGTATGTATGTATGTATGTATATATGTATGTATGTACCTAGTCTAGCCATAAGTTCTGTTACAAACTTTCCAGCTGTCCAAGCTCATTACTTTCAGTGGGAATAGTCCCGTTTACTATTTTTTCGTAACACATGTACTTATGAGCTTACAATAGAGTCTAGTTTCCTTTGAACTTTCTATCAGTGAACATGGAGTGGGGCACTAAAGAAAATCGTGTTGCGGTAATCGCTTTATACATGTGCGGAAAAAATTCAAACCAAATTTTCGAAATTCTAAAACCACTCGGGATATCAAAAATGTTTGTGTATCGGGCTGTAAAACGTTTTGATGAACTTTCAGAAATAGAGGACAGACCAAGAAGTGGTCGTCCACGCGTCGCTCGAACAACTGCAAAAATTAAAGCTGTGCGTGAAAGAATTAGCAGAAATCCTCTTCGTAGGCAAAAAATAATATCTAGAGAGTTGGATATAGCCGCTAGATCGATGTCAAGCATTAGAGATGATCTCCACATGAAAGCCTATCGTCGATCAACAGGACATCTCCTAACTCCGTACCAACAAAAAATTAGACTGGAAAAAAGAACACGATTGTTACAGTGGTACGCGAGAAATGGGCATCGCCGCTGCGAATTGGCCATCAGGAAGTCCAGATTTGAATCCGTTGGACTACAGCTTGTGGTCAGAGTTGGAGAGCATGGCTTGTAAGACCTCCCAACGAAATTTGGACAGCCTGAAGCGAGCCCTAATAACAGCAGCGTCGTCGATTCCTATCGAAACAGTGCGTGCCGCTATAGAAAAATGGCCAAGCTGTTTAAAAGCCTGCGTTAAAGCTCGAGGCGGCCATTTTGAATAAAACTTCTTTTTTTTTCAAACCAGTGTTATACACTGCCAATCACTAGGATGAGGCCACATATTTTTCAACCGATTTTCGGTCCGATACCTGTTGGAATTTGTTTAACCCGGAAAATTTTACTACATGAGAGTAGGTACATATTTTCTTAAAACAAAGTGAAACAATTATAGGGTTAATTAGAAAAGACCGTTGGAATTTCCCTACATTAATGAATGAGCTACCTAAAAATCATATAAAAAAGTGCGTCACTAGGATGAGGCCATTGCGAATATTTAGTTGTAGAAGTTCACATCAGCAATTTTTTTTGAAAATTTTGGTTGCAATATTTAAGAACGTTTTACAAATAACTCTTTTTATTAAATTTCAATTACAAATAGTTTCCGGAAAGACGTTGACAGTGGCAGAAAGAGGACAAATCGATGCTTTCAAAGAAATGGGACTCTCAAGCCGAGAATTAGCAAAGAAGCTGAACAGAAGTAAGACAGTTGTAAACAACTATCTTGCCGATCCACAAAACTATGGAAAAAATCAAAAAGGACGCACAGCCCAAGCAACAACATCCCGAGAAAAGCCGTTAATTTTACGTATTGCTTCAAATTCTACTCAATCAGCTACTAAAATAAGGTCCAAAAGCGGAGTATCAGCCAGTATTTCGACAGTCCGAAGGATAATAAGAAAAGATGGTACTATCCAGAGAAGAAAACTCAAAAAGAAACCTGTTCTAAAGCAAGTACACAAGGAACTGCGAATGAACTTTGCAACAGAACATGTCTCTTGGTGCAGTCAATGGAAACGCGTCGTCTTTTCGGATGAAAAAAGTTTAACCTTGACGGCCCCGATGGTTAAAACTTTTATTTCCATGATTTAAGAAAAGAGGAACTAATTTTGGGAAGACATCACAGCCGTACATCAGGTGTTATGGTGTGGGGAGCTATCACCTACTATGGCAAAATCGAGTTGGAATTTCTTTCTATAACAATGAACGGAAATAGCTACAAATGCTTGTTGGAACGGTAATTTCCGAAGATGAAAAATATTTTTGGACCTTTGCTTTGGATTTTCCAACAAGACAATGCCCCCATCCACACTTCCAGGGTTGTCAAAAGCTGGATTTTATCAGAAAACGTAGAGCTTTTGCCATGGCCCCCCTATTCACCGGACTTGAACATAATCGAAAACGTATGGGCATGGCTATCTCGAAAATTTTATGAAAGCGGTAGACAATTTGAAGACAAGGACTCCTTAATTGAAGCTATCCGTGATGCCTGGGACGAGATTTCACTTGACTATTTAAAAAAAACTTTATGATTCCATTCCAAACCGTCTAATAGAGGTCATATCGAAAAATGGGGGGCATACTCATTATTAATTGAGAAAAACTTAATAAATAAATGTTTGAGAACCAAAAACTGTTAACATTTCTTTCATTTTTTTGATATTTTATAAGATTTTTCATGTGGCCTCATCCAAGTGACGCACTTTTTCATACTGTTTTTAAGTAGCTCTTTAATTAATGTAGGGAAATTCCAACAGTTTTTTCTATTTAACCCCTTAATTTTATTACTTTTTTTAAAGAAAATATCTACCTACTCAAATGTAGTAAATTTGTATGGGTACGAAATTTCCAACAGGTATAAAGAACGAAAATCGATTAAAAAATATGTGGCCTCATCCTAGTGATTCGCAGTGTATACTAAAATATAAAATAAATTTTATAGTAAAAGATTCAGTAGACTTTTTTTTATTGCGCTTTTAAAATGTAACAGAACTTATGGCTGGACTAGGTATGTATGTATGTATATACATATGTATGAATGTTTGTGTGCATGTATCAGTCGATCATCAACTGTGCTAGCCATAAGACGTGTTTCGGATTTTACAGAATTCAAAATAATCTTCGCGTGTGCTTTTGTATACTTTTAACCAACGAATTTATATAAGTGCAGTAGCAGTAGATGGAGCGGAGCTCCGGTTCAGTAGGGCTGTTTCCGAACAGGACCGTATTGATAGGAGAAGGCAGGAGAACCAGTTTTGGTGGCTAAATGAAACTAATATGGGGTAAACCGGGGAGGGGTATTTTTTGCCTTGGCCGGCTTACATACTTGTTTTTAGTCTTAGGTTAAGTAGATTAAGTAGAGTAGGGACGGTGGCACTATAATATAAAAAATTAAAAAAAAAAAATAAAAAAAAACATAAATTAAAAAAAAAAAAAAAAAAAAAAAAAATAAAAAAAAAAAAAAATAAAAAAAAAAAAAAAAAAAAAAATAAAAAAAAAAAAAAAAAAAGACAATTACAGACATAACATGGACATACATTTTTAAGGACATAGCTTTTGCCGCTGTGGTTGTTCTAGTTTTAAGTAGTTTGTAGGTAGGTTAGGGGTAGTTTTAAGTTTTATTTTAAGGACGTAGTATGTAAGGAAAAATAAATAAAGTCAAAGATGTTAGTTTTTTTAAAAATTTTCTAACAAAATAAACATTTAAAAAAAAAAAAAAAAAAAAAATTAGTTCATAGGCCGAAAGGCATTAGTTTTTAAGTATTCTTGAATTTCTTAGAGCGCCCGTTTAGGGCCAGTAAGTTATATTTAAGTATCATTAAGTAGGCTAGTTTATTGAATTTTGTCTAGTATGTAAGTAGTTTTAAGTGAATAATGAATAAAAATTTGAATTTAAAAAAAAAAAACATAGGGGTAGGTGACGGACTGCTTAGCCAAGGGTCCGTGGTTCGAGTCACAGCCGGGCAACCAAAAAGTAGATTTTTTTTTTAATAAAAATAAAGTGACAAACAATTCAGAAGGGAAAAACTCCCTGATGAGCTACAACAGCAAATCGGGGACATCGAAAGGTGGCCCAGCTGCAGCAATAACAACAAGGCCAGAAAAGGCATTCATCAAGAAGCCAGCTACGGCAGCAATACTAAAGAAGCCAGCAACGGCAACAACAGCTAAGGCTACAACAATGCCGCCATCCAATGTTCCCCTGAAGAGGAGGAAGGGTATTCGTAGTGTGCCGAATCTTGCGAAGCATCGCTCCACGACAGCCTCAGCTGAGCTGCCAGCTGCAGGCTTTGAAATGGAGCTCAAGCAAGCAATAGCAGCCAAGTTGCATAGGCAATTAAATACATCGCCGTCTGATGACGACAATGATATAAGGTACATGTCCGAAGGCAGGGAGGGACTGTACAGGTACACTACGGGTGAAAATATAGATGTCACCGCCACAGAGTCGTCATCAGACGAAGAAGTAGCGCAAGGCGAAGAGGCTATTGCAGCGAAAATAGGTGCGGTGCAAGGGCAAATCCGCATCCTAGAAGCGCAACTAGCTCTCCTCATAGAGGCTCTGAGGAGGAAGCAAGAAGCTCGTCGCGAAAAAGCCAAACAGGAGCGCGAGCAGGCGCCAGAGACGGAGGCGCCATTACAAAAGGTACATGCGGAACAGCAACCGACAATAAAGCAGCCCTATCTTCCTTCTCAGAAGGCTAAGCAACCGCAGCCTAAGCCACAACAACAACAGAAAGAGCCGCAGCAGCAACGAGAACAACAGCAGCCAATACAACAGCAGCAGAGTTAACAGCAGGATACAACATCAGCAGTAACAACAGCAGCAGCAGCAGAGTCAACAGCAGCAGCCGGAAAAAAATACAGAAAAAGACAGGATGCCACCAATTAATGTATTCAGGATGGAACTCCAGGATACCATAAACTTATGTAAGTATGTCATAGGTCCTAATTTTATAGTAAAGAGACTCGGTAAGGAGAAGCATGCTATCCAATGCTCCAACTTACAGCATTATAATTTAGTTAAAGATTTGCTTAAGAAAACAACCACGGAGTTCTTCAGCTTTATTCTTAAAGTTGAAAAGTTACAAACGGTCCTCCTGAAGGGCATAGATTCCTGTACGGAACCACAGGCGCTCCTAGAAGAGCTCCGGCAAAAAGCGGGCGACGATCTCGAGTTTATCGGGGTCAAGCCTTTTTCTACTGTCAAGGCTAGACGGGAGAAGCGCAAACTTCAGATCTTCCTTGTACAGCTTTCACCCAGCAGCAAACTGGATAAGTTGAGGAGTATCTCCGTCCCCAACTACCAAGTTGTAACATGGGATATACTAAAGAGGCGTTGCGACATACTTCAATGCATGCGCTGCCAAAGGTTCGGCCATGCTGCAGCAAACTGCGAAATGCAGTCACGCTGCGTTAAGTGTGGCGAGAACCACAAGTTAGACGAGTGGAAGTTCGGGAAAGAACGGGTCGAGGACAAGACCCAGCTTAAATGTGCAGTTTGCCAAGGCGAAGGGCACCCCGCTAACTATCGGGGATGCCCGGCGTTTCAGCAACTGAAACAAAAAAAAGTAAAGCAACCAGTGGTAGGAGTCCGCCCACCTACGCGTGCTCCCACATCAAGTCAATCCTCAAATTTCCTACGCCCAAATGGCGTCAGGAAGAGGAAGCACGGTACAGCCTGCGCCAAAGGCAGCCCAGCCGGCCCGAGTGCCGAAAGCTCCTGATGCACAGGCAGATATTAAGAGCATGCTGCTGGCCATCCAGGGCCAGTTAGCAGGACTTCAAAACTAAATAAGGGAGCTAGCCGGCTGCTCCCTTATTTTATCTCTACTCTCAGTTGCCGAGCTTAACGCTTGTAGGTTAAGGGCGCGCTGCCGGAGAGGCCCTTTAAGATCTTAGCTGTGAATATAAATTTACTGATTAAAACCGAACGTAGAGCGAATTTCTTCCATTTGTTGAAAGGTCAAAGTCCAGATGTGTTTTTGGCCAGCGAAACTAAGCTGAATCAGAAACACAAAATGACACACAATAATTACAATAGGCGGGGTCGCTGTTTTCGTACGAAAAGGCATACATTTTAAAGTTATTTAGAACAGTGTAGTACGCAGATTACGGTTGCTTGAGGCATTTATCATATGCATTCCTCTCAAACATGGAAAGCGGATGTATGTGATTGCGCTTTACGCACCGGAATCACCTCAACCAACTGATTTTATAGCAGAGCTCGAAAAACTTTTTCAGTGCTTGCAACTGAACTCGGAAGAGAATTATTATCTCATGGCCGGTGACTTGAACGCCAAACATTCTGATTGGGGAAATCAAATTCAAAATCCTAGAGGTAACCATCTTTTTACCTGGATGGGTCAGTACAATGCTGAATATATGGTCGATCTGTTGGCTACGGACAGACCATCTTTCCCAAGAAGCGGTGCCTATCTGGACCTATAACTAAGGGACGCCAGACTGACAATAACTGACACTGTGGGTCAAAGACCAAAAAACTGTTTGCGGACGATAGAGTACGACAGTAACCACTGCGGACTCGCCGCCGTAATTCAGCTGCCGAAGGAGCTAGTGGAATTGAGGGAGTATGTACCGGTGCATTCTTACAATTACAGTAAGATGCGCTGGCCACGCTTCACCAACGCCCTAGCCAACGAACTTCGTTCTAGTAATATATCCCCACCAATTGACAGGAATCTGACAAATAACGAAATTGACATATACTTAGAACAAATGGACGAGACAATCCAACGCACCATGCAAAGAACAATTCCAAAGTCCAAAGAACGCGACGCGACTAACTTGTATCGAAACGCGACCATTGACGCACTCCACAGACAAAAAAGTGGTCTATTAACAAGATTCAAACTTTTGTACAGACGGTTTACTGACCCGAACGATTTGGAGATTAGGACATTGAAGTCCTCAATCAAAAACGTCAACCAAATGATAAAGGAGAACTATCGATTGTCTGTTAATTTGTATTGGGACCAAAAAATTCGGGCCGTTAAATCTAGCGACCCGAGTATGTTCCCGCAAATTAACAAGATCTTTAGAAAAAATAACGATAGCGATCTTCCATGTCTTAAGTTCCAAAGGACGACAGAAAACAGAAACGTACTTCTGACAGTAGCAATAGACCCAGAGAACGCCGTCTTGGGATGATGAACTATACATGATCGAAGATCATCAGGAGAAGGTGGAGGTTGTGGGGGCTGCTTTTCAACAAGTGTACAAGGTAAATGCATGCATTCGCCCGAATCACGACCTGGAGAACAGAGCTCTGCTTCACTACTTTAACATGCGAAACGAAATCACGCAATGGCGATCGGAGAACCTCGGCTTCACCGAGTTCAATGAAGATCACTTGGCAAATGCCACAATCGCCGAGCCAAGTGGGCCAAATTCACTGCTAGTTTCAAAGGTAGAGATCCAGCTCATCTTCGACTCAATAAAGAAAAAGAAGTCATCAGGTGTCAATGGTATATCCAACATTGTTCTACGGCATTTATTTAAGGAAGCAATCGACATTTTCGTCACACTGTTTAATGCATATTATCCAGTTCGTTGGAAGCTTGTATCTGATATCCAATGGAACAAATCTAAAAAACAGTGTACGGGTGCCTGTCTGTTTGACTTGGAGAAAGCTTTCGACACCGTATGGTTAGAAGGTCTCTATCTCAAGCTAGCCACACTCGGTATAAATAAGCCCCTGTTTTATATGCTTTATGACATGCTCAATGGCAGAAAGATTGTTGTCAAGAGTGGCAATGTAACTTGTTCCACAGTCTTCGATATAAAAAATGGTCTTCAGCAAGGAGCCGTTAACTCACCGATTCTATTCAGCATTTACACCAGCGATCTGATAGGTAGTCTTACTCATGCAATTGCGTATGCCGATGACCTAATAGCGTACAGAACGGGCCCAAAAGTCGAGGTCATCAAAATTCTTTTGCAGCGTGACTTCGACACGATTCAGCGATATTGCGATGACTGGAAGTTAAAAATCAACTTCCAGAAATCGGAAACTATTCTGTTTAGGACTCCATTGTCTGGAGCCTGAAGAGATACGAGAAAGAACTGGAGAAATCTAGTGATCGTAGGACCAGACCGACAACCACTGGCGAATAAAAGTGTAGTAAAGTACCTTGGCATCTGGTTGGATCAGTACTTATATTTCGACATTGTATGCATGTATGTATGTATGCATACATGTATGTATGTATGATTGTATGTATATAATTTATTGTCACTTTTTTATTAAAATAAATATAGTTTGAAAAAACTAAAAAACACGCTTTTAAAGCACGTTAAACTAAAAAGTTAAAAATAAATATAGTTTGAAAAAAAACTAAAATACACGCTTTTAAAACCCATCATACTAAAAAAGCGGAAAATAATTTTTAATATAAGCTGAAAACAATAATGAACTAAAAATACAAGTGTTATTGTGAATAAGCGTGGGGCGCTCGATATATGAAAAAAAATATGGCCAATGCGCCATGTAAATTATAGATACAGTTATTATAAAATTTTAACTATTTCATCGACTATGATCGCATCATTATTACTATTGTTGTCATTATTGGAAAATATTTTTGTAATTAAAGACTAATGGTAGTTCAATATGATATATGTATGTATGTACATATGTATGTATCTATGTACATGTTTTACATTTTGCAAATTCTAGCAGCCTTGTAAGAACTGCGTCAATTGTAGCACCAGTGTTTTTGTTTATGCTTGTGGACTGTTTTCTAGGCATAAATTTAGATTGTCTCTTAAAAATTTAACCAGCTTTGCAAATCTATCTGATGAGAAATTATTTATTTATTTATTTATTTATAATTTATTAGCTTATAATAATAGTAATATAAGGAAGAGCACTACCTACTTAGGCTTTCAGCTCTGATAGTGGAAAATATAGATGTTTTTTTTTTATTAAATAATTACTAAGTATTTCAAAATTAATAAATTAAAGTATAGTTTATATTATATATCTAGTTTATATTTATTTATAAAGGGGTAAATAAGGGTTATATTTTGATGGCTAGGGCTTTTTAAGGCTTTGATGAATTCTGATTCATGATGATAGGGGTTAGGTAACGCCCAGTTTTGTCCTTGTAAAATGTGTTTAATATCTAATTGAGAATAACAAGTTGGATTGTTTTCTTTCAAGAGTAAATGTTGATGAGTGCAGGTTGTATGTCTAAGTCGCAGTCTTATAAAACAAGTGTTCATTATTTTGCTCGGGGTGGTAGGATATAAGGGCTGGATTTTGTTCCTGTATATATACGCGTAATGGTATTTATAATTATTCTAATCCAAGAGCAAATTTCGGGTAAGGTTTTGGTTTATTTCTCGACGTAGATCCAGTCGAGTAATTGGTTCAAAAAGCTTGATAGGGTTGCGATAGACTTGTATTGCCGGAATATCAGCTAGCTCATTGCCTTTAATACCCTTGTGGCTTGGAACCCACATGATTCTTGTTTTTTCATAATACTTTATTAGTAGATCTCTGATTTTTGAGATGATAAGTGAAGTTTGGTTGGCATTTCTTACAGCCTGGATCACTGAGAGACTGTCTGAAACTATGACCTATTTTTCATTTTTTGCATTTGCTATACATGTGTTAATAGTTCTTAAGATAGCAAATGCTTCAGCTGTAAAAATAAATACTTGTCTAATAATCCAACACATTAATGAGCCATTTTCCAGAACTGATGCAAAAGATGTGTTGCATGATGTTTTTGATCCATCAGTGAAAACGAAGTTCCACCGATTAAGTTTTAATTTAGAAGCTATGGAGAGGAATTTTTGATGATAGACTTCATTCATGTGTTTTGTTTATTAAATGCAACTAAATCCATTATACAGGTGCTCTCTGCTAGCACCCATGGTGGGAATTACTGTTTGTATTTATGTATTTTTCTAATAGATATTCCTAGGTCTGCAGCCGTCGTTATTGAAGCGGAGATTGCTGATTGTATTCGTTTTGAAATTTTACTATTGAATACATTTTCCACATCTTTGTCAATTATCGAACCATTTGAGATGGAAAGTTTCACAAAGAGTTTTGCTTTTGCAGATTGGATTCTGATGAGAAATTAACATTGAAATCTCCACTTAAAATCAAACGGTGACGCTAACCTGGCGCGTAACGCAAATAACGATTTTATTTTTACACTGCTATAAAATTTCTCTCATACTTCGATAAAGATATACACTTCAAAATATTTAAAAAAATGTATTGTTTGAATATTTGAAGAACGAATAAACATTTCAAAATTTTTGTGATGGGAGAATTTATGTTATGTATGTATGTTACGAAAACTTCAATAAATTCCAGATTTTTGAAGATTCTAATGGGATGATATTATATAAGTTAATCATTTTCTCTGAGAGAGGCGATTTACAGATGATCCAATATATACATATTTAACTCATACATACATACATACATATGTACTATTTATAATCTAAAAAAAATATTAAACTTTAATTTGTATACCGATGCTTGCAAAGTAACTCATTTCAAAGTTCTTCAACTTTCAGAAAAGATATATGAAGTCGAAAAAGTTATCGAGTAAAAAAGTATTAATTTTTTTATTTTCCTGAGTGGAATATTAAATCAAGTAAGCGCTTAAAAAATAAAGTTATTAACTTATTTTGCATCGAAAATTCATAAGCCGTGTTTTATTGGTAATCTTTCCCTAACATAGTATTCGAGTACCAATAAAACGCTATATTCACTTGTAATTTGTATTCTTAAAGTTGGTGTCCCTACATTATTTGTCAAATTACACAGGTCAACAAAAAAATATTTTTTGTTTGTTTCTGTGTTCAAATTGCGATTTTTTCAATCTTTGTATTGAAAAATACATAATTGTTTTTTGTTTTTTTTTAAACTTTGTTTTTTCACCCTTTACAATGATAAATAAATATTTGGAGAAAAACGAGTTTAAATTTTTTCTATTACATTGTATTTATATGGAAACACGAAAACATATTTAGTTTTTTTATGGTGTTAGAATTCGAATATCTTTAAATTATTGTAGGAGGTGATTTTTAAAGGTCTAAAGAAGTGAAAAATGCAAAAAAAATTTTTGATTTCTTGAAAATTATATCATGTAGTAGTACCATACAAATTTGGTACTACTTTTAAATCCATAATAACAATCTTGTAGCTATAAAAACAAACTTTTTCAGGTAAAAGTTTTTTATAATTAATTATTAATGTAGGAGGAACAAGAAAATCATACCAAGAACCCAGAAACAAAGTGTGTTGACCTGTGTTATTATTGATGTCAAAATTTCTAAGTCTTCTGTCACGGACAAAATTTAAAAGGCAAATGTGCACTTGAAGATAGAAAAAATTGACTACATATTGCAAGAAAAAGTTGTAAATATACAAACTCACTTGTTAAAGAAATTTCTGAATAACTTTTTTACAATTTTAATTAATTGTTCAATTTGAGTTTGAAAACAAAAAAACAACATGGGGTGTGTTTGAAGAATGTGTAATTATGTACATTGTTGGGTCGAGTGTGAAAAAGCATGAAAATGCTAGTTGAGTTGAAGTTAGCATGAAAATGCACACCGAGTTTGTTTAAAATGTTTGTCACTTACATATATTTGCAGTAAAACTTTGAAAATATGTATATTGATTTTGTTGTTAGATTTACCGCCAACAGCTTAAAGTTGACCACCTTAGCAACTCCCTGTTCAATGTCATTGACTTATATGGAAGAGCGAAAACTATTTACATGGAAAACAACAACACCTCAAAAGTGAACAAAAATAAGCTAGTGTTTATCCATAGTAATTTAGTGAAGATTAAGTTTCATCTAGTTAAATGTAGGGGCAGTCAAGAAGTGCAAAAAATATGCAAATGTTGGCAACATGAGGGTGTGTTCGGTAACAAATACACTTCTTTTACACTTCGCCTGCATTGAAAAGTGCAAGCGATCCACAAATTTCAAACCAAACATTTATTTGGGTTGAAATTATAAAAATGCAATTATTTCGTTAAAAATTTATTAAAATCAATACTTTACAAAATTTTTAAAACTTTTAGGAACAATTCATAAGAGATAAAATAATTTTTTTTAGGATTAGTGTATTTTACCATCACATATTGTGGAAAATTTATTGAAATATGCTTGTTCTCATTAAAAAGCTGACAAAGGTTGCTTCCATCAATGCATGGTTGTGAAAGTCTGACGAATGCATACCTTTTTTAAATACACATGTTGAATGTGTCTTAAAAGTCTTAAAAGCAAGACTCAAATATTTGTTGAGCAAATGTGAAACTATTAAAAGTGACGAGCAAACATATTTTTTTTTGACTTTAATATGATTGCAATTGATCGCATGTATACAATGCATGTATTTATAAAAACAGCCAAAGTTATATATATATACGGTATTAAGTACAATAAATTGGTAATTTTGACTCTACAGGCAACTTGAAGTAACTTTTTATAATTTTTATTAATTATTTTTTTATAATTTCATGTTGAATTTTGTCTTCTAATATCTTATTCATTGAATAAAAAGAAAAAAAGAATGTTTACTATCCAAATAAATAGTCTGTGTAATAAATTCTATAATAATTTAAAGAAAATAGTGAACCACGATTGTTCAACTGGTCTTTAAAGTTGCCAGAAACTTAGTTCCATATTTTTCGTTCTTCCATATAAACCAATAGAATTGAACAGGGAGTTGATAAAATGGTGAACTTTAATCTATGGGTGATAAATTTAACAAGAAAATCAATATATTTTCAAAGTTTTACTACAAATATAAGTAAAACACATTCGAAACCAACTCGGTGTGCATTTCCATGCAAACTTCAACTCAACAACCGTTTTCATGCATTTTCCAACTCGACCCAATAATTTACACAATTGTACATTCTTCGAACGCGTCCCATGTAGAACAGCTGTTGTTTATTTTGATTTAAATTGGATTTTTAACTAAAATGTAAAGATGTTAGCCAGAAATTTCTTTAACAAGTGAGTTTGTATATTTACCACTTTTGTTTGCAATATGCATTCAATTTTTTTCTATTTTCAAGTGCAAATTTGCCTTTTATATTTTGTGTGTGACAGAAGATTTTGATATTTTGACATCAATGATTTGACAAATAATGTAGGGTTACCAACTTTACGAAGAAAAATTAAAAGTGAATATAGCGTTTTATTGGTACTCGAATACTATGTTAGGGATAGGTTACCAATAAAACGCGGCTAATGTGACATTACAAAATTCATGCAACCCTTAGTTTTCGCCCTTCTAACACCGACATTTAAATTAATTTTAATTTATTTTCTTGATTTTGTATTTAAAAATAAATAGTTGCTTCAGTTTTGAAAATTTAAACAAAATGTTCGGGTGTTGTATTTAAACCTGCAAACCTTTCTCCATCCTAAATTGATGACATTATTGAAGTCACGAATTTTTGGTGTGATGTTAATTTGTGCTTCAATTGTTTTTTCTGCTTAGCCGTACATGTACATAATTTTTATTTTTACCAAAATTAAAAAAAAAATTGAAGCAATCTTCGATTATGTTTTACGTTCAGAATAACGGAACAGAATGTTACAGCTATTTAAAGGCAAGACCATGTATTTTGATTTTTTTTCCAAATAGATATTAGACTAAAGTAAATTTTTTAAGGATCGAATTATTTTAAGATCTGAAAAATAACAATGCTGTGCAAAACAGTTGATATAAGTGTTTGATATAAAATCAGCCATTTCAGTGAAGAAATAGTTTTAATATCTTTTGGATAAGTGATACGAAGCACACCGGGCCGTCTAGAAACTATAAAAAAAAATCGCACGGAAAATATAAAAAGAAACAAAAATATTTTTACATAGCTTGAATTCGTGCCAAAAATCGGGGCACGAAGTTCGCCGGGCCTGCTAGTTATAAATAAAAACTTCTAGAAGTTACTTTGAGTTGCCTGCAGAGTCATAATTACCAACTTATTCTACTCAATACGATATTCATATTACTTTGGGTGTTTTCATAAACACATGCTTTGTTTACATGCGATCAAATGCGATCATATTAAAGTCAAAGAAAATATGTTTGCATGTCAATTTTTATAGTTTCGCATTTGCGCTACAAATATTTGCGTTTTGCTTTTATGAAAATCGGACATTTAACATTTGCATTTATGAAAGGTATGCATTCGTCAGAAAGGAGGAAGCTAAAAGAACAAAAATCTGGAAAGAACTTCCTAAAATGAGGCATTCAAAAATTATACTTGGCAATTACAACCAAAAACGTTACACAGACTGCATGAAATTAAGAAGGAACAACCTAAGAATAGTGACAAGCACACTCACTGGTCACTGTAAACTAAATAGGCATTTAAATATCCTTAGCCTAGCAGAAAACGCCCTTTGCAGGTTTTGTCACAATCATGAAGAAACACCTGACTACATTCTTGGAAATTCCACCAAAGGAGGAAACACTTCGGAAATTACGAAGTAGAACACCAAACCTTCCCTTTCTGACGATGAACCAAATACTCAAATTTCTAAAGGAAATTAAATTAGAGGAAGCATTGTAAATGGGAACATCCCCAGTGCTAGTAGGTTGCACAATAGATCTACAGGTCGCAGTGCACAAACCCTAAAATTATATTCATTCATTCATGCATTCGTCAGACTTTCGCAACCATGCATTTATAAAAGCACCCTTTTTAAGCTTTGTAATGAGAACAAGCATATTCCAATAAATTTTCCAAAATATTTTATTGTTAACTACACTAATCCTAAAGAAAATTATTTTATATTATATGAATTGATCCTAAAAGCCTTATCAATTTTTTGAAGAATTGATTTTAGTAATTTGATAATTTCAAAATGTTTGGTTTTAAATTTGTGGATCGCTTGCACTTTGCAATGTAGGCGAAGTGTATTTGTTACCGAACACACCCTCATGTTGCCAACATCTGCATATTTTTTGCACTTCTTGACTGCCTCCTACATTTTACTAGATGAAACTCTATCTTCACTAAAAAACTTGATAAGTACAGTGGACTCTCGCTAACTTTAACATACGATAACTTGAACAATTCCTATAACTTGAACATGCTATTTTCCCGGTTATGTATTTTGTAACTTAAACATTCAATGTTGAAGACTCCTTAACTTGAACTTTTCTATTGCTTACTCTATAAGTTGAAAAATTAAGGCATTTGAACTTTTTAATTGTTGACAATAATTAAGATATTTGAAACGGGTTTTACAATGGTACAAAGAATTGTAACTTATACCGCAGTTATCGAATCAATTGATATAGTAGTCAATTGGGTCTGTTAAAAGAACAGAACGTTTATAAAGGATTCACAGTTCTCCAAAACCTAAGAGAAAGTGCCCTGAAGAATGTGTTGGAATGTGTTGTATAAAACTAAGCAACGATTTTTTTTTTAAAGTTTGTTTAAATAAAATAGTGTTCTGTAACATTTATATAAAATAATAATCATAAATTCAATTTTTGCTATTGTTTCCAGTAACTTGAACAATCCAATAACTTGAACAGCCCTTGTTTCTTACGTGTTCAAGTTAGCGAGATCCCACTGTACTAGTTTGTTCACTAATGAGGTATTGTTGTTTTTCATGTAAAATTTTACTAGATAGTATTTTCAATTACCAATAAAACACGGCTATAGTTAAAAACAACAAACGAAAACTGAAGAGAAACAAGTTAGTAATCGAGTAATCAGTAATTTACTAAAGATAAAGTTTCGGCTATTTGACACGGGGCTGAGCAAAGATATGTTTTTTTTACATAAACATTTGCAGACACAAATGGGAATGTTTGTTGATAAAATCTTTGATTTTCATATCATATCATATCATATCATATCATATCATATCATATCATATCATATCATATCATATCATATCATATCATATCATATCATATCATATCATATCATATCATATCATATCATATCATATCATATCATATCATATCATATCATATCATATCATATCATATCATATCATATCATATCATATCATATCATATCATATCATATCATATCATATCATATCATATCATATCATATCATATCATATCATATCATATCATATCATATCATATCATATCATATCATATCATATCATATCATATCATATCATATCATATCATATCATATCATATCATATCATATCATATCATATCATATCATATCATATCATATCATATCATATCATATCATATCATATCATATCATATCATATCATATCATATCATATCATATCATATCATATCATATCATATCATATCATATCATATCATATCATATCATATCATATCATATCATATCATATCATATCATATCATATCATATCATATCATATCATATCATATCATATCATATCATATCATATCATATCATATCATATCATATCATATCATATCATATCATATCATATCATATCATATCATATCATATCATATCATATCATATCATATCATATCATATCATATCATATCATATCATATCATATCATATCATATCATATCATATCATATCATATCATATCATATCATATCATATCATATCATATCATATCATATCATATCATATCATATCATATCATATCATATCATATCATATCATATCATATCATATCATATCATATCATATCATATCATATCATATCATATCATATCATATCATATCATATCATATCATATCATATCATATCATATCATATCATATCATATCATATCATATCATATCATATCATATCATATCATATCATATCATATCATATCATATCATATCATATCATATCATATCATATCATATCATATCATATCATATCATATCATATCATATCATATCATATCATATCATATCATATCATATCATATCATATCATATCATATCATATCATATCATATCATATCATATCATATCATATCATATCATATCATATCATATCATATCATATCATATCATATCATATCATATCATATCATATCATATCATATCATATCATATCATATCATATCATATCATATCATATCATATCATATCATATCATATCATATCATATCATATCATATCATATCATATCATATCATATCATATCATATCATATCATATCATATCATATCATATCATATCATATCATATCATATCATATCATATCATATCATATCATATCATATCATATCATATCATATCATATCATATCATATCATATCATATCATATCATATCATATCATATCATATCATATCATATCATATCATATCATATCATATCATATCATATCATATCATATCATATCATATCATATCATATCATATCATATCATATCATATCATATCATATCATATCATATCATATCATATCATATCATATCATATCATATCATATCATATCATATCATATCATATCATATCATATCATATCATATCATATCATATCATATCATATCATATCATATCATATCATATCATATCATATCATATCATATCATATCATATCATATCATATCATATCATATCATATCATATCATATCATATCATATCATATCATATCATATCATATCATATCATATCATATCATATCATATCATATCATATCATATCATATCATATCATATCATATCATATCATATCATATCATATCATATCATATCATATCATATCATATCATATCATATCATATCATATCATATCATATCATATCATATCATATCATATCATATCATATCATATCATATCATATCATATCATATCATATCATATCATATCATATCATATCATATCATATCATATCATATCATATCATATCATATCATATCATATCATATCATATCATATCATATCATATCATATCATATCATATCATATCATATCATATCATATCATATCATATCATATCATATCATATCATATCATATCATATCATATCATATCATATCATATCATATCATATCATATCATATCATATCATATCATATCATATCATATCATATCATATCATATCATATCATATCATATCATATCATATCATATCATATCATATCATATCATATCATATCATATCATATCATATCATATCATATCATATCATATCATATCATATCATATCATATCATATCATATCATATCATATCATATCATATCATATCATATCATATCATATCATATCATATCATATCATATCATATCATATCATATCATATCATATCATATCATATCATATCATATCATATCATATCATATCATATCATATCATATCATATCATATCATATCATATCATATCATATCATATCATATCATATCATATCATATCATATCATATCATATCATATCATATCATATCATATCATATCATATCATATCATATCATATCATATCATATCATATCATATCATATCATATCATATCATATCATATCATATCATATCATATCATATCATATCATATCATATCATATCATATCATATCATATCATATCATATCATATCATATCATATCATATCATATCATATCATATCATATCATATCATATCATATCATATCATATCATATCATATCATATCATATCATATCATATCATATCATATCATATCATATCATATCATATCATATCATATCATATCATATCATATCATATCATATCATATCATATCATATCATATCATATCATATCATATCATATCATATCATATCATATCATATCATATCATATCATATCATATCATATCATATCATATCATATCATATCATATCATATCATATCATATCATATCATATCATATCATATCATATCATATCATATCATATCATATCATATCATATCATATCATATCATATCATATCATATCATATCATATCATATCATATCATATCATATCATATCATATCATATCATATCATATCATATCATATCATATCATATCATATCATATCATATCATATCATATCATATCATATCATATCATATCATATCATATCATATCATATCATATCATATCATATCATATCATATCATATCATATCATATCATATCATATCATATCATATCATATCATATCATATCATATCATATCATATCATATCATATCATATCATATCATATCATATCATATCATATCATATCATATCATATCATATCATATCATATCATATCATATCATATCATATCATATCATATCATATCATATCATATCATATCATATCATATCATATCATATCATATCATATCATATCATATCATATCATATCATATCATATCATATCATATCATATCATATCATATCATATCATATCATATCATATCATATCATATCATATCATATCATATCATATCATATCATATCATATCATATCATATCATATCATATCATATCATATCATATCATATCATATCATATCATATCATATCATATCATATCATATCATATCATATCATATCATATCATATCATATCATATCATATCATATCATATCATATCATATCATATCATATCATATCATATCATATCATATCATATCATATCATATCATATCATATCATATCATATCATATCATATCATATCATATCATATCATATCATATCATATCATATCATATCATATCATATCATATCATATCATATCATATCATATCATATCATATCATATCATATCATATCATATCATATCATATCATATCATATCATATCATATCATATCATATCATATCATATCATATCATATCATATCATATCATATCATATCATATCATATCATATCATATCATATCATATCATATCATATCATATCATATCATATCATATCATATCATATCATATCATATCATATCATATCATATCATATCATATCATATCATATCATATCATATCATATCATATCATATCATATCATATCATATCATATCATATCATATCATATCATATCATATCATATCATATCATATCATATCATATCATATCATATCATATCATATCATATCATATCATATCATATCATATCATATCATATCATATCATATCATATCATATCATATCATATCATATCATATCATATCATATCATATCATATCATATCATATCATATCATATCATATCATATCATATCATATCATATCATATCATATCATATCATATCATATCATATCATATCATATCATATCATATCATATCATATCATATCATATCATATCATATCATATCATATCATATCATATCATATCATATCATATCATATCATATCATATCATATCATATCATATCATATCATATCATATCATATCATATCATATCATATCATATCATATCATATCATATCATATCATATCATATCATATCATATCATATCATATCATATCATATCATATCATATCATATCATATCATATCATATCATATCATATCATATCATATCATATCATATCATATCATATCATATCATATCATATCATATCATATCATATCATATCATATCATATCATATCATATCATATCATATCATATCATATCATATCATATCATATCATATCATATCATATCATATCATATCATATCATATCATATCATATCATATCATATCATATCATATCATATCATATCATATCATATCATATCATATCATATCATATCATATCATATCATATCATATCATATCATATCATATCATATCATATCATATCATATCATATCATATCATATCATATCATATCATATCATATCATATCATATCATATCATATCATATCATATCATATCATATCATATCATATCATATCATATCATATCATATCATATCATATCATATCATATCATATCATATCATATCATATCATATCATATCATATCATATCATATCATATCATATCATATCATATCATATCATATCATATCATATCATATCATATCATATCATATCATATCATATCATATCATATCATATCATATCATATCATATCATATCATATCATATCATATCATATCATATCATATCATATCATATCATATCATATCATATCATATCATATCATATCATATCATATCATATCATATCATATCATATCATATCATATCATATCATATCATATCATATCATATCATATCATATCATATCATATCATATCATATCATATCATATCATATCATATCATATCATATCATATCATATCATATCATATCATATCATATCATATCATATCATATCATATCATATCATATCATATCATATCATATCATATCATATCATATCATATCATATCATATCATATCATATCATATCATATCATATCATATCATATCATATCATATCATATCATATCATATCATATCATATCATATCATATCATATCATATCATATCATATCATATCATATCATATCATATCATATCATATCATATCATATCATATCATATCATATCATATCATATCATATCATATCATATCATATCATATCATATCATATCATATCATATCATATCATATCATATCATATCATATCATATCATATCATATCATATCATATCATATCATATCATATCATATCATATCATATCATATCATATCATATCATATCATATCATATCATATCATATCATATCATATCATATCATATCATATCATATCATATCATATCATATCATATCATATCATATCATATCATATCATATCATATCATATCATATCATATCATATCATATCATATCATATCATATCATATCATATCATATCATATCATATCATATCATATCATATCATATCATATCATATCATATCATATCATATCATATCATATCATATCATATCATATCATATCATATCATATCATATCATATCATATCATATCATATCATATCATATCATATCATATCATATCATATCATATCATATCATATCATATCATATCATATCATATCATATCATATCATATCATATCATATCATATCATATCATATCATATCATATCATATCATATCATATCATATCATATCATATCATATCATATCATATCATATCATATCATATCATATCATATCATATCATATCATATCATATCATATCATATCATATCATATCATATCATATCATATCATATCATATCATATCATATCATATCATATCATATCATATCATATCATATCATATCATATCATATCATATCATATCATATCATATCATATCATATCATATCATATCATATCATATCATATCATATCATATCATATCATATCATATCATATCATATCATATCATATCATATCATATCATATCATATCATATCATATCATATCATATCATATCATATCATATCATATCATATCATATCATATCATATCATATCATATCATATCATATCATATCATATCATATCATATCATATCATATCATATCATATCATATCATATCATATCATATCATATCATATCATATCATATCATATCATATCATATCATATCATATCATATCATATCATATCATATCATATCATATCATATCATATCATATCATATCATATCATATCATATCATATCATATCATATCATATCATATCATATCATATCATATCATATCATATCATATCATATCATATCATATCATATCATATCATATCATATCATATCATATCATATCATATCATATCATATCATATCATATCATATCATATCATATCATATCATATCATATCATATCATATCATATCATATCATATCATATCATATCATATCATATCATATCATATCATATCATATCATATCATATCATATCATATCATATCATATCATATCATATCATATCATATCATATCATATCATATCATATCATATCATATCATATCATATCATATCATATCATATCATATCATATCATGTAATAGAAAATCTGATATAATAGAAGAAATTAAGAAATAAATATAAAAAACTTGCCTCATCATTCGTTTCGTTGTCCATTTTATTATTTTTATTTCAAATCGATATTTTGTTTATTTCTCTGACAGGTTTTGACGTTTGATTTGATTTTTTTGTCTTTTTTTCTCTGAAAAGTGTTGACATTTGACTCAAGAGGAACCAACTCTTAAATATAAAACGTCAGTTTAAATTGAGGATATCGTTTTATTGCGATTCCGATTACTAAGCTAACCTAAGTTTAGCAATAAAACGCGCCTATTATAAAAAACAACGGTAAAACTTAGCTTTATTTAGTTTCCATTCTAATTAAAGTTTAGTTTGTAAATAGTTTTCGAAAATTTTATTTTCAAACTCGAAATAAAAAAAATTTTAAAAATTTGAAAAATATCAAACTTTAAGTATTTGCTTTTTCTTTACTCAATTCTCTTAGTCTGCTATTACACGATGAATCTAGATATTACACGATGAATCTAGATGCATGCGACATCTTCGAATTCTTCTTTGTTATCCTATCCTGTTTCTCAAGTGCTATTACACGATAAAACCAGATTCATGAATCTATTTTGACAGTTCTCTTTTATTTATATTTCGTTGTTTGACTTGTAGGTTTGCTTATGAGACTTTTCAAATTCAAATGATTTCAGTTTTCTTTGAAATCAATTAAAAAATATTTAAATTTAATTTGTTTTTATTTATTGATGAAGAATATGAATTTTGGAATACAAATTAGTATAAAAAACATTTATAATGTTAAGATGCACCGAAGTTTCCTTCTCGAAGAACGAAACCATATGAAAGAGAACAGTAAAAAAGCGGACAAGAGCAAAGACAAACGTCAAATTGTCGCATGGAAAATTTTACCCGTGCGACATAGGTCGACTTTCTTGCGTCTCATGTTTTCGAATTTTGTCTCTCTTTTGCACTTATGTTGTTCGAAGTGTCGCATGCATCTAGATTCATCGTGTAATAGCAGACTTATAAATTTTTAAAAGCAAATAAAAAAATATATCAATGTATCTATTTATGTAATTAAAGGAAAACACTTTTGTTGTTTGTTTGCATACATGTGTATGCCCGGGGCCCGACCATGTAATTCGATTCTATAATAAAATCGAATTCACAAATTCGGAACTCTATAACACTCTGAAAGGACGCTTTATTATGAGACAATCGAACAGCTCTAGTGGTGCCAACTATAGGCGTTTTTCTTTTTAAGCTCAGAGCAGAGAACTTTGCTATCAACGAGCGAATGGAGTAAAAAGCTGAGCATGACTATGTCATTTTTTTTTCGCTTCATATGAGGGAGATAGATTTAAAAAAAAATCAAACAAAGAAAATGAAAAAGCAAACAAACAAAACAAAAATGGATTCCGATGCTGCCGGTTAATCGTCCTGTGGGTCTGCAGGTAATAAATAATTAAATATTTATTTATTTAAAAAACTATTGTTATTTTTATGTAGGATTCGTCCAATGACGTATAATTAATAAATGAACTCAAAATAAACCTCTTGAAGCTGCAGAAAAGAGTTAAAAAAAATGCTTTTATTGACATTTCTTTTTTTTTTTAATAAGGATATCGGGTATGAGGTTTGTTTCGGTGAGGGCAAAGGGAGCTATTAAAGACGGCAGACGTTTTGGACCTTAACCCTCTTACATTTTGATAATAAAGGCTAAGACATTTAGGCTTGGTGGTCTTCATTTTAGGAGCGATAGAACTTCTTCATATCTGCACGGGATTTTTGGATGTGAGATATGCGTTTCGAAGAGATAAAGGACGCAAAAGAGGTTAGGTCTTCCCTCACTTTTTGAGGAGAAATTTCAAGACCATCATGAAATTTCAAGAAAATTCCCATAAGTGCATCACGTTTGGTAGGGAGGCCTTCCTGGGAGATTAAAACCTTTATATTTGTATTTGTTTTGCCTTCAAAGCAAACAGAATCAGGTTTGTCGTGCAAGAAAGCTAGGTAAAGACGAACATTATTATAAATATTGTGATCTCTAAGACGTGACATTACATACCGGTCATCAGTATTGGCCTCAGCTAAATGTTTTGTTAACTTGACAATTGGGGGGTTCATTGGGTCAAGAAATCCTTGTGGTTCTTGGGAAACTGATGAGGCAGACGCAGGGTTAAGGGTGTGAGAATGGATGAAATTTGGATACGCGGAAGTTTTAACATGAGGATCAACCATTGGAGGACGATAGCCAAGACCCGGGTGAGAGTTGAATGAGTGAGAGTTGAATGAAACTCGTTTGGATGGAGGCTTTAAAGAGGAAGGAGAGGTTTTACGTTTAAGGGACGAAAGTTGATTAGGGAGAGAAAAGTTTGGAAAGATGTTAGTTTTAAGAGTCCAGTTAGGTTCAGGATTATTTATGGGATTTGGTTTAGGATATGGATTGGGATTGTTGGATTTTATTAAATGGTTGCTGATATTCATCTTGGACAGCCACAATTGACCGAGTCGTAAGTACCCTCTTTGGTGATGAAACATCCAGTTGAATTTCGAGGGAATCAGGATCTTGAATTTCCTTCCAGACAGTTGCTGACACTCGCAAATATTGAAATGAAATCTTCGTTTGAAAAGGGAGAGAATCCATGTAGCATTTGCAAATCCGGGACACTTATTGAGCATGAACCAGGTGTTGTTGGCAGATTCAAGCCTACTAAGTCTTAAATTCTAATCGGAAACCTTCCAGGAATGGCCACATCTGTAGATAACATCCTCTTCTACAATGGGGTTTGTTGGGTTGGATTGTTGAATAGGTTCGGCACTCAGATTCGAGGCGTGGATTTCATCGCGAATGGATACGTTCCCGATTTCGCACAAAGGAATTCCTGGTTGTTCGATGACGTCGTAGAGAAGCGATTCAATTTTATGGGTTTGGTCATTTAGGCTTTCAAGTTCACGTTACACACACAAATATTTTTGCTCTTGATTACTCACATCGTAAGCAATTGATACAAGTGCGGTTGAAACCCGAGAAAGCATACAATTAATGTTTTCAATTTCATTTAAAAGTTTAACATTGGTAAGATCGGAAGAGGGGGATAACCGGGATGACGAACTTTGAACACTGCAATCAATATTAGATTTCAGTTGGTTTAACTGCTCTGAAAAGTTTTTTTTTTAGTTCATTTGCCGAACAAGTAAGCACCTTTAATTTCTCGTCAATAACTGAACTGAGAGAATTCAACCCACCGATGACGTCACAATATTTTTTTTCAAGTGAACGTATCGTGGACAGGCACTGGGTGGAAGACTGTTGGGATTGGATGTTAGAGTCCTCAACACTACTACAGACGTGATCAAATTTCTTGGAGAGATTTGAAATTTGATCTTGGCCCACGGAATGTTCATTAGAAAGGAATTGTTTAAGACATTGATTTGCAATCATAATATCTGACACGGATATTTTACTGCATTCATCACAATAAAACGCAAAATTGCATAGGTAGTCTTTTAGGTAAACAGTCGCTTTTCTGGCCAAGCCAGAGTTATGTTCCATAGACAAAAAGACAAATATATGTGCTCTATATAGGTCTTTATTGATCGGGAGCTAGGTTTAAAGTGATGCAATGATCGTACAAAACAATTCTTACAAGCTAGGTTTTAAATTTAAGAGAACGTTATTTTAAAGAGATTACATATATAATTTATGACGTATGATAACAGTTTGTCAATGATGAGAATGATGATGAATTTGATGATAACAGTTTGGTTTGTTATTTGTCTCTTTTATATTAATCCATAAATAAGAGAATGTCCAGTCAGGTTGAAAGTGTGGATGTTACAGTCGTTCACGTAACTCTTCCCCCCAAATTTTGAACTTTACGGAGTAAGTTCAGCTTCTTCCTCTCTTCCTTCTTTCCTCCCTTCCTTCTATGTATAATCAAACCAAATGATAATTTTAATGTATCCATCGTTGATGCTTTCAAATAAGCCCTTTTCTGTGTTGGTTATGTGGAGGGGAACAGGTAAAAGGGGGTTTGGGATATTTGCTTCTTGTTCAAGTTCATAGTTTAATAATTGCAATATTTTTTTTTTGTTTTGGTAAATAAATGAATTAAAAAGAGTTACAGAAACTATTACTTTTAATAAGTTTGATAATTTGATAAATTTTATGCCTAAAGAAATTGATTTTACATAAAGTATAAATTAAATTTTGATGTTTACGTAAATTTTCGTTTTCTTTTTAATTTTTGTTTGTGTACTTTTCTTTTGTTTGTTTGAACTGTAATATTATTATTTTGTACCACCTTATGTTCAATATTTTTTGGTGCAAGTTTATTTCTTCTGTCATCTTTTTCATATATCTGATCTCCCACATTAACAGTGGGTGGTAACTGCCTACTTCTATTACGTTTTTCAATTATTTTTTCTTTATTAACTAAACTTCTATTGTGCGCTAGATCTTTTAAAAGTTCATATGTTCTTATGTGTTCTGTCAAGTAGTCTTGTGCTTAGTTAGTTTGTGTTCTTGTTGGGAAAATGTTCTTTTTTTGTATGTGACCATTAAGCAATTCAAAAGGAGTCATTTTTGTAACGGAATGTATGGAGTTGTTATAGCTTATAACTGCTTCATCTACAATCTCACCGATTGGTTTATTGGGAAAGTTTGATTTTATAATTCTAATTAGCTCTGTAAGGGTAGAATGAAACCTTTCAACAGGTGAATTTCCTGTCGAGCTTTTGGCACAAGTTGTATGAAAATGTTATGTTGTATATGCTTAGGAAATCTTTAAAAAGTGAGGACAAAAATTCATTTGCATTGTCTGTAATTACTTTCTCAGGGATACCATGATGTGAAATGAAATGTTTCAGTGATTTAATTATATTAATGCTATTTCTTGATAATAATAAATAAACACTAGAGAATCTAGTAAACTTGTCTATTATAGTCAAGAAATGTTCGTTTTGTATTGAATAAACGTCCAAATGTAATATTTGTAAAGGTCTGGAAGGGGTTTCTGTTATCTCAAATTTCAAAGGTTCTACCAATCGTTCATACTTTAATTTTTGGCAAGTTACACAATTGTTAATTATTTAAGATACTATATTTTTCATATTAGGAAAATAATATTCTCTCTTTATATGGTCTACGCTATCTAAAATACCTCTATGGTTTGATTTTTCGTGATAGTTCCTAACAATTTCTTCCTGTTCGTCACGCTGCGTTACATCCTGCAGTAGAGTTGTACATCTAACAAGTTTTAAAAGGGCATTGTTATAATACTTCGAAAAGACCTTTTGAACGACTTTAAAGGTCTTATCATCTGACAGGATCGCGGTTACTCTTTTTGTGTTAATATAATTTTGAAAAATCTCTATCATAACACTCTCGTCACAAATATTATAACATTCAACTCGGTGTCTTTTCTTTCGCTTAAAAAGAATACTTAGTGTTGCATGAGGTTTTTTCTTATTTGGATTTTCTATGAGTACTACTTGATTGGAAAACTCATTAAGGGGTCTTTCCGATATGGGAATACCATCGCCTATTTGTTCCTGTGCAGAATGGATAGTATCTAAACTTTCAAGCTCATCGATGTTGTTTTCAGTGGACACTAAATCAAAATTACTGGTATTAGATTGTGGTTCATTATTTTCATTAACGTGGATTTCAACTCTAGATAATGCATCTACATTTGAATTCAACTTTCCACTTTTATGTATTATTGTATAGTTAAATTCCTCTAGATTTAAGCGCCAACGAACGAGCTTTGAATTAGGTTCCTTAAGAGAAAAGAGCCAGGTTAGGGGTTTGTGGTCTGTGTCTATTGTAAATTTTCGGCCATAGAGATATGGACGGAAATATTTTGTAGACTAATAGATTGCCAACAGCTCCTTCTCAATTGTGCTATAACTTCAGATTTAGACAATGTGCGACTTGCGTAACAAATCGGTTTGTCTGATCCAATTCGTCCTTGCGATAGTACTGCGCCGATTGCAATGTTACTAGCATCAGTAGTAAGATTAAATGGCTTTGTAAAATCGGGATATTGCAAAATCGGTTCGTTACATAGCAAGTTTTTAGAAGTTTCAAAGCAATTTATATACCTTGAATTTAGGATAATATTATGACCTTCCCTGAGACATTCTGTCATGGGCTTGGTTATTTTAGCGAAATCTTTCATAAATTTCCTATAGTATCCAAGTAATCCCAAAAATGATTTTATTTGTTTGGGTGTTTTTGGTATAGGAAATTGTTTTATGGCATGGATTTTATCAGGGTTTGGTTTGACCCCTTCAGGTGTCACCAAGTGCCCAAGAAAAGATACTTCTTTTTGGAGAAACTCGGATTTTGTAAGCTGAATTTTAAAATTAGCATCTTGAAGTTTTTTAAATACAGACTCTAAGTTTTCTATGTGCTCTTGAAGCGATGTTGAAAAGACTATGATGTCATCCATGTAGACAAAACAAACTTTTCCTTGAAGATCCCTTAAAACATGGTCCATCACTCTTTGGAATGTAGATGGTGCATTCTTGAGACCGAATGGCATTCTAATGAACTCGAAATGTCTATTGTTTACGGAAAAAGCTGTTTTAGGGATATCCTTTTCATCGACTTGTATTTGATGAAACCCCGAAGCTAAATCCAGAGTACTAAAATACAAAGATTTTCCTAATTTGTCAAGAATTTCATTAACATTTGGTATTGGATATTTATCGTCTATGGTCTTATCGTTCAATTTACGATAGTCTATGACCAATCGCCATTTCTCTTTACCACTAGAGTCTTTCTTTTTTGGCACTATCCAAATTGGAAAAGACCATGGAGAAAAACTTTGACGAATTATACCTTCTTCAAGCATTTTCGAAATTTGTCTTTGAACCTCTTCATTTAGTGCGTAAGGGTATCTATAAGATTTTGAGTAAACCGGAATTTCATCTCTTGTTTTTATATGGTATTTTATTTCGCTTGGAAACGTTAAATGATCATTCTCTTTAAAAAATATGTTTTTATATTTTAGGCAAAGTGTTTTGATTGTATTTTGCTCTTCAGGATTTAAGTGGTCAATCCGAAGTAAGTCGATAACATTAAGATTGTTTAAATTTTCTGTATTTCGTACTGAAATGTTATGTATTTCAACGACGTTGTCTGCATTTATTTTGGTTGACTTTATGGGTTGTTCGATGGTGAATATCTGATCATAATTGCTAGAATTTATAACCTCAACCAACGAATACCAATCTTTTGCATATTACAAACCTTCGGAGATAAGAAGATTTGTTTTTATGACTGTGGGCTTTATAAAAATACTTCCAGACTCAACGTCTACAGGAAGACTACAAATAATTTTATTCCTTTCCGGAACAGAAAACGTTTTTGAAATAGTATTAGGTTTAAATTTTAAAGGTATTTTGACATTTTCATTTTCAAAAACATTATTTTGGAAGTCGACTTTTATTTGAAGATCTTTCATAATATCCATGCCAATTAATCCATCAAAATAACTATGAAAGTCAAAAAGCAAAAAGGATATTGGTTTTTTAATTCAGAAAGCCCATTAAATATAACTTCTTTATCTAAAAGCTGTGTATTGAAAACTGTTTTTATCTCGATTGGTTTTATCATTTTTATATCAAAGTTCTTTGCTATTGTTGGGATTAAAAAAGATTTATTGCTTCCTGTGTCTATCAAAAATTTAAGTGTTGAATTATTAAGGCTATCTATTGTTATGTATGGTAATAAGTTAGTATTGTAATTATTCATGTTAATGTATCCTATTGATTTTCCGAGGCTAGTGTAAGAAAATTTGTGTCATCTATTTCACTTTGTATAATTTCTTGAGGAAGATTTAACATTTAAAGAATCAGAATTTTGAAAATAGCGTTGTGGCTCAGGATAGTAAAAATAGTTTCCATCGTTTTGTGATTGTTCCAAATAACTATCTTCATAATTGTCGTTTAATTCTATATTGTTCAAATAATTTTGTGAACTAGGATTCACACGGCTCAAATTAGTATTTGAACTTACGACATTCATTGGTTCTGTGCGTGAAAGTCTTGTTTGAGTTGAAGATTGTTGTGGACGTGAACTTTTGATTTGATTTGAATTTCTATTACTATTTGTATTGTTATGGATTGGAATACTTTGAGCAGATGTAGATGGTCGATTAAACTGTGTTGCTTGTAAGTTGCTATTGTTGGGTCTTGGATGATTCTGAACGTTATTGTTTATTACAGGTAGACTATTATAAAGTTGTTGGTTATTAGGTACATTATAAGTAGTAGTATAATTTTGTTGTCTATTGTTGAGTGGTACATTATAAGTTTGAAGATTATTTTTGGAAGTATTTTCCCTAGTCAATGGAATTCTAAAATTTTGAAAATGATACTGTTGTTGGTCTCTATTTTGATTTCGGTTTTGTAAATAATTTAAGTTGTTTGTATCACGAAAGTAAATACAGTTTTGTTCCTTTAAACAAAAGTTCAAAGCATCTGTGAGCTTAACTGGTCTCATAGATCTAACTGTAGAACCTTACGGTTCACGAAGTCCAGATAAGAATGTGTTTAAGCACATTTCCTCATACAAAACTTGTTTTGAATAAATCACACTTTAACATGATTAACCATAGCGGAAAATATGTCAATTATTTTTGAATAAAATAAGTCAACTGTATCGTAGTTTTGTCTAAGTTGGTGTAGGTCACGTATCAAACTTGTCTCGTTTCTTTTATCCGAATAGTGCACAATAAGGTTTCTTTTAATTTCATTCCAATTAAGTGGAGTACCGTACATGTTAAGCACTTCGTTTGCTTGTCCCGTTACCTTATTACGAATTGCGCGAAGTATAATTTTTTGATATGCAGAATGATTTAATTGAGGCATAAAACTTAACATTTCTTCAACATTTGAAAGGAAATCGTAGAGAAGCCTAGGATTCCCATCGAAGTTAGGCAAATCCTTAACAGCATCAGCATCATATTTGTATTCATCTCTGTACCCCTGTTTAACACACCGTTCACTATACTTTTTAGGTTACACGATAATCTGGTTCTATCAAAACGCGAAAATAAGCTATGAACTTGTAATTTCTTTTGTGTTTGGGATTTAAAGTAAGGCATAGGAATAACGGGAATATTTTTTAACCAATAACAGACAGGGACTTACCTGGGATAGCTGGGATAATTCAAGGATAGGATGGACACAATTTGGGAAAAGTTAGGAATAGGTAAGCTGGAGTAGTCTGGTCCACGTGCTTCGTTCAATTTATGTTGTAATTTTATAATATTGCAAATTTTCCTTTGGACTTTTTATATTCAATATTCATTTGAATTTTAATTGCAGTTTTATTACTAGAGCTACTGCTATTCACTTTAGTTAATCGGAATACCGACTGCGCCAGTTATGTTCCATAGACAAAAAGACAAATATATGTGCTCTATATAGGTCTTTATTGATCGGAAGCTAGGTTTAAAGTGGTGCAATGATCGTACAAAACAATTCTTACAAGCTAGGTTTTAAATTTAAGAGAACATTATTTTAAAGAGAATACATATATAATTTATGACGTATGATAACAGTTTGTCAATGATGAGAATGGAGATGAATTTGATGATAACAGTTTGGATTGTTATTTGTCTCTTTTATATTAATCCATAAATAAGAGAATGTCCAGTCAGGTTGAAAGTGTGGATGTTACAGTGGGGCACGTAACTCCAGCACAAGAGGGGTGAAGGTATTTCCACAAAGGCCACTACACTTCAATTGTTCCGCATTTAAGTCAACGATGACACACATATTATTTGCTCACGACATTATTTAAGGTTCAACAAGAAAAAAGTATACTGCTCGATTTTTTTTTTTTTTTAACTTGTTATAACACAAGAAAAAACGCTAGAGTAATGCGAAACCGAGATGTGCAGTAAGTGGGTCGGGTAAGTGTTACACACACACTGCGATTATTTAAGGGTAATTAGGGGACGAAAAGAAAATGCGACTGCACTCGACGACGTTCAGGTATGTGACCTTGTGACATTGCAAATAATATCAACTGGGAATTCGGAGTAAATATTACTCACGAACAAATCAACTCTAAACAAATAGGTCTTAAAAGAACATACAAACTTTATAAGGAAGAATCAAAGAAGACTGGTATGTTCCGTAGGACATGGAAGTACTTCGAAGAAATGGACGATTTGCTCGCTCGTGTTCTCATAGTAAATGCCCCAGCTGTGCTGTCCTCCAAGCATGTTGAGGTTACTCAAATTGAGGCCGATCCTATTATAGAAATAAATCAAGAAGTCGATGTGAGCTTTAGAAGCACATCACGAAAGCGACGTCGACAAAGGGAGCCATCGTCGGAGATGCGCCATAGAAAGCAGATGGGTAGGGTTGACAAGTTCTTGGAACTTTTTAAAAAATTGGTGAATAAAATGTAAATAGTGTAAATTATGTAAATAGTGTATACAGTTGCTCTCAAAATTAAAAGTACACCATTAATAATTTTCAATACTACTTCTTTTAAGTAGTAAGATGAATTTTATTTTCGTCAATTTTACTTCCAACAAGACAACGACCCTGAGCACACGTCGCTTATTGTGAGGGAATGGTAGCTATTACAACACAAAAAAACAACTTAAAACTCAAAATCACCGGATCTTAATCCAATTGATCATTTGTGGGAAGAAATTAAAAAAAAACTTAAAAGTTATAGTGCAAGCAATAAAAACGAATTAAAAACTAAAATCAAGGATGTTTGGGAATCTATTTCTCCTGATTACACTAAAAAATTGTTGGAATCAATGCCGTCGTCTGTAAGCAGTGATAGATTCCAAAGGTGGCCCCACAAATTATTGAACATTTTAATTTTTTAATTGTTTATATTTTGCTAACCTCTCTTCGATTTAAGAAACATATTTTTGTTTAAATGTTCGCTCAATTTTGTGTGACAAAATTGATTTTAAGTTTTTTTTTATTTTTTCGTGGTTTTAATTATGTTAAAAAGAAATAAATTAAAAAGCACAATGAAAGAAAAAATAAAATTATTATTTTAATTACATCAGTATAAACAAGATATCTTTTTTTTACTTGGTGTACGCTCAATTTTAGGAGTAACTGTATATTTCAAATAATGTAAACAGTTTAAATAGTTTATTATTATTTTTTGTGAATTACATTTTTTGTTTTACTGAATTTTATCTTTGTTTTGTTTTCATTAGATACAGATAAGTTATTTCCATAAAATAAAATTAAAATTTATACTATAGTCAGATATTCGAAATTTAAATTGATGTTTTTGTGGAATGATTTTCAAAATATTGCATTCATTAAGCTTTTGTCCTTGTAAGGCGTTATCAGTTTTTATTTGTAACTATGCGTCTTGAACGATTTTGATTAAGATCTTCCTCTTCATCATAATTAAAAACAAATTAACAATTAACATTCTTATCTCGCAAAATAACTGAGCTCAGGCTCTGCTCCGTGCTCTGTTCAGAGCTAAAAAAGAAAAACGCCTTATATTTGTATATATACTTTAACCTTTTCACACCAAAACGAAAACCGAGTTTTAGGCAAAAAGTTTTCGAAAATCTGAAAATCGTTCACACAGAGCATTTAAGTGTTTTTGTTTGACATTTAAATTTGTTTTTTAACACCAACTGTCAAATTTTGTATTGATGCTAAATTCGTCATTAAAAGTTTAATTCTGCAAATATTATTTGTGAAAATCAAATGAATTCTGACCATTAAAATTGACTTTTGATTTTTAATTGTAGTCAAACAATGATGAGTATTTTAAACAACATTTCAGAATGTGCCGCAGAACTTTTGAAATACTCGTCAATGAATTAAGGGATCTGGAAATGCAAGATAAAAACTTTAGGAAGTGTATACCATTACTAAAAAGAATAGCTATTGCAGTGCATACACTGGGATCATCCGTTGAATACAGGACAGTTTCAGCTATCTTCAGGGTAGGCATATCCACATCATTATGAGAGCATATTGTAAGGAAATTTGGCGTGTTTTGCAAAAAAAATACTTGTGGGCATATCCATATTATGTATGATTTCGAAGCTGTTTTGGAGCTATTGGTATGAATATATTTAGTTTATGTTCTTAAAAGTTGCTTTAAATAATGTTTTTAATTTCACTGAAGACCGTTGCCACATTGAAATCCAACCTCCTGCTCAGGATGCTGTTGATTATAACAATTATAAAGGATGGTACTCTACTGTACTACTAGCTGTTGTTGACTATCAGTATCAATTGATATTGAGATTGGAACTTTTTCTTTAATACAAGTATTTCTTTTGTATTGCCGTGCAGTTCCGACTCCTTTTCGGCCCAGAGTTCCAGAAGGTATTCTTCGTCCTGGCTTCCCCATAGTTTCCTTTTTTTTTGTAATTTTTTTTGTTCCATTTTCTGTAAATAAAAACCAATAATTCTTATTGGAAGACATCTACTTACCACGACCAAATTGATTTCAAAAGTCAAATTGAAATATTTATTTTGACAGCACCCACATTTATTTGATCGCTGAATGTTTAAGGTTTGTTTGATTTGTTCAACTACTAGTTTTCGAGTGGTTTTATGTAAAACATGTAGTCTAAACGTATAAGTTTTCGGCCAAAACCCACAATTTCGTGAAAACCAGGTTTTCGGTTTGGTGTGAAAAGGCTATAATAGGATAATCGGGGAATTATCTTCCTCGAAAGTTAATGTTAAAACCAAGCAAAATCGAAAATATTGTTCGAAAATCGCAAATTTGTTTGCATTACTGCCATTCTCTTCTTTTTTATGCATATTACCATTTAAAAGTAGAATCTCAAACAAGTTTTGACTAGAATCAAAATAGAAATCGAGTTATGTACATGGTGCGGTCCCAGGCTAGGTTTTTTTTTTTTTTTAATTTTTTTTTTAATTCATTTTTGTTTTATTTCAATCTTACAACTACTTAAAGCTAGACAAAAATTCTTAAAACTAGCATTATATCAATAACTTACAACTAACTTACTGGCCCTATGCGGACGCTCTAAGTTAAACTAATATCTTAATGCTAAGGCCTTTCGGCGTGAGAACTAACTTAAAACTAAATTTCTATATCTTTTTTATCACCAAGAAGAATTCCAAAAAACTTGGTTTCTTTATCGGTTTTTATTTATTTTTTTAAAAACTTAAAACTAAAAGAAATTAAATAAATAAAGCTAAAGTAAAAGTAAAGTAAAAGTAAAACTAGAATAATACAAAGTAAAACTAACTTAAAACTAATTAAAAACTAACTTAAAACTAATTAAAACTAGTAAAGACTATTATAACTACTTATTTATTTACAACTACTTAAGACTACTTAAGAACTACTTACAAACTAGAACAGCCACAGTAAGCTTTTTTTTATTTTTTTTTTTTTTTTTTTTTTATTTTTTTTTTTTTATTTATTTTTTTTTTTTTTTTGGTGCCACCACGACTGTCCCTACTTAACTAAAAAATACCTAAACCTATGTAAGCCGGCCAAGG
The DNA here is from genome assembly GCA_905146935.1 of Scaeva pyrastri. NCBI lineage: Eukaryota > Metazoa > Arthropoda > Insecta > Diptera > Syrphidae > Scaeva > Scaeva pyrastri. The sequence continues at coordinate 47,476,299 of LR989929.1, forward strand.
TCAAGAGACTCGGTCAACTTTTTTAAATATCAGTTTGAATTTGCAACCACCAATATTGGTTCTCCTGCTTTACCCTATCTCTACGGTCCCGATCGGACACAGTCCTACTGAACCGAAGGCGCTCAGCTCCGTCCTGTGCGAGGACGTCTCGATCATAAAGAAGCCGCCTATCTACGGTTCTGCGGCTGACGTGGTAGATTAGCGGTACTGCCTCTCTATCCTGAATCAGCCCTCGACTATCTAAATAGAGGAAAGCATCGGGCGGAATAAATCCACTTAAACGCACATTTTCGTAGTACTGATTTTTTGGGTAATAGGCCCCAAAAATTAAACTGTTACTCGAGGACATCGCTCTAGCAATGTGACCCCGAATCAGCTTTATGAAGAAGTTATCTATTCTGTTTATGTTGGCTCCATTGTATAGAACCTGGTTGGAATAGTAATGTTTGTACTCCGACTCTGGTGTTCTGTGCAATCCAAGGCAGCGTCTAAGGCACTGCCTCTCAAACACCCGAATCTTTTCCATTTGAGATGGGGCAACGTTGAACCATACCGGGCAACCATAGGCAATCATTGGCCGAAGAAGGGCCATATAGCAAATTACTTTCACCTTGTTGTAGTGTGCTGGAGCACCATCTTGGTGGTATTTTAAATTTTCTGTTATAGTACACCGTGCTATTGTTTTGTCCGACAATGTATGCATGTACATATATATGTATGTCTTATTTGTTGTTTCTTCTTTTCAACGAGTGTGCAATGTTCTAATTTCCCAGTCCATAAAAAATGTTCTAAGAACTTAGTTACGAATTATCGTCCTATCGCGAAATTGTCTGTTATTTCTAAATTAGTTGAATCCCTTGTCTGTGACATATTTTCTTTTAACTGTTCTTCTGTCATAAGTATGTTCATATGGTTTTGTGAAAAGAAAATCTACATTTTCTAATTATAACAATTTTCTACTTTTTTTTTGAATGCATTCGAAAAACACTCGATTGCATTTTTACGGACTTTAGCAAGGCAAAAGCATTTGACAAATTAAGCCTCAAAATTCGTCGTAGTAAATTAAGTAAAATTGGACTCAACGACTGTTTTGTTATGTGGATTTCGTTATACTTTAAATAAAGACAGTGTCATGTTTAGGAATAAATAAGCTAATTCAGGTGCACTTCAAGGGAGTCACCTTGGTCTGTTTTAAATAATTCTATAACGCTAATTTGTGCAGATAATGTTAAAATATTCTGAATTATTTACTCTATCAATTACTGTAAGGAGTTACAAGAAGATCTAAATAAATTTTGGGAATGGTGCAAAAACAATCGTTTAATTTTAAATATTGACTAATGTAGGACAATGTGTTTTACACGCAAGCGTAATATAATAAATTATGATTATGTTTTGAATTCGTCACGTTTAAATAGAGAATCCAGTTTTTCTGAGCTAAGTGTTGTACTCCAAGTTAACGTTTACTGATCATATACGATTTGATTTATTTTATTATAAAAAAGCTAACAAAATACTTGGTTTCGTCAAAAGATTTTCCCGAGAGTTCCTTGATCCATGTGTTGTTAATGTTCTGTATGTTTGTTTGTCAGACCAATTATTGAATATAAATTCATTTCATTGATTTAGGCTTTCGTGTCATTGCCTATGAACCCTCTGATACTGGTAGCTGCGCTTATAATTAATTAAAAGACAGCATATAAAGAAAGAACATGAAGCAAAAGGAGAAACGGTTAAAATTAAGAATGGAACGTATAAAGCGAAAAATACTTTTTGCCAAAACATCGTTACAGTAAATAGAAAAACTAGTAAGAAATCAAGAAAAGAAATTAAATAAGGAAAGATTGTTATTGAGAAAGAATATTTACAAATTATTTTAATAAGAAAATATAAAAATGAAATTGAGAAAAGGATATATCAAGATATGAATAAATTATTATAAATGTATAAAAAGTGTAATGCAAAAAAATATAGGGTAAACATCATAAAAGCATATACAAATTTAGTTAGTGGCCACTGCAGCTCACACGTTGTGACCAGCAAAACTCTCGCCATTAGCTGCTAGTTTTATGAAAACTTACCATATTAAACGTTTGATGTTAAGACAAAGACGATTAAAAAGCTATGTAAGATTTTTATCCGGTTAATATGGAACACCAAACAATACAGCATCTACTGCAATCTCTCAATTCTGTTGTGTAATTGAAATGGGTTATGGTTTATTAAATTTGATAATTTTAAAAACTGTTTTCTTAATATCCACTGGTTTTTGTGGCGATATTTTATGATTTATGAGGAGTAGTTTATGTTGGATAATAAATTTCGCGAAGTTAAGAAAATTATTTTAGCAAAAAAACAATGTTAAGAGAATTCCGACTGCGGACGATTTAAAAGTCCGTCTATACGTTGTGCATGTATTTCTCTTTTTTTCTTCTTATCACATCTCATCATAAATCATAAATATACTTTTCGAGAGCCTACTCGCGTCGTTCGTTACTATTCATGATTTTACTATTCCTTTTTATAGATATTTAACGTAGATTTTAGAGACTTTGTCTTCGTTTTGCCCTTGTCTGGCAGACTTTTACCTATCTTTGTATATAAACTATGTGCTATTCCAGACTATAATCAATTTTTGTGGCAAATTTCATTCAAATCCATTCAGCCGTTCGGCGTTCTGGTGCCATTTAGTAACAAACATCCATACATCCAAACTTGCACATTTATTATTATTATTAGTAGGATTTTTACAGAAATATAAAATTCAAAAATGTTTAATTTCTTTACCTATGACTTGATCAAAAAGTATAAATTCATGTAAGTATGTACATAACCCGAGTCTCAAATAATGACAAAATATTTTTTTCTATAACGAAATCCCGGAAAACAGAATTCCGTGTAACGTAATCCCGCCGATTTTAACTGCCATTTGGCGACATCCGCGGTGTGGGTGTCTTACGTGCAGTTTTCGTTTGTAGCAAATAATTGTGAGACTTTACTTTTAGTTTATTAATTCAATACATTTATTTATCTTTATATATAAAAGAAAGTCTGTTTTTTTGTGTTCGTTCACTAACCAGCCAAACCGGTTGACCGATTTTCTTATTTTTTTTTTTAATTAAAGAGGAATAAGGGTATAAGGCTTAGGGCGCAAAAAAAAAAAAAATTATATAAAAATATGTTAAACAAAGAAATTAAATTTTGGTCACTTATTTTAACTATAATTAGGAATTTGCGCACACATAACATATATCACTGGAGTTCGTGGTATAATGGTAGGATCTCCACTGTGACATAGGCCGAAAGGCATTAAGTTATCATGAATTTCTTAGAGCGCCCGTTTAGGGCCAGTAAGTTATATTTAAGTATTATTAAGTAAGCTAGTTTTATGAATTTTGTCTAGTATGTAAATAGATATAAGATAAACTGAGTAAAATTTTAATAATTTAAAAAGAAATCCGCTGTGAATGTGAGGGATCTTAAGTTCGATTCCTGTCACCGGCAACTTTTTTTGTTTAATAAAAATGCATGGCTTGAACCAAAGTTTTGGTAAGGAAATGACAAACAATGAATTATATTTTTTTATATTTTGTATCCAATTATAGCAACAAAATAGTTATTTCAATTACAGTTTTTTTATTTTTGAAAAATTTTATTGTTTTTTTGCATTTTTAAGCTAAAAATATCCACTCTTAGTCTTTTAGTGTTTTCCAGATAAAACCAAAGATATTCTTGTTTATAAAAAGGCATTGGTATGAAAAATTATAAAACAAATAAAAAAGAGGCTCGGTGCGACCCAAACTGATAACTTTTCATTTACTTTGAAAATTTGGCAGTTATTGAAGATTTTGCATTACACATCTCCTTTTAACAAAATAACTTTTAACTTCAAATAGGGAGTTATTGTAATCGGTCCGATTTGACAAATTGAAATTTTTGACAAATCTGGACGTTTCAATGTCCCAAGAATCTAGATCCGTCATTTGAAGAGAGATGTCTGTGTGTGCGTGTGTTCGTACAGTGAGCGTCAAAAGAAAGTGTACACTTATGATCTTTTTTTTTAATGAAATGTTGAAGTAAGGGCTTGCTTCCATTGATTGAAAGACACATGTCATTTTTTCAGATAATTTGTACTTAATGAAATGCCAAACAAAAATTTAAAAAAACATTAAAATAAAAACACAATAAGAACATCACCAAGAAAATGCACGTCAAAAGACAGTGTACAACTTGTAGAACATACTGTTGCAGGTTCTGTTTATCGTTAAAACAGCAGTTATTTTAAGTTTTTATTGTTTCTAAGTCATTAATTGTTTAAATTTCCTTGAAAATGCCACGTGAATTATTATTATTAAAAAGTGATTTCTTTTTGGTTATGTTCTTATTGTGTTTCTATTTTAATATTGTTTGAAAATTTTTGTTTGGCATTTCATTAAGAATAAATTATCTGAAAAAATGACATGTGTCTTTTAATTAGTGGGCGCAACCCCTTACTTCAACATTTCATTAAAAAAAAAAGATAATAGGTGTACACTTTCTTTTGACGCTCAGTACGTTCATACGTTCGAGATACCTTTCGTCCACGGTATCTTAAGAACGGATAATGCTTTTGACTTCAAATATATTTTATTTTCTATAATAGCCGTGTTTTATTGGTAATTGAAAATGCTAGCTAGTAAAATTTTACATTAAAAACAACAACACCTCAAAAGTGAACAAAAATAAGCTAGTGTTTATCCATAGTAATTTAGTGAAGATAGAGTTTCATCTAGTTAAATGTAGGGGCAGTCAAGAAGTGCAAAAAATATGCAAATGTTGGCAACATGAGGGTGTGTTCGGTAACAAATACACTTCGCCTGCATTGAAAAGTGCAAGCGATCCACAAATTTCAAACCAAACATTTATTTGGGTTGAAATTATAAAAATGCAATTATTTCGTTAAAAATTTATTAAAATCAATACTTTACCAAATTTTTACAATTTTTAGGAACAATTCATAAGAGACAAAATAATTTTCTTTAGGATTAGTGTATTTTACCATCACATATTGTGGAAAATTTATTGAAATATGCTTGTTCTCATATGAAAACTGACAAAGGTTGCTTCCAAAAATGCATGGTTGTGAAAGTCTGACGAATGCATACCTTTTTTAAATGCACATGTTAAATGTCCGATTTTCTTAAAAGCATGTGAAACTATAAAAAGTGACAAGCAAACATATTTTTTTTTTTGACTTTAATATGATTGCAATTGATCGCATGTATACAATGCATGTATTTATAAAAACACCCAAAGTTATATATATACGGTATTGAGTAGAATAAAATGGTAATTTTGGCTCTACAGGCAACTTGAAGTAACTTCTTATAATTTTCATTAATTATTTCTTTATAATTTCATGTTGAATTTTGTCTTTTAATATTTTACTTATTGAATAAAAATAATAAAAGAATGTTTACTATCCAAATAAATAGTCTGTGTAATAAATTCTATAATAATTTAAGGAAAATAGTGAACCACGATTGTTCAACTGGTCTTTAAAGTTGCCAGAAACTTAGTTCTATATTTTTCCTTCCATATTAACCAATAGAATTGAACAGGGAGTTGTTAAAATGGTGAACTTTAATCTGTGGGTGATAAATATAACAAGAAAATCAATATATTTTTAAAGTTTTACTACAAATATAAGTAAAAAACATTCGAAACCAACTCGGTGTGCATTTCCATGCAAACTTCAACTCAACAATCGTTTTCATGCATTTTCCAACTCGACCCAATAATTTATACAATTGTACATTCTTCGAACGCGCCCAATGTAGATCAGCTGTTGTTTATTTTGATTTAAAACTCAAATTGATTTTTTAACTAAAATGTAAAGATGTTAGCCAGAAATTTCTTTAACAAGTGAGTTTGTATATTTACAACTTTTTTTTGCAATATGCATTCAATTTTTTCTATTTTCAAGTGCACATTTACCTTTTATATTTTGTGCGTGACAGAAGATTTTGAAATTTTGACATCAATAATTTGACAAATAATGTAGAGACACCAACTTTAAGAAGAAAAATTAAAAGTGAATATAGCGTTTTATTGGTACTCGTATACTATGTTAGGGATAGATTACCAATAAAAAGCGGCTAATGTGACGTTATGCAGATTTGATATAAATTTTTAAAAGTTTCAAAGTAATTTTTTTTTTTAATTAAAAACCTAAAAAAAAATTTTTGGTGCGAAAATATACAGTGAAGGAAAGATGGTATTATGTTCAAAACAATTTTGTAGAATGTGAAATGACGTCTTTAACACCTGGTCAAATTTTGGAAAAAAATCAATTGACAGCTTTTTTTTGATAACAATTAAAAACTTTAAAAAATAATTTCTAAAATTGGTAAAACTTTATTTTATTTTGATGCATAATACAACTGTTTATATGTACGTTCATTTTTGACAAATATTAAATTGGCAGTTTTTTTACGAAAAATAAAAAACTAAAACCGAAATTTACAGAAAAGTGACAAAAAAAAATTGGGGCTTAAATATCATCACAACAAAGCTATAATGTTGACTTCAAAAGTATTTTATTTTCAAATTAATTCATTTGTCAATATCTAAAAAATGATAAAACATTGACGATCAGATTGACATTTTTGTACAATAAATACAAAATGGGAAGTTATCAGTGTGGGTTGCACCCAGCCTCTTTTTTTTTTGTTATTTTTAACTTCTCATAGGAGATATTGTTATCGGTCCAATTTGTCAAATTGAAATTTTGGACAAATATATCGAGAACAGGGAATGATATTGTATTCAACTGTATTTTATTTTTAACATAATGCATTTTCAATATTTTAAAAATGATCAAATATTGACGAATATCAAATTGACATTTTTTTACCATAAATACAAAATGGTAAGTCTCTTTTTGTTGTAAAAACTATATTTTCGATTTATTTTTGGTTTTGCTAATTAATAACAATTTTAGTAAAAAGACTTCATCAAAATTAAGAAATTTTATTATTTTTGAAAAATAAAATGAATTCAAAATCAATGACATTTTGAGCCCTCTAGATATTCAAGTTGAAAAACAATTTTTGACAGTTTTTGGTAAATTTTTTTTGTAGTTTTCTTATTTTTCAAAAATTTCTCCAAAATGTCAAAAACGTTATTTTACATTTTGAAGTTTATATAATTTATCGGTCATTGTATATTTGAGCAATACATTGTTTTGCAGTTTTTCTATTTAGTATTTCAGAAGTTATAACCTGTCGAAAAAATTTAGTTGGAGTCAATATCTCTACCCGTTCTTGAGATATCGAAGACGAAAAATGGTTATCGAACATACGAACGTAGGAAAACGTACGTACACACGCACACAGAGACATCTCTCTAAAAATGACCGATATATTGTATGACCCTAAAACGTCCAGATATGTCAAAAATTTCAATTTGACAAATCGGACCGATAACAATAACTTCCTATGGGAAGTTAAAAAACTATTTTTTAACGCCCTGCGAAGCGGGCGGGGGTTTCGCTAGTATCTATTTAATTTAATTTTAGCCGCGTTTTGTTGGTAATCTATCCCTAACATAGTATTCGAGTACCAATAAAACTCTATATTCACTTTTAATTTTTCTTCTTAAAGTTGGTGTCCCTACATTATATGTCAAATCATTGATGTCAAAATTTCAAAATCTTCTTCAACTGACTAGTTAAAGAAATTTCTGGCTAACATCTTAACATTTTAGTTAAAAAATCAATTTGAGTTTTAAATCAAAATAAACAACAGCTGTTCTACATGGGGCGCGTTCGAAGAATGTACAATTGTGTAAATTATTGGGTCGAGTTGGAAAATGCAAGCAAACGGTTGTTGAGTTGAAGTTTGCATGGAAATGCACACCTAGTTGGTTTCGAATGTGTTTTACTTATATTTGTAGTAAAACTTTGAAAATATATTGATTTTCTTGTTAAATTTATCACCCACAGATTAAAGTTCACCATTTTATCAACTCCCTGTTCCCTATTGGTTTATATGGAAGAGCGAAAAATATGGAACTAAGTTTCTGGCAACTTTAAAGACCAGTTGAATAATCGTGGTTCACTATTTTCTTCAAATTATTATAGAATTTATTACACAGACCATTTATTTGGATAGTAAAAATTCTTTTTATTCAATAAATAAGATATTAGAAGACAAAATTCAACATGAAATTATAAAGAAATAATTAATAAAATTATGAGAAGTTACTTCAAGTTGCCTGTAGATGTAGAGTCAAAATTACCATTTTATTCTACTCAATACCGTATACATATAACTTTGGGTGTTTTTATAAATGTATACATTGTTTGCATGCGATCAATTGCAATCATATTAAAGTCAAAAAAAAATATGGTTGCTTGTCACTTTTTATAGTTTCACATTTGCTCAACAAATATTTAAGTTTTATGCTTTTAAGAAAATCGGACATTTAACATGTGCAATTAAAAAAGGTATGCATTCGTCAGACTTTCACAACCATGCATTTATAGAAGCAACCTTCGTCAGCTTTTTAATGAGAACAAGCATATTTCAATAAATTTTTTCACAATATGTGATGGGAAAAAGCTCTAATCCTAAAGAAATTTTTTTTATCTCTTATGTATAATTTTATAATTTCAACCCAAATAAATGTGTGGTTTGAAATTTGTGGATCGCTTGCACTTTTCAATGCAGGCGAAGTGTATTTGTTACCGAACACACCCTCATGTTGCCAACATTTGCATATTTTTTGCACTTCTTGACGGCCCCTACATTTAACTAGATGAAACTCAATCTTCACTAAATTACTATGGATAAACACTAGCTTATTTTTGTTCACTTTTGAGGTGTTGTTGTTTTCCATGTAAAATTTTACTTGCTAGTATTTTTAATTACCAATAAAACACGGCTTTTATAACTCAAGAATGGGCTTCCCATAATATGCTTTTGGTTCATTTGGGTGGATTATAAGCCCATGAATTTGCTCTGAACTTTACAAAATTTCAGAAAAATGCTGACCCAACGCCTATCGATTTTTGGTCCAGAAAAAAGGAAGTAGAATTTCATGCATACATACATAGAGTAAAGTCGGGTATTGTGGACCACTCGGGTAATGTGGATCACCAGCTTTTCTCACCTCACACAAATTCTATGGCGGTAAAGTTTACCCACACTAATCCGCAACAAGTTGAAACACACCTGAGCCTCGTTTCAGCAGTGAAGTAGTGCGCGTCGCAGAGTTGTAAACAAAAAAAGAAAAGCGAAGGCTCTGATAATTATTTTTTCGTAAGTATTTTTGTTTTTTTCTTAAACTGAAAATTACTTTTTGTATCATTTATTTCTTAAATATAAAAAGTGAATATGTATTCTAAAGTGTGTTTTTTTGAAAATAATGTGAAGAACTGCTGTTTTTGTGTAAAATAGCTTTCTTTAAGAACCGCACATTGCGGGTAATGTGGACCATGGCAAGGGAGGGTAATTTGGACTAGTGGTCCATATAACCGGCCATTTTTATTATATGAAGTCTGACATGGTATTTTCCTTCTTAAGGCCATGGATTCAAAATAAAAAACAGCAACGCAAGCGAAACATAAGTCATGGAATCCGGAGAACATGAAAAAAAACTATTGAGATGGTGAGAACAAATTTGTGTGGCTATTTAAAAGCGTCAAAAATATGTTATGTTCCAAAAACTACGCTCATAATACTGGTTAAAAATGAAAATACTGACATTTCAGAACTGGTAAATTTTAAGCTCGGTCTTATGTCAATGGATTCAAAGCCGCTGGCATTTACACACTCGACAGAAACATATTCAGGGATAGTGATTTTTTAGCAGCTGACGATGATGTTTCCTTATAAGATGAGACTACAAGAACGTACAACCATCCCAGATACTTTTGAATTCCCAGTTCCAGAAATGCCCACAAATCAAATAAATCAACCTGATCCTCTTGAACTTGCATCTGGTGTGCTGCAAGCAAAAAACACATCAGAAACAGAGAAAAAAAATATATTGACACCAGCAGACATACATATCTCCGGTTCCGGTCAAGAAAAGGGTCGTGGTAGACCAGCTGGAAAATCTGTTGCTTACTGGATCTACCTATAAAAGAGATTTGGAAGATTCACTGAAAAATCTTTCTGATAAAAACAACAGACCGAACACTTCTAAACAAGCAGTTTTTAGAGCTGAAAAAAAAAAAATGCACGTAAGAATCTAAACTGTTTTACTGATTCAAAATAGCTTGTCCTTCCTTTAAGTCCTTCCTAACTTTTTCAAATATTCATCTTAAACTTTTTGCTCCTTAGGGAAGAACAAGAAAAAACTGTTAAAGATGACAAAAGAAGGCTCATCCAGCCCGGAGATTTGCGAAATAATTTATCATGAGTTGGAACCCGAAAACTCAATCGCACTCACAACCACTGATGACAAAAAAGATGCGCAATGCATGTATTGTTCCACCATGTACTCGGAAGATCGAGCCGGGGAGATGTGGATACAGTGCGTGTGTTGCCAGCTTTGGAGCCACGATCTTTGTGCTGGGTCCGAAAATTAACTGTTTATATGTGAATTCTGTTCATCTTGAAGTAAAACCTAAGTTCCTTTAAGTGTTGGGACCAGGTAGTCCATATTACCCTCCAATTTTTATTTTTTACGTTTTTGACTCACTTTACTTTTTTATTTTTTTTATTTTTTAAGAAGTGAATTTATGTTTTTGTTATTAGTTTTTTAATAAAGTTGAACTGATCTATTTTTTTCAAATATATATACATTATAAAACTTACATAGTTTGTGTTTTATTAGCAAAAATATGATTGGTGGTCGGTCCACAATACCCTACTTTAATCTATGTATGTACATGTATAAATTTTTAAGAGCGTTAGTTAGTCAAATAAGCACTTCAATGTTAACATTTAAATCTGAACTTAGATACTATGTACAGTAATCCGTAAAAATAAAAACATTATGGAATCGTTAGACGATGGGTCAAACGTAAACAAGGAGTCAACGGACATACGGCTTAATGTTTAGCGGGGAACATAAGATATAAGACTTCGGTCAATACATAAGGAGTCAACGGACATACGGCTTAATGTTTAGCGGGGAACATAAGATATAAGACTTCGGTTAATACATAAGGGACTTTATATTTAGGCAAAAGTTTTTTGATGATTCCAGTTGCTACTATATTTTTTATCTATACCATTATTATAAGGAGGAAATAGAGATCCTTATTAAAACAAATTATTTTTATAAAAGACAATTTATTCAAAAAATATGAAAAAGTCGGGAAATTATTAAAATAGAAAAATGATTCCGTAAAAACAGAAAAAAAAATAGAAAAAGTTTTGTATTTAATCACGTGATTTAATGATTTTGTATGACGCACATGATTTTAGGAAAAAAAGGTTTTTTTGTTGAATTAGTGTATTACATATTGATTTATTTACTGAACGCAAATATGGTGGAACAAGGTGATTGAATTTATACAGAACCTTTATCAATATTAAAATATAGTTTGAAAAAACTAAAAAACAAGCTTTTAAAGCACGTTAAACTAAAAAGTTAAAAATAAATATAGTTTGAAAAAAACTAAAAAACCCGCTTTTAAAACCCATCATACTAAAAAAGCGGAAAATAATTTTTAATATAAGCTGAAAACAATAATGAACTAAAAATACAAGTGTTATTGTGAAAAAGCGTTGGGCGCATTGGCCATATTTTTTTTTCATATATCGAGCGCCCCATATTCACAATAACACTTGTATTTTTAGTTCATTATTGTTTTCAGCTTATATTAAAAATTATTTTCCGCTTTTTTAGTATGATGGATTTTAAAAGCGTGTTTTTTAGTTTTTTTTCAAACTTTATTTATTTTTAACTTTTTAGTTTAACGTGCTTTAAAAGCGTGTTTTTTAGTTTTTTTTAAACTGTATTTATTTTGTGATTTAAGAAAACATTGAAACATTTCATTGACCCATTTAGTTGATTGAAATTGTAAATGAAATTGGAATTATTTATTTATTATTTAAAATCTCGTAATTTTAATTAAAAAAATTATCCATATCACCTTGATCACACGATCCTTGACGCTCAAACTGAAACGTGACCGCGCTTTAACCAGCTGAGCCACCGCAGCACTTAAAATGAGGGAGTCTATTAATATTTATAAGCGCATAATAAAATCAGGAAAAAGCAGGAGCTGTGGGATTAAAATATTTAATCCTGGTAATCCTGATAAGGATATTGAGATAAACTTATGAAATTATTGTTTTGCCACCGGTTTTTGATATGTGTACAAAATTTTATTAAAATCGGTTCGTGTAAAGTGGGTCAAAATCGAGTGTAAAGGTGTCGGTTACATACATACATACATACATACATACATACATACATACATACATACATACATACAAGTGAAGCTAATATAAGCGTGTTAAAAATATGAGAATAAATTTGAATTAGACCATAGCAATGTGGAGCTTTTCTGTAGAGCTTGAGTTTTCTACAAAATTGTATCTACAGAATATAAAAGCTTTTTAGCAGATATTTGAGAGTACTAAATAATACAATCCATAAAAAGAAAATTTTTAAATATTAAGCCGTGACGTGGAGATACTGTCTAAAAACGTATCTTCAAAGCGCTCATCATTTCGAAGCCGTTATTTCAACAAAAACATTGTTTTTAACCCACAACCATGATTATATCCGTGGGAAAAATTCTTTTAAAAAAGTATAATACTCGTACAACTTCAAACTAAGCACTTCAAAAAGTCACGGTGTGACTTAAATGTGTAAAATTAATTGAAAATTTCTGAAAATTTCTGAAAATTTCTGAAAATTTCTGAAAATTTCGCATTATTCATTATTACGCTATATATGTTTTATTACTATGTACTGTTGAGTTTATGTTAAGACTTTAAATTTGAGAGACGAAGTCCACCGTCAGCTATTATATACATATGTATGTATATAAATAAAAAATTCTTAAATTTACTTTACATTTAATTTATTTGAAAGTTTTGATTATGTTTTATTTGTCTATACCGCACACGACAGCCTTTGTAACAATAATGATGGTCCTACAAGGTTGGATATGCTCAAAGCGGTTGCTACCTGTGGAAAAACTTCCTAATGGCGATTTGGTATGTCTGTTAATCTTAGAACGTTGAAACTGAATATACGAAAGAGTCATTGTTTTTATATCGGAATTCATTCGGTAAATAAGGTCTATTTACCTTAGTTGTTGTTTCCACCAGATGGGTTGTTCAAATGTTGGAAAAGATATTTTAAAATTTAAAAGAAGCACTAGTTTTCTTTTTTAGCAAACTCTTTAATTCTTCATCCTCTGATTGAGAGTTTATGATATTTTCAGGTGAAAATGAAGATGAGGTTTTATGATTCCCTGAGATAGCGTTTTCTTCTGGTCGTGACAAAAATCAGCTACCAAATTATCTCTTCCATTTATGTGCCTAATATCATTCGTATATTGAGATATACAATCAAGTTGTCTTGCTTGTCTTGGACTTCGGACAGCTTAAGTGAATAAAGCTGTCGTCAGAGGTTTATGATCTGTATAAACTACTAAAGCTCGCCTTTCCAAAAAATAATGAAAATGATTTATTGAAAGGTAAATAGCTAGTAGCTCTATCGAATGCCGAGTATTTTTCTTCGGAGGGATGTAGTTTTTTGGAAAATAAACCTAATGGTTTCCATTCCTTCTCAAAAAACTTCTCCAGTTTCAGTTGCTAAATCGGATGCATCAACTGTAAGAAGTGTTGGTGAACATTCACTACGATATACGAGAAGGGTTGCTTCTGAAAGAGCTGATTTAATGTTATTAAAAGCCGATATTGTGTAAATTGGAGACCATAAAAATGACTTTTTATTTTTCGTATTTCCTTAATTGTTCATTTGCTTGTATATCGGAATCAAAGACTCTGCTAGCTTTGGTATAAAACGGTGGTAGAAATTGAGCATATCTACAAAACGTTGGGTTTGTTTCAAAGTAGATGTTCAAACATGAACATACCCTAATCTATAGATAACCCAATGTGTATGTGAAATAAAGATAAGACAGATCATCCTAAGAATACACCGGCGGTTATCTACAGAGAAATAACATTTGCATTTAAGATAAGAAAAGAAAATTGTATATATAGAACATAGTGAAATAAAATTTAGTATTCATTCCAGCAATATTAAAAAATTTCCCCCACCAGTGGTAAGATATATTTATGTCGTTTTCAATTGGCAATCTGGAATCAGAAAAAAGCATTCTCAAAGCGTTCAATTGGGCAAAAGTGACAGTTCTAATTCTGAAAAAGAAGAGATTTCTCTTCTGGATTTGAAGTCAGAAGCAAAAACAGAATCACTCCCACATTCACAGATTTTACATGTCACACTTGACAAATGTCATATTTTTGAATTAACAAATTGTGCGAACTGTGAAGTGTTTGCTTGAAATTAAAACTAAACTATAAAAAAATGGATAGTAATATTGACAATATCTTAGCAATTGTTCCTAATTTGTTAGAAACATTGTTGGAGTCGTCTTCCTCATCTTCTTCATCAAGTGATGACGATGCAAGTGATGCAGTTAATTTTCTATTGCAGGAGTTTTCCAAAAAGCCAAGATTGCAAAACTACCAATACAGTCACACCAAACTTCAATTTTTTCAGAATTCACAAAAAGTGTTCAATTGGGATTCTGCTTCTACTTCTCATTCCGGATTGCCAATTGAAAACGACATTAATGCACGAACAACTGTCAATTTAGCGTTATCAGAGCGACAAATACTGATAGAGTGTCAGTTTAGCGTTATCAGAGCTGATAAAGTGAAAAAAGCGTTGTCAGAGCTAAAATATTCACTAGTAAAAAAAAAAAGAAGATAAACATAATACAAAAAATAAACAAAAACAAATTCACAATGTCATCAGCCCATTTAAAAACAATTGAAAATCAGATTGAAACCTTCAAAAACCTTTGCTTGCAGTATAAACACATGAATGAGATGATGCAAACGAAAGCAAATCACGAAACTCAGATAGATTTAACTAAAATACATACAATAATCGACAGTTTAAAGAAAACAATAGACGAGGCGAAAATAGAGGCCATTTCCTATCCTCATTACAAAAAGATATGGATTAGAAAAGTGAAACGATGAATTGAACTGCCCAGATTCAATGGAAAAATTAAAGAAGGAGTGAGGAAACACAATGGCATCGTGGGACAAAATACGATGTTTGGATGGATAGTTTCCGTCTAACTACGCGAGAAACGACGATGTGAAAAATTCATGACAGAAAAATTCTGGGAGATGGAAGAAATACCTATACGAACAAAGGACGAAGAAGTAAAAGAGGAAGAAGACGTTTCCGATAAGACAATTGCAATTATAGATGAAGACACAAACAAAAATGTTGAAGACGACAAAGAGGTGGAGGATGAGAACTTAAAGCTCGGAATGCAATTGCAGGTGAAAAAATTGATGATAAACCTAAATCTGATCGGATTGAGATCTTTTCAGAAGACATAGAAATGAAAGATGTAACACAACCAACAGAAGAACAAACTAATGCCATTGAAGAAGCAGAACTTAACGATGAAGAATCGCTCGAATGTTTGGTTTTAAATGCAAAGACAAGCCAAGCTGAAGATAAAGTTACATTTTTCTTTGGTCAAGCTTTTTGTTTGAAGCTCAGCCTAGAAAAGAATAAAGCGAAAAGTGATGATTCGGAGGAGAATAATTGCAATGATAATAAGGACAAGTCGGATGAGGTGTTGAAAATTGCAGAGCCAACTAACGGCGAGAATCATTCAGAACATGTGCCGGCTAAAAGGAGTCCGAAGGTTCCTCCTATAGAAAAGAAAACAAATAAGCCAGAATTAAAAAACGGCAACCAGCAGCACCGCAGGCCAACACGACGAATTCTTATAAATCGAAAGCGTCGGCTAAGTGGTGATAAACTGGAAAAACCTCCAGCACGTCCTTTGCCAGAATGCAGATACATAATAAGAGCAGTAAGTGAAAAGCTTTCAAATGTTGGCTTTCAATTACGAAAAGGGTCTTCAAACAATCAACATTTACTGATGAGCATAATTTTGAATGATGAGCATAACATAATTGATGTCAAAGAAGACGACACCATGAAAACATTGGGACTTTACTGGGATCCAGATCAAGACTAGTTTCGATTTGCAATAGAGTCAACTAACAACCACTAATCCTGAAGTCTCTTTCCATTTTAATTTCCGTAAAGCCAACTTTAGCCAACTCGAAATCCTATTAAGTGATATCGATTTTAGCCTTTTTTTATCCTTCAACAACCCAATCGACATTGCACTAAAATTTTTCTACTCTACAATTTTTGAATGCTTGCTTCTATGCGTCCCTTACGTGCAACAAAAGAAATGCTTATCTTCACCCCCATGGTACACCAAGGAGCTTTGGAACTTTGCGTAATTTAAGGAATAGGTCATGGAAATCTTATTTGAAATCCCAATCAAATTCTGATTATCTAAAATACG
The DNA here is from genome assembly GCA_905146935.1 of Scaeva pyrastri. Lineage (NCBI taxonomy): Eukaryota > Metazoa > Arthropoda > Insecta > Diptera > Syrphidae > Scaeva > Scaeva pyrastri. The sequence goes on from LR989929.1 coordinate 47,492,854, forward strand.
AGTAAGCCTCAACCAATTTCTCCCTTCTCTGCCATTCACTCTACCAAGCATATCTTGTCAAAATGCAAACTAGTCTTATCTCTGAACCAAAGAGGTTCTATCAATTCATCAATATTAAAAGAAAATCCGATGGTCTGCCTTCTACCTTCAATCTAAACAACACCTCTTCTGCTGATCCCAAAATCATAGCAAACCTTTTTGCACATTTTTTCAGCCAATCTTACAGCAATTCTATTAATAATCCTGACTCTGATTGCTTCGAGTATTTGTCAAGCAGCTTGCAAACTTCGCTTGTTTCCCTTGACATTTCCATTCCATTAGTTAGAAAAAAACTAAGCCTACTTAAGGATGACTTTTCTCCAGGTCCGGAATACCATTTCCGGCAATTTTACTCAAAAAATGTACAAACGCACTATGCGAACCTCTTACTATCCTGTTTAAACTTTCTCTTTCGCAAGCTATATTCCCTACTTTATGGAAAAATTCTTTTATTTTCCCAATTCACAAAAAGGGCAACAAGAATGAAATCTCCAACTATCGTCCTATAGCCAAACTCTCTTCTATACCGAAGCTCTTTGAAAGCATCATCTATGAATCTCTCTTCTTCCATTGTAAATCATCAGTCTCCCCACTGCAACATGGATTCATAAAGGGCAGATCCACTTCGACTAACCTTACTCAATTTGTTTCCACGACACTCCAAGCCCTGGAAAAATGCTATGAAGTAGATGTTATCACCACTGACTTCAGTAAAGCGTTTGACAACATTTCTTACCAAATCTTCTCTCTTAAACTAAGAGCTTTCGGATTTCCTCCAGTCTTCATCCAATTGGTGAGCTCCTACTTGGAAAATCGCCAATATAGTGTCCTGTTCAGATGTTCCGTGTCCAATTCCTTCTTTTCTACCTCTGGGGCCGAATTACCGCATCAGTCATCGAGTGAGTAAATTCCATCAGTTATCGAACGAACGAGTGACTACATTGGGATGATGGCATACGTAGTGGGACGTATCGTTTAGATTTTTATAATTGTAGTAGTTTTAATCTACTACATCAACTCCTCTTTAATTTTAATCGAGTTTGTCTCTCTCTACAGTTGTGATGTGACGGATAACATCTGTGTTTATGTGAATTGTGAATAGGTTGAAAAAAATAAATTATGAATAATTTATAATGGGTATTTTGTTCATATCAAGTGATACTAAAGGTGAGAAAAAAAACAACCCTTGTGAAGTATTTTTAACGAAACTTAAATATTTCAGACGATGAAATGTACGAAGCAATAGAGCGCAGGCCAAAATCTTATTGATGTTTGGCCAAATCGGGGACATATAATTTTCCATTGAATTTTTTTGTTCTGATTAATATTGTTTATGAACTTGAACGACAAGTTTTGTTTAAAAAACAAAAATAAAATAATAAATACTATAATTGTTACATTTTAATCCACAATTTGCTGCAAAAACATACCATCAGTTAACTTTTAGTTTGTCGAGTGAAATCTCGTTCGATAGCTGATCATAGAATTCCAAATTGAAGTACTAGATCGCTCGTTAACGTGAGAGGGGATGCCCAATTGACATAATTCAGTCACGTATTACTCGTCAACTGATGCGGTAATTCGGCCCCAGGTGTTCCTCAAGGTAGTCATCTTGGGCCCCTTCTATTTTTCCTATCCATAAACGATGTCGAAAAAATAATCATGCCTATTACCGATGTCGTGTCGTTTTTTCTACAGCTCTCGTTTGCTTTGTCGTGTCGTTTTTCAAGTGGCATTCTATAACTTTTTCGACACTACAAATCTGTAGTAGGTTTTTAAACGACAAAAAAGGAATACATACTGTCAAACTCGAATGAAATTTAGAAAAAAAATAAAAATCAGTAGCCAGCAACAAACAAGTGTATAATTTAATTTGATTAAAAATAAAATGATAAGTGTGGAAATGTTTTATAATACAAGTAGCGATAGTGACGAAGAAGGAGAAATTCAGAGTTTAAAAAAGCCCTATTAATAATAAAAAGAAACCAAATAAGGCAAACCTCAAATCCTTTTGATTTGCCTTATTCGAAGTGAGTTCACAATTAATTCAATTTAATTTAATTAAACGAAACTCTTCATAGTGTTGAAAATACGCTTTCAGATTGTTCATTACTCTAAATTATATGTACTTTAAATTTAGATTTCTATTCAAGTAAATTTTCTTAATATGTTTATTGTGAAAATTAAAATAAAATAAATTTAGTTATGTTGTTATCGTTTCTCTAATGAAGAAGTCTTCGTTTTATTTTCTAAAGGAAATAATTATTCAAGAGGACACTTTCTATAGGTTATGGGCCCAGCATCGTGGCGAATATAATATTATTTAATTTTAACGATTTTTAAGAAAAATCTTCAAACTTTCTAAAGGAAATGGGTCTTAAAGCGAATGCATCTTTACTGAATGGAAGAAACTATATTTTCTGGAAGACGAAGATTCAAGCCATTCTCGTAAGAGATGAGCTTTGGGATGTGGTTAGCAAGCCAAAACCAGCTGTAATCAATGGATGAAGAAAAACAATAAAGCGAACAACTCATGCATATCGCCCATCTAGAAGAAGCACATAGTATTTGGGAAGTTTTCTCAAAGAAATACGAGAGGTCTACTTTTGGAAGTCGCCTGTATTTAAGAGAAAACTATATGGCATTCGTTATTCTGGTGGTAAGATGAGCGACCATATAAATGCCATCATGCGAGTTGTTGGTTTGTTAAGAGCTTCCGAAAAACCTTTGGAAGATGATGAAGTTGTTGCGGTTTTGTTGGTGAGTCTACCAGAATCTTATTCTGGATTAGTTACTGCACTTGAGGGTCGGGATGAAGCTGACTTGACAGTTGAATATGTCACTGGTAAGATGTTGGACGAATACCAAAGACGTTTTTAAAATAATGAGCAAAACGAAAATGAAGTTGCAATGTGGTCTAATCAACGAAGAAATCCGAAGCATACAAAACCGAAGAAGCCTTATGTCAATGAAGGAAGAACGTGCTTTTATTGCAACAAATCGGGACAAGTTAATGTAGATTGCTATAAATACAAGTCGACTTTACAAAAAGGAAAGCATGCCAAGTCATATGTAGCATCAACATCGCAAGATAGTATCACTAATGAAGATAATCTCTCTTTTGAAGTGTGTGCTGAAATCAGAGTTGAGTGTGGTAGTTGGTACATCGACTCTGGAGCTACAATTCATATGACCAACGATAAAAATTTCTTCGATACGATCCGGAATGACAACACAAAATATATCTTGCTAATGGGTCGTCCGTGATGTCTTCAGGAATCGGATGTGGCTGGTTGAATTGCTTAGTACCAAATGGCGATATTCGGAAGATACTTTTAAAAGAAATTTTATATATTCCTGAGCTGGATGGAGATTTACTTTCAGTACAACGAATAGCAAACCAAGGTTATAAGGTTATTTCTGAAGAAATCTTTGTCAAATATACAATGGATCTCAAGTGGTTGCTCATGCGAAGAGAAGTGACAGTCTGTACAAGCTGGAAACTGAAAAATCTATTGAGCTGTCCTGTAAACCTGACAATTCATTGTGAATACATCAATGGCATCGTCGACTTGGCCATAGAGAACCAGTGGCTATCGAGAGGCTCGCAACTGGAATTAAACTGAGAAAATGCCCTGAGAAAATCATCTGTGAGCGTTGTATTAAAGGCAAGCTCGCACAGTCTAAATTCCCAGTGAGACATGATAGAGAAAAGCAACCTTTACGATTAATCCATTCGGATCTATGTGGCCCTATGCAGATATCAACTCCGAGAGGTAATCGATACTTTTTAACACTAATTGACGATTTCTCTAATTACACAGTGGTGCATTTATTGAAATCGAAAGACGAAGTAGCTAGTGCTATAGTAGAAAACCTGTCATTCTGCGATCCGACAATGGAAAAGAATATGTGTCTAAGGACTTGGAACAATTTATGAAGAAAAAAGGTATTCACCATCAGTACACGATTCCATACACACCATAACAAAACGGTGTGGCAGAACGCAAAAACCGAACCCTTACCGAAGCAGTGAAGTGTATGCCATTGTATATACACTATATAGTATTCTCATGGAACAGAAAATTTTAGTACGGAATCGGATCCACTGGGGGCGCTAGTTGGACGAAAATTTCTCAGTTTAAGAGAACGAGAAGAGCCAAACTTCATATAAAAAAACAATAATGTGCGAATGAAAGGAGTATTTTATTTTCTGTCATAAGAAATAGGTTGTGTGAAAGAGTTGTTTGTTTCCCGCCACAATAAGAAGGAAAAAAAACGTAAACATAAACAAAAATTTGACGTTCCTTCTTGTCTGAGCATTATTCGCATAGAATTGAATATACATGTATTCATACTTGTATACAACGTTTGCTTTCAGATTTTGGTTGTGGCTGCCGAGCGACGGCTATTCATTTTGCTATAGCTATGTATACTTTAACCATTGTAGGTATTCTGCTATTTCAAATTCATTTTGAATTGATTTTTGATTCGTTGTTGCCAAATTTGTAGTCTGGTGCAGTGATGTTTTTGTTGTTTTCTATTACTTTGCAAATTGTTCGAAAGGGAATAGGTGGGTAATTAAAAGGAGCTTTGCAGGAAGGTGTTGCTACTTGACATTTAAGTTATGAGAAATCAAAGGAATATTTATTAATTGAAGCAAAAATCTTCATAGGTAGATTTTTACTTAATTTAATGAAAAGACAACAACATCACAACCGAAATTATAATTTTCACGTACCTACCCATATTTTTCACGTGTGCAGTAAAGTTGTAGGGTTCAAGTGAACTTAAAATAAGTTCACATTGTTTTCACGTGTAATGAAATAAAATTCCAGTATTGACGTAATTTACATTAATATTTGTGAGTTCAAAATAAGTTTAATGACATTTCATTGTATGTGACTTGGAATAAAGTTTTAATACATACCTACTTTCATTTAAAATAACCTTTTTGTTTAAGAATTGTTTTAACATTTATTTTGAATTGAATATTGTTGAATAAATAACATTCAAATGCCCTACAAATTTGACTTGAACTTGATTTTTTATGTATTAAGTCTTCAAAAGCAAATGTGTATCTATTTTTATGAAGTTCTTAAAATGATTCCATACATATGTATATCAAAAATATTATATTCACAAAAAAGTTAAAATACCTAATTGAATTTACTTCATTATTTGAAAATTTCTCAATGATTTTTCAAATTGGCAACTCCATAACAATTCGTACTTCTGTTTACTTTTGTTTGCTTCTTCTTTATTTTTTATAATTTTTCCTCCCTTCCAACTCCTTAAAACACATTGAATAGAAAAAAGCAATATAAATGTTCACAAAAGTGCCTCTTAACTATCTCACTCGAACCTTCCTTTTATTCGTAAATATTCATTTCAGATGTTTTGGGTGACGTTTGAAAATTAAATACATTTTTTTTTCTGAATTCTCTCTTTCTCTCATCTCTTAAATATTCCTGAATTTGCTTAAATATTAGTTCGGAATCGCTTGCACAGAGGGCTCACGGTCTGTTCCCCACCATGATTGTACTATTCCATTTCATATGCAATGGTGTATGCTTCTTGATGCCAATCTTCCTAATCGTTTCTGGGGAGAAGCTGTGTTAACAGCAGCCTATTTGCCTATGACCTAGTAACAGTCTTAAGAAGACTCCACTTGAGTTGTTTACTGGAGAGAAACCTGATCTGAGCTATATTAGAGTGTGTGGATTCAAATCGTTTACTTTAGTTCCAAAGCAGAAAAGGAAGAAGATGACAAAGTTGAAGAAGGAGTTCTTGTTGGATACGATCTCAAATCAAAAGGTTATCGTATACTTGATCCAACAACCAATAGAGTTGGGATATCAAGATCTTTAAGAATTATTGAAAGTGAGCCCAAGAATTCAAAGCTACCTACAAATTTCCAAAAAGCAAGAACTAAACCAAATTTCGAAACCGAAGTTACTCCTACAGAAGAAAATTCTGAATGTGTTTCAATAAAATAGTATAGTCATGCTAACAAACTAGACGTGTTTTTTCGTCGTCCGATTAGTATTCCTATTTAATTGTTAAACTCGCAGTTTACGTGCATAAGATCAAGCACCCTGTATTGTCATAATTCTTGCCTAACGTCTGCTGTATCTAAGTTGTCCGAAGTAATCACTGTTGTCGTGAAATTCTGAACTTTATGTTATTTTTCATTGCTTTGTCGATAAATTTAAATTTAAAATGATACCAAAAGCAAATAAACGGCACCGTGCTCAACAACAAGGAAGTGAGAGTGATTCTTCTCTGAGAGACGTTGAAGTAAGCAATTCTAATGGCATTTCTGACAAGCTGTGGAGCCGCATTGAAAAGAGACTGGAGGAGTGGATGCTGACATTCAACAAAGCACTGGACAATAGACTTGCTGCCTTGGAAGAACAACTGAATGCTAAAATCAGAGAGAGCTCATCATTTTTGGAGCAACAACTGAAAAAAACTCGCAACAACATCAAACAACTAGAGAGTGCAGTTGATCAACTCGAACGAGATAAGATCTCTTGTGATGCTGTACTGGTCGATGTACCGGAATATGCAGGAGAGGACTTGGAGAGGACATTCAACAATATCTGTGTTGCTGTGAGTATTCAGCCCCCTCAAATACAGAACATTTTCCGTGCCAAAACGAAACAACATTCCCCTACCGACTCTATACTTTGTCTCCTAAAAATTGTCAGTACAGGGAAGATAGGATGTTTGCCTTTCATTCGCACTATTTTCTTTTTTAATAAGTCTTTTTCATTTGAAAGCTCTTTCAAGCTATTTCAGAGTTGACTACTGCGAACAATGAAATGGCAAACATTTAAAGAAAATGTGTTGAGGGTTACCTTGGTTTAATATTGAAATTCTTTTTTTATTTATAAAAATGAAATAATATTTATCTTTGCCACACCACTAAAAGGTAAGATAAAAGGCGCGTTTTTGAAGGGTATCCCCAGTAGACGTAATCCCTTTTAAATAAATAACAAGTGGAAAATAAACATGTATTCTTACATATTATTGTAACAAAAAATAAAATTAACAATCATAACATAAAACAATATCACAAAAATACACGAAGTATCAATAAACCGACCACACGATACGAAAATCTACGCAAATAATCATTTTCTCTGCAGAAAAGAGCTTATACTTTTATAACTGCATTTACACGGATTTCCCGCACAGTGCAATGCAAAATGTTCAACACCAAGTAAACACTTTCTGCTTAAGAACTTTTTTAAAAGCCCTAAAAAGAAAAGCTCGTGAACAGCAACCATAGGAAGAACGACGATACAAGTTACCTACAATGGTAAGGCAACACTGCATATTATAAATATAACATGAGGGTTGAAATGCCATAGACTATACTCAGTCCACACTCAGATGTGTGGCAGAATAGTCGTGTGGGAGTTGCGTCAGATTAAATGAAAAAATCAGTGGCGGGTAGTAACAATTTTGTTTCGACTTTTTCCAAGTCAGTATAGTGTGAAAATAGGGCGAGCTACTGCTTCAGAAAAAGCTCTCCCATAAGGCCTGTACTGACAATTTTTAGGAGACAAAGTATAGCATCATACTAAAGTTTGTAAATAAGCGAGGAAAACAATTATTTATGCAAGCATTAGCGAGCTTTCGCAAAGTGAAAAAAGCTCCGCTTAAGCTCTCTGATATTGGCTTTGATTCTGCAAAAAGCTTTTACATCAACGATAGCCTTACGAAATCCAATTACCAGCTGCAGCGTTTTGCTTTAAGATTAAAAAAAAGCTCTCTTCTCTCATCCGTACACACATATAATGGCCAAATCTATGTTCACACACCAACCTGCCAAAGCTCTACTATTATACATAACATCGAAGATCTGAGGAATGCTGTCGGGGTCGACGATAACAATGATCTCAACATAAATGCAAATGGTAGCTAATTTGAGTTTTATTTTATTTTTTTATTTTATTTTATTTTATTTTACGAACAATTTTTTTCTTTTTTCTGTTTACTTTTCACTTTCTTTCTATGTCGCAACTTTACCTTAATTATTATTATTATTGTTTTATTGATAATGTGCAAGTTTTTTCAGTTCAATTTGTTTCTCAACATTTTTTCTCTCCTTTCAATTCGTTAAATGTTTACAATATTTCTGTTTTCGATTTTAGACTCTCTGTAGATTCTTGTTGTCTTAATGGGCAGCAACAATAACAAAGGCTTTTTCAGCATGAATGAAAAAAATAAATTTTTGCTAAACACTCTTTGTAAAAGCGCAAATATATTACATATTTGTCACATTAATGCGCAGAGTCTTATTAACAAGTTTGATGAGTTTAAAATGATTTTTGAGGATAGCTTAATTGATATAATTTGTGTGTCTGAGACTTGGTTTAACCCAAATTTAAATAATAATCTGTTTTCTTTGAAAGGTTTTAAGAAACCATATCGAGCTGACCGAACTCGCACAACGGGAGGAGGCGTTGCTATATTTGTTAAAAGTTAGTACTGAACCAACTCATTTCTTCCCTAACAGTGCACCATCATTGATTGATGTTTTCCTTACTAGTGATAAAAATCTTGTTAACTATTACAGTCAATTACCCATCCCTGTATTTTCATATCATGACCTTATTTTTTCAACTTGACTTAAATTTCAATATAAAGTCGCAGCACTCTTTCCAGTATCGTGACTTTCGTAACATTAATGTTGAAAATTTATTTAATGAATGTATATCGATAGATTTTTATTCAATTTACACCACATCTAACGTAAACTATCAAACCGAATACTTTACATCAGTGATTAAAGATCTTTTTAACAAACATGTTACATTAAAAAATTGTCATATGAAATCCCGAATTTGTCCTTGGCTCTCTGCTGATATACTTAATGCTATTAAGGCAAGAGATGTCTCATACTGACGCTGGATACGTTTTAGTTGTCCAGAAATGCTCACCGACTTTAAACGGTTGCGTAATTCTGTAACGAATTTGATCAAAACTGCGAAATACAATTTTTATAATAATAAGTTTAACTCAGATCGGTCGTCAAAATTTTTTTGGAAAGAAATTAAGAATATTGGTTTGAGAAAAGATGTCCAATCTTGCGATGATAATATTGATTTGGAAGATTTGAATATCAAATTCTCTAATTCACAAACCCAATGCAGTGTAATGTCTTCTAGACGTGCAGAGAATGATACCATTGACGCCTTTTCTGTGAATGCAGTAAATGATTATCAGGTAGGTAAAGCAATTTTCTCCATAAAATCTAAATGCACCGGACTTGACAATATTCATCCTGACTTTATTAAAATCCTCCTACCCCTCCTACTTCCTCACATAACGCACATATTCAATACCATTATAATGACATCTACATATCCCATCTTATGGAAGACATCGAAAATTATCCCTATCCTAAAACAAGGAAAGAAGAAGGAATATAGACCGATAGCTATCCTTTCTTTTCTATCAAAAGTTTTTGAAAGTCTTATTATATTAATGACAAACAATTACTGAATCCTTTGCAATCTGGTTTTCGGTCTGGACATAGCTGTATTTCAGCTTTACTCAACGTATCTGATGACATAAGACATGCTTTAGACAAAAAATTTACAACTGTGATAACCTTACTTGACTTTTCAAAAGCATTTGACTGTGTAAATCATAATCTCCTCTGTGATAAATTGACGACCCTATTTAATTTCTCTGACACAACTAAGAAACTTGTTTACTCATATTTGAAGAATCGTACGCAAGCCGTTTCTTGTAATGGTAGAATGTCATCGTTCCTTCCTGTTAATAATGGTGTTCCTCAAGGATCAATCCTTGGATCCTTACTGTTTTCGTTGTTCATTAATGATCTGCCATCTGTTTTGTCTTACTGTAAATTTCATATTTATGCAGATGATGTCCAATTATATATAAGTTTTCCTGAGATAATGCTTAAAGATGCAGTAGCTAAAATGAACATTGATTTACAGTCTATATATGATTGGTCGACACGGAACGGACTTAAACTCAATCCTGAAAAAACGAAAGCTCTTCCAATTTCAATAAACAAACCAAACATAGATAATTTCCCTTCCGTTATTTTGAATAATTGTATAATTGAATATGTTGGCCAAGTTAGAAATTTGGGATTGATCTTTAATAACAGATTAACTTGGAATAACCATGTCCATACAGTTGTGTCAAAGATTTATGCTTCGCTTAGAGGATTATCTGTTACTAGATCCTTACTACCTACCCATATTAAATTAAAGCTGGTAAAAGCACTTGTCCTACCTATAATAACATACGGATGTGAGCTGTTTGCTGATCTTGATTCTCAATCAGCTCACAAACTACAGGTGGCATTTAATGCAATAGTTCGGTTTGTTTTCAACCTACGTAGGTTCGATCATGTCTCATTTCAAGCTCGTCAGCTTTTCAATTGTGATCTGGAAGCTTTCTTCAAATATCGCTGTTGTATTCTACTCTTCAAATTGATTGTTGAAAAGACTCCCAGTTATCTATGTAACAGACTTAATTTTTGTTTTTCTAGCCGTTCCATTTTATTGCGCTCGTCCACCTTTACGTGTTTGACATCGCGCAGGCAATTTTTCGTTCATGCTGTTAGACTGTGGAATAACCTTCCCAGTCATATGAGGTCTAGAATCGAAAGCAGAAAGTTTCAAGAAATTTGTTTTAAATACTTCGCGAACGTGAACTGAAAAAATTCTTTTAAATTAATTATTTTTATTTTAGTTGCGACACATAACTTTTAATTTACATTCATGTCTTGTTTTTTGCTTTGTATAATACTTTACTTTTAAGTCCATTTTTAATGTATAACTTTAATGTATTTTTTGTATTTAATTTATTTTTGTTAATTAACTTTAATTCATTTTTTAAATTTGTTATTTTATTATTTGTATTGAAAATCATTTGTTATATATCCTGTACTACTTATAAGTTTATCTTGATGTACAGCTGATTGAAAAATAAATATCAATATCAATATCAATATCAATATCAATATCAATATCAATATCAATATCAATATCAATATCAATATCAATATCAATATCAATATCAATATCAATATCAATATCAATATCAATATCAATATCAATATCAATATCAATATCAATATCAATATCAATATCAATATCAATATCAATATCAATATCAATATCAATATCAATATCAATATCAATATCAATATCAATATCAATATCAATATCAATATCAATATCAATATCAATATCAATATCAATATCAATATCAATATCAATATCAATATCAATATCAATATCAATATCAATATCAATATCAATATCAATATCAATATCAATATCAATATCAATATCAATATCAATATCAATATCAATATCAATATCAATATCAATATCAATATCAATATCAATATCAATATCAATATCAATATCAATATCAATATCAATATCAATATCAATATCAATATCAATATCAATATCAATATCAATATCAATATCAATATCAATATCAATATCAATATCAATATCAATATCAATATCAATATCAATATCAATATCAATATCAATATCAATATCAATATCAATATCAATATCAATATCAATATCAATATCAATATCAATATCAATATCAATATCAATATCAATATCAATATCAATATCAATATCAATATCAATATCAATATCAATATCAATATCAATATCAATATCAATATCAATATCAATATCAATATCAATATCAATATCAATATCAATATCAATATCAATATCAATATCAATATCAATATCAATATCAATATCAATATCAATATCAATATCAATATCAATATCAATATCAATATCAATATCAATATCAATATCAATATCAATATCAATATCAATATCAATATCAATATCAATATTAATATCAATATCAATATCAATATCAATATCAATATCAATATCAATATCAATATCAATATCAATATCAATATCAATATCAATATCAATATCAATATCAATATCAATATCAATATCAATATCAATATCAATATCAATATCAATATCAATATCAATATCAATATCAATATCAATATCAATATCAATATCAATATCAATATCAATATCAATATCAATATCAATATCAATATCAATATCAATATCAATATCAATATCAATATCAATATCAATATCAATATCAATATCAATATCAATATCAATATCAATATCAATATCAATATCAATATCAATATCAATATCAATATCAATATCCGCCTGTATTTCTGTCCTACAAAGCACTTCTTGATGTTTCGAAAGAACCAGAGTCCTGGTAAGAAGTATTGCGTTTACCACTCGTCGAAAAACGCAAATGGACTGAAGCTGCAGAAGAAGAAATTAATTCAATGAAGGAACTTCAAGTTTGGACCCTATCAGATTTACCACCCGGAAGAAGAACAGTAAGCTGTAAGTGGGTATTTAAAGCCAAACAAACAAAGTACTTATAAAGCACGTCTAGTAGCAAGAGGATTTTCTCAAAAAAGATTATGATGATACCTTTGCACCAGTGCAGTGGTTAAACACGAAACAATTAGAAATCTTTTTGTGGTTGCGCATTTGAGACGTTTATATGTGAGGCATTTCGATGTGAAAAATGCTTACTTAAATGCAAATCACTGAGTGATGAAATTTTCATGGAGCAACCCCCTGGGTTCAAAATTTTAGGTCATGAAGAAAAGGTGCTAAAACTCAATAAAAGTATCTATGGTTTGAAGCAATCGGCAAAAATATAGAACTTATATCGTCAAGCTATTGGGTCATTACTCTATATCGCAAGCGTTTCAAGACCAGATATATCATTAGCTGTCAATCTTTTGAGCAGACAAATAGAGTCCCCAACTGAAAGTGACTGGAAAGCTGTAAAAAGAGGCATGCGATACCTTGCAAGTACTGTTGAGAAAACTTTATGGCTCCAATCAAATGAAGAAAGAATTTTGGTGTGTTATGTGGATGCCGACAAGGATATTCAGGCTCGGGAGCTCGCAATCATCCGCTCCGATGAACATTGGTCAACAAGCAGTCGTGAAAGTAGAGAGCTTCCAATATCTTGGAAGTATCGTTTCTACTGAAGGAGGAACCGAAGAAGACTTCACCAGCAGCATCGGGAAAACAAAGGCTGGGTTCGGGATGTTGTCCAATGTTTGGAGGAACAAATCTCTCAGCTTTAATACAAAGCTACGACTGTTTAACTCTAACGTCGAATCAGTTCTGCTATGTGGTTGCAGCACCTGGAAAATAACAACTACAATAACCAGCAGTGGTGAAGCGTGAATAATTTCAAAAGGTAAGTCGGAGAAAAATTGGTCACCAAAATATTAAATTCCAAATGATTACTTGAAATAATTTTGTGTTATGTGTATCTGCGTATGAAGCTAAGTTGAATCTTAAAAAGTTCCAACTATTCCAACTGAAGTTCCAAATAAAAATATAATTATATAATAAAGATACCAATATCTTTGTGATTTGTTGAAAATATTCATTGTTTCAATATTTAATTCATTACAATAAATTAGACTAAATAGGCAGTAGACTGTAAACCAACACATAAGAATTGCTCTTTTAAATCAAAATTATAATAAATATACATTATATTCCGTAATGATATTAGCTTGCAACTCGTTATAAGAGTTTTAAATTGAAATTTAAAAGATTTTTCTTATATTTATAATGTTGAAAGCTACCTATTCATTTTAGTTAACATAAAGTCTTATATTATAAATATAAATTAATCAAATTACTGAAGTTTTCTACCGAAAAACATTTCACACTTTAAGTTTCAAGCTTTCAAATCTAAATTTTCAATATTCAATTTCACACCGAGTGTTGCACTGCGTTCTGATGGTAATTTGAATTTTTAAATAAGTATAATCCTGTTTACAACTTCCACATTTATTAGGGCCAAATGTTCGACTTTATGAAAGTTGCAGTTGTTTTCTGGACTTTCTGCCAAAAATAAATTAAAGCTAATATTCAAGCTACTGGGAAATGAAGTTTCAACCTTAACCTTTGAGATATAGTATCCACTCCAGTGGATACATTCATAAAATAAGTCGGAAAGAAGCGAGTTATTTTATTGCAGAAACATCTTCAACGTCAACCTGCCTGATACATGTTGATTCATAAGCGCAGTGATTGGGAGATGCACAGACTCACATTTTTGAAATAAGTCGAAGGAAACCGAGTTATTTTTGTTTCTATGAAACCCACCACGACCTCAAGCAACATTGACATGCGCACTGCGCATTGCGCAACACACATGATTCATCAGCTAGACTCTTGAGTCAGGTCAAAAGCATGGGGTGGGATACACACAAATTCACCAAAAAATAAGTCGATGAAAACCGGGTTATTTTGTCCCATAAGAAAGCATGTATTAAACAGAGAGGTGTCAAACGTAGTGAACAGTATATGAAAGAAGAGGAAAGAGAACAGATTTGTTCTATTGAGGGATATGCATTGTAACCCGACATATTTCGGGTTATTTTGTTGCTGGTATAGTGTTGTGTTTGTTAAGGAGTAAGTTGAAAAGCAAACATGTGTATACATTGTGTATAGAGTAAAATTGAAAGCAAAGTTGTTAAAGTAATGTTGACAGCGTGTGCAGGTGTGGGATTAAATTATATTCATGTCGCCAGAAGCTTAAATTGTTAAGGATCTAATTTTCAAAAGGTAAGTCGGAAATAATCGACTTATATGGACGCCTCGCCACTGATAACTAGGAAACTGCAAACCTTCGTTAATAGGTGTCTTCGAAACATCTTACGGGTTTTCTGGCCTAATCGTTTCTCCAACGAGGACCTACATAGACGAACAGGTCAGGAACCCATAGATACCATTATACGAAGGTGCAAGTGTTAGTGGATTGGACACACGCTTCGAAAAGGTAATGACTGCATTGCAGGCCAGGCTGTTCAAATTCTTCCAAGTTTTCAATGATGGCAATGGCTTTTATACCAATGTCAGGGGCCTTGGTAACGCTTTATTTAACCGATTCTTTCTTCGCGAAGCACCGATGTTTAGTCGAAAATTCGTAAATAATAGACCCCTTACCTCTGGTGGGGGCAAGTCAAGAAGAGGGAGTTTCTTTCTTATTGGTGCCACCTTTGTTTTTGCAGTTAAGATTGTTGTAGAGAAAATATCAGATGGTAGAGCTACTCTTGCATATACTACTGCTAGATATGCTGCTTCTAAAGCGTCACAGAAACCATGAAGTTCAATCTTTTGGTTTTTTTTTTGGTTTCTATCCATCTTGGAATTCTGATGTCTTCAACGGTCACTAGATTTATCCTTTGTTTTTTTATTTGTTCCATTGTTTTTGAAGTTCTGTTGGAAGTTAATCATCCCACTTGATTTCGGATTGCCAAATCCGCTGCATTAGGATATTTGATCTTACATAATAGTTTGGCTATTTCAGATAATGTTTTTGCTCTTCTTAAGTATGGTTTCTTTATCCGTGCCTAAGTTGACCTTGAATTGAAAGTTGTCACTTAGAGGATTTCAGTGCATGTCTAACGTTTTTCTGGT
Organism: Scaeva pyrastri; assembly: GCA_905146935.1. Classification (NCBI taxonomy): domain Eukaryota; kingdom Metazoa; phylum Arthropoda; class Insecta; order Diptera; family Syrphidae; genus Scaeva; species Scaeva pyrastri. The sequence goes on from LR989929.1 coordinate 47,508,450, forward strand.
TGTTTCATTCATGAAATCTATGTTTTGTTGATTTCGTAACTCGTTTGGTATACGTTGAAGTAGTTTTGTGTTGTTAGCAGCCCATTTTCGCAAATGAAAGCCTGCACCCCTTAACATTTCATCTAGTTGCTTCTGAGCTTTTCTGCATTCTGCCATTGTGTCCGCTCTGGACATAATATCATCTACGTAATAGTCGTGTTGGACTAATCCGTAGCGATTGGATATTTCGTTCTTCTTCAGCAAGTTGTTGAAGAGTTTTAATTGCTAGGTGTGGAGCAGATGTTGTTCCATAAGTGACAGTTGTGAGCTTGTATTCTTTTCTACAAAATCCTCTGGTAATCTTGATGGGCTTGGTGTAGTTCTATTTGACTGTAAATTTTTTTCAATATCTGATGTAAAAACGTATCTGTCGCCCATGTTCCGGAATTCGATCGAAAGTGAATTGAAATCACTTTTGAATTTCACGTGGAATGAAATTGGATGTTCTAGATTTCGACCGATTTCGAAAACTTCGAAATTGCTTCGAACTGTCAGAACTGAAGAATCATCCATTTTTGTTTTGTTTCTAAAGTGAAATTCTTGTGCTTTGAACATGGATGCAATATTATTGGCAATTTTAATGGATAGAAAAAAGCAGAATTCAAAAAAAAAATAAGAAGACAAATTTTGCGAGACAAATCAAATGTTTTAGATTTACCTGACACAATGTGAGTGTGTGAATATTATATGAATTGTTCTGATAAATAAAGTTAATTCTTGCTTTTTTTTAAGTTTTCGTGGTAATTTTAGATTGAAATGACGAAAATAAATATTTTTCTCTTACATTTTGCTAACAGACGAAGAAATCTGTACAAAGTAACTGCACTTTCACAAATTTCACAGACAATTCACAAACAAAAAATAAGTGATTTGAATCCGTTCAGAAATCGGAATGAACCGAAATGCAGAACACCAATTTTCACTTTCGAAATTCCAATTCACAATTACGAATTGTGGAACACCCAAATTCACTTTCGCCAAGTGAATTCACAATAAGTGAAATGCAGAACATGGGCGTGTGTTTCCTCCATCTCGTCAGGATAGTTGTAATGTACAAGATGACAACTTAAGGCCTACCAACATTAATTGAATTAGGCTCACTCTTGTTGTAGACTTTGCCGACCCATCAAATACAACTCTTAATTTGGTTGTTGTACTTGTAGGTTTATTGATGGCATGATAAGGAATGTAGAAAACATAACTTTTTTCGTATCGTGATCGCAAACTTCTTTCATGTGTCCTAGTTCTAAAAACTCATTTATTACTTGCTTATATTAAAGTTTTAGAATATGGCTATTATTCAGTTGCGTTTCTAATTGTCGGAATCTCGCTATTGCTAGATTTTTTGAGTCACCTAGTTGCTTCGTTTTCTTAGCTTCTTGGTCGAATGGGATTTTAACAACGTATCTCCCATTCTTTTTTCGGTAGTGTGTTTCTTTGTAGATTTTTTCACATTGTTTATCTTCTTGTTTTTGGAATATTGGTTGGGAAACTTCTTCTAGCTCCCAGAACTTTTCTAGTTGTTGATCGACTGAAATTTGTACCACCAGTCCAGTGACTCAGCAATTATCTCTTTCTTCGTTTGCAGCTGTGACTTGAGCTATGAGCGTATCATTTCGTTTTATCCCGTCAAGAATTATGTCGCCATACATATCAGCCCCAATTATCAAATCAATCGGTCCAGGACCATTTAAAGCTTCCAATTTTAAGGCTATTTGCAGTTTTGGATGGTATTTGTCTTGTGAGCTTATTGAGTACAAGAACTTCTAATCGGAGACTGAACTTTGATGTAAAATGAGGTTTGATTGTCACATCGACCTTGTTTTTAGCAATTCCTCCACTTGGTGCACCTAATCCACTAACTTTAACGGAAATATTTTGTCTTTTGAGTCTAAGTGTTTGTGCTATAGATTCAGTGATCAATGACGCTTGCGATCCCTGGTCGATCAGTGCACGTACTGTAATACTGCGGCCAAGTGGGTCTTCATTACTTATCTTCAATATGGCTGTTGCAAAATTGACATTCTGGTTCTGCTCACTGTGCGTTGTTAACTTGTTTGGTTGTTTTTGGTTCCTCTTTTTGAGCTGAGTCCAATTGTTTATTTTGGGGAAAATTTTCAGTCAACTCCATGTGCAGAAACGAATAATGCTTCTGGTTGCAATGATGACAATTTCTTTTGCTGAAGCATTGTGATTGTCACGTCGTAAGCAGTTTGAGCAGAACTTAGTTTGTTTGCAAAGTTGCCATCTTTCTTTTGGTGTGGAATTGATACATTTTTGACATGTGTAATGTGTATATTACATGTTCACCTTTACTTTATAAGTTGTTTGGATTGGGAATGTCGCCAAAATGCTTAAAGCATTTAAGCTTAAATGCTTATACTAGTTACAATAATTAACTAGTATAAGCATTTAAGAAACTACGAAATAAAATAAATTGAACTAAAATAAACTTATCTAAAATATATCACAGTGGCGACGAGGTCTGTAAAAGAATTTAATCACGTGTGCTTAAAATTCACAAAATTGAAGCGAGTACTTTAATCCATCGTGCGTAATAAAAAAAGGAATATGTCAGTGGGAACAAGACCTTCTTTCAATTTTGCGCAAAATGAATCAAAACCAGATTTTAACAATTTTTCATAGTGGCCTGGTAGTTAAAAAAGATATGGAGGTGAAATGCGCCATACTCATCACGGCGTTGACCGAACCGTCATATAAGTTGCTAAAAAGCCTGGTTTCTCCCAAGAGTTCAGACAATATGGCTTATATTGACCTTATGGCAGCGCTAGAGAAAAATAAAAAAAAACAACATCAGGATTTGCAGAAAGACACAAGTTTTTACGAAGCCGTTAAGCAAAAAGACGAACCCATACAAAGCTGGGCGGCAAGAGTTCGTACTTTGGCTGCGCAATTTGCAGTTCGGAACTAATTTGGATGAAATGCTGCGAGACAGATTTATAATGGGTCTGGAGAAAAGCCCAGAAAAAGACAAGCTTTTTCAAGAAGATGTCTCAAAATTAATACTATAGAAAGCCATGGAAATAACAAGAACGATCGCCTGCATCAAACAACAATAGCTAGTTGATGCTACAGTGGTGAAGCAGGAACATCCGGAGGCAAGCGGGTCAGGACTGTATCGCATGGCTCGTCATCAACAAAATCACCGAAACTCAAACGGAACACAAGAAGATCTGTGCCGATTTCGAAACTACACGTGCAGCTTGTGCAAACATTTCAGCAAGCGGGAGAAACGTTCATCATATTCAGGAAATAAAAATAGTTCTAACAACAATAGTAGTATGAAATATATGTGCGAAACCGATATTTTTGTTTTCCATTTAAAGAGCGACCAAATTGTAAGTAGCTGTGTCCAACCAATTTTTGGCAAGGTCAAAGTGTCGACTGCTGGATATATACGTCATCGAGAATGGAGGCCCTTCATTACTAGGTAGAGATTGGATGAGCGTTTTCAATATAAATTTACAAGAAATTAAATTAATAAATAGTATAGATCGCGACATCGGTAATGTGTTAGACCAGTACGCTGAACTATTCGACGGTTCCTTAGGAACATTCAATAAAACTGTCGTTTCACAAAAACTAAAGCAGTGTGCTGTCCCAAAATTTTGCAAGCCGAGGCACATACCTCTGCCTATGAAAGATAAGGTTAATGCGGAGATACTATCAAAACTAGTTAAAATAGGTGTTTTGGTTCCTGTCTCTTATAATTACTGGGCCACGCCGATATTACCTGTGTTATAAGAATTTGAGGGGATTATAAAATTACGCTAAACCCACAACACGAAGTAACACAATACCCGTAACCGAGGATAGAAGAATTATTCGCGAAACTAGAGGGTGGCCAAGAGTTTACGAAACTAGACTTATCCATGGCTGTTGTCAATTTTAAGAGACGCCGCGCCGGTTTGAAACTCGCGAAATAGAAATCTGAATTTTTCTTGAAAACGGTAAATTATCTTGAGCACACAATCGATCGTGATGGTTTGCAGACATCTTCACAAAAAAAAAGAAGCTATTAAAAAGGAAAAGGAACCAAACAAACATTAAGGAACTCCAATCGTCCCTAGGGCTTTTTAATTATTTTAGGAAATTCTTTCCTAATATTGCTACCATCTGTTCTCCGCTTTATTACTGTTGAAGGACAGTGTGTATAAATGGGATAAAAGTTTGCTTTCGTCAAATCAAATTTTGTTGCATTACGATCCAGCTGTGCCGATAAAAGTAACCGTGGATGCTTGTCCAGTAGGATAAGGTGGGGTGCTGTCTCATGCTTATGCTAAGGGTACTGAAAGACCCAATTGTTTTGTCTCTCGAAAACTCCCCGATAGCGAGAGAAAATACTCGCAAATTGAAAGAGAAGCACTAGAGATTGTTTTTGCAATAAAATAAATTCAACCACTATATCTTCGGTCGTAAATTCATTCTTTTAACTGATAACAAGCCCCTCGTGTCCATTTTTGGACCTAGGAAGGGCATCCCAACAATGACGGCGAACCGGTTACAGCGGTACGCATTGTTATTACAGGTTATAGTTTTGACATTGAGTATGTCAATACAAACTATAACATTGCCGATTATCTGTCTCGTAAGCCAGTTCATGGTTGGGAAGAGTCAGATACAGACCAAGCCAACGACGTGCATTTTAATTATCTATGCCAATCAAACGAATTTCCTCTTGATTTCAAGGGCATTGACGAAGTAAGCAAAGATGAGGAATTACAAGAAGTTAAGGGCCATATTTTAAAAAGATGGTCAGCAAAGTGCCAGAGAAATTACGTCCGCATTTTATAAAAAAGAACGAGTTATCGATAGAATCAGAATGTGTTTTTTGGGGTTACAGAATTGTAATACTTTGTTCATTACAAAGTGCAGTACAATAAGAAATTCATAGCTTTCATCTAGGTGTAGTAAAAATTAAAAGTTTAGCACGTGTCTACTGGTGCCCATCTCTAAACGAGGACATTGAAAAAATTGCTAAATCTTGTGAGCAATGTCTTCCATTCAAGGCTACACCACAAAAAGGTAATCCCGTTAATTGGGATTGGCCAGCCAAACCATGGTCATTAATTCATGTTGATTTTATGTAGACGCGCATAGTAAATGGTTGGAATGTCTCGATATGGGAAATAATATATCCAGCAGTCGAACAATTGATGCCCTAGCACTGGCATTCGCTCGTTTTGGCTTACCATCTGAACTTGTGAGTGATAATGGTACATCATTTGTGTCGCAAGAATTTAAACATTTTTTAAAAACTAATGGCATAGCCCACAAAACATCTCCAAATGGCAATCCTGCCACGAATGGACAAGCAGAAAATAGCGTTAAGACGGTAAAGCTTGCGTTAAAAAGACCATTAAGCGGTAAAAATAATAACATAAATTTAAGTATCTGTCTTGCTAAATTTCTTGTCGACTATCGTAACTCTATTCATTGCACAACTGGAGCATTACCGGCTCAGTTTTTAATGCTGCTTGACCCTTGATGGCATCTATCGTGTTTTTTTTTTTGTAGTAGCTGTAGAAATACTACCATTTTTTCGATATGCATTGAGACGACCTTTTTCTCATTGTTATATCTACCTTTTCACTTAAGAATGTCAAATGTTTCATTAAATGCAAGAGTTCTTCTAAATGAGTCTTCAAGTTCTCCATCTTTTTGGTTGTCGATAGGCTTGTTTTAGCATGAATAATGTTCACGAAGAGATAATAAAATTGTTACCATTCGAGATAATAACCTTTAAAGGTTGGTATTTTAAGTCTCGGGGGCAATGACTCGGTTTTACTTCTTTTGGCTTGTTGTTATTGTAACTGAGCTTCGATGCCATTTGGTGAAGGAAACTATTTATGTCCTGTTTAACATTTTTATAATCGTTATTTGTAACAAAGGGTAATTTAAGATCTTCTTCCGACGCATTTGACATAAAATCTTCATGAAGATCAGTTATGTTTCGAAGTTTTTCTAGTAACATTTTTTGTTGGTATTCGTAAATATCTCAAAAGTTTGTTTAAATTCTTACAAATTTTCAATGATGGCGATGGCTTTTAGTTTTAATTTCTTCAATCTTTGGCTCTGGTCTACGTCTGCACTGTCTTTATGCTTCGCATCACTCTCAGTATGTTTTTGTATTTCTGGGTGTATTTTTTCCAATTTATTCTGGAGTTCTTCGTACAATGACTTTACTCTGTTATAAGTATCCCTTTGCATGTAGTTAGTGTCTTTCTTTACAGTAGAAGCTATTTTCTGATGGTACGACGATTTTTAATTATGCGTTTAATTAAAAATTTTATACCAATGTCAGGAGCCTTGGTAACGCTTTATTTAACTGATTCTTTCTTCGCGGAGGACCAATGTTTAGTCGACAATTCGTAAATAATGGACCCCTTACCTCTGGTGTCCAGAAGAGGAAGTTTCTTTCTTATTGGTGCCAGCTTTGTTTTTTGTTCTCCATATGCTGCTTCTGAAGCGTTTCAGAAACTATGAAGCTCAATCTTTTGGTTTTTTTGTGGTTTCTATCCATCTTGGAATTCTAATGTCTTCAACGGTCACTAGATTTTTCCTTAATTTGTTCCATTGTTTTTGAAGTTCTGTTGGAAGTGAATTTTGGATTACCAAATCCGCTGCATTAGGATATTTTGCGCTTACATTCATAGGAGCAAACCATCCAATGGGGTCAAATAGTTTGGCTATTTCAGATAATGTTTTTGCTCTTCGTAAGTATGGTCTCTTTATCGATGTCTAAGTTGACCTTGAATTGAAAGTTGTCACTTAGAGGATTCCAGCGAATGCCTAACGTTTGTATGGTTTCTTCCTTCATGACATCTATTGTTTGTTCATTTCGTAACTTGTTTGGTATATGTTGAAGTAGTTTTGTGTTGTTAGCAGCCCATTTTCGCAAATGAAAGCCTGCACCCCTTAACATTTCATCTAGCTGCTTCTAAACTTTTTAGCTGAAGGCGGGAAAGCTGGCGACTAGTCTCGTCGAAGGCGAAAGAATAAGTGCCGTGACAAGCAGAGCACATTGACGCTGACAGACGTCAATTTCTGTCACTCAATCAGTGTTGCCGTTGTTAATTGTATATTGTCTGGTTCAGTTCGCCACAGGTATGGAGCAGATGCTGCTCCATAAGTGACAGTGGTGAGCACAAAATTCTTTGGTAATCTTGAAGGGCTTAGTTTAGTTCTATTTGTCTGTAAATTTTTTTCAATATCTGATGTAAAAACGTATCTGTGTTTCCTCCATTTCATCATGATAGTTGTAATGCCATCTTGTAACTTAAGGCCTACCCATATTAATTGAATTTGGCTCACTCCTGTTGTAGACTTTGCCGACCCATCAAATACAACTCTTAATTTGGTTGTTGTACATGTATGTTTATTGACGGCATGATAAGGCATGTAGAAAACATAACTTTTTTCGTATCGTGATCGCAAACTTCTTTTATGTGTCCTAGTTCTAAAAACTCATTTATTACTTGCTTATATTCAAGTTTTAGAATATGGCTTTTATTCAGTTGCGTTTCTAATTGTCGGAATCTCGCTATTGCTAGATTTTTTGAGTCACCTAGTTGCTTCGTTTGCATAGCTTCTTGGTCGAATGGAATTTTAACAACGTATCTCCCATTCCTTTTTCGGTAGTGTGTTTCTTTGTAGATGTTTCTTCATTGTTTATCTTCTTGTTTTTTGCATATTGGTTGAGAAACTTCTTCTATCTCCCAGAACTTTTCTAGTTGTTGATCGATTGAAATATTTTCCGAAAGAGGGCATAGAGGTCGGGAGTTCAAGCATGCTTCTTTTCGTGTGAGAACTGTGTAGAGCTCTTCGAAAGTGAGCCTCTCATCTCTAATCGTTCTTTTTAGCAGTTTTTTTTTACAGATTTCAGCATGCTCCCCAGAGACCACCAAAGTGGGGAGAAGCAGGAGGATTAAAATTCCAGTTAGTTCCTTAATAAGATAGAGTTCCCGCAATTCCTTGTCAATCGTGGTTAGCCCGCTCTAGCATCCGAGCTAATTCTTTGTTAGCTGCAACAAACTTTTTGTGCCGCAGTCGCTGTAAATTTGCTCGCAAAGGCCTCGCCGGGCCGTGTTGTCATATCTACACGATCTCCAGGTGGATAGCCTTTATAGCCAATGCTTTTATTTCTATAGGTCTGGCATAATCTAAAATTCCTTTTCTGATATCTAAAACATATTGGGCATCGATGAATATATCTCCTCAAGTGGGGTTTCATACCCATGATCCAATAAGACATACGCATATATGCTGTGGATTTTTGGTTTCCCCCATGAAGGGTTTTGTTGTGAACATCTTGCATCACAAGCTCAGAAAAATGGTGATTGGGTTTCAGGATGAAATGTCCTGTAATCGACCACTGACTTGTAGGATCCCAGTACCATCGATAAAGGCGTGGAGTGAGAGCAAGGATTTTGGACTTGTACAGTGAACATTAGTTTGTACAGCTTTGTGCACTAACAAGGCTGCTCATTGCAGCTCCTGATGTGTAAGTTCTCCAGAAACTCGTGTTGTTTTCCTACTTTTTGCAAGGCTATTCTTCTGAAGCGACAACAGAATGCGATTGCTCGTATGGTTTTTGAGAGTCGTGAACATCGTAAAACGCTTTTGTTTATATCATCGTCAGCATAATTTTCAAATAAGCATTGTCTCTTCTCTGCTCGTTTCTCTTCTTCAGTGTCGAGTGTACGTGGTTGTTCAAGTACTTCGAAGTGCCATTTTTCTAGCAAGAATGGGGCCCGATCCACCATTGTTCTTGTGTCCCGGGGGTTAAGGGTGAGACTCCTCTGGATGCTAAGTCAACTGGGGATCGATTCTCGTTCTGTTAAGCTGTGAAGTGATAAACCATTTCGGTGATCACAGAGATTTTTCATTTTATCACATCATGAACGCGCCTAATTCGATTCTCGAACTCATTATAAAAAACACATGTCAAACAGTGTACTAAAAAGTACTAAATGATAAATGCTGTCAGTTTTATGTCAATATTGTGTTTACTTCTTTGTGTTAAAAGAAATATATTTTATTTGTGTTTTCTTTTTTTGTAAAATGTCCGGAATAATAATACAAATAATTATTAATAATAGACGCCGTACTGAACAAAGGTATTTACTTTCATTTAATTGTTGTTTGGTGTTGAAGAAAAATATAATTATTCTTTTCTAGTGCGGCGTACCCTTCGAGATAGGCAGAATCCATTCGAAGTTACGACTGAGGAGAACTTCATTCAGCTTTACAGATTCCCAAAACAACTGTGCATGGACTTGAAGATCTCAATCAAAAAAGAAAAAAAAAACTCTGTTAATTCAATTAACTTTACTTTATTGCTTGAATGCTGAACTTAGACTAATCTCATTCTTTTACTTTCTTCATTTACATCGTATGCTTTCTTTAATTCATATTTATTACAATTCTCTTTACTCTTAATTCTCTTATACTTGACTTATGCAGCGCTTTGGTAAAGTGACCAATCTACTACACCCCTTCTCGATGCACAAGTCCCAACTTCTTTGTCAGGTACTGGAATTGCGGTTTAGCCAAAGGTTTCGTAAGAATATCCGCTTCTTGATCTTTCGTATTAACATAATGCAATGTGACATCACCTTCATCTACCTTCTGCCGAATAAAATGATGTTTGACATCAATATGCTTTACACGTTTGTTTTCCATGTTACACGCCATTTTGATACAGCTCTGGTTGTCCTCAAATATAGGTATAACATCAACATCAATGAGCAAATCAACCAGCAATCCACGTAACCAAATACCTTCCTGTACAGCTAGTGCCAAAGCCACATATTCTGCTTCAGTAGTTGAACATGCAACAACTTGTTGTTTCTTCGACGTCCAGCTTACAACATTTCCAAAAACTTTAAATAGAAAACCACTAGTGGATTTCCTATCGGTTTCATCCGAAGCGTAATCTGCGTCAACAAATCCCAATAATGGTTTTGCTTCTGGGTTTTTCTTATAAACCAGCTCATAATTCATCGTGGCCTTCAAGTAACGCACCAACCTCTTCCCGCATTGCCAGTGCTCCACACCTGGAGAGTCTTGATAGCGACTCAGCTGAGATATGGCAAAACATATATCTGGTCGACTGCATAGCATCATATATGTACATGACCTTACCAATGAGCTCTCTATATGGCACCGATATTTTCTTATCAACATCTTCGATTCTCTTGAGCTTAATTGACTGGTCTATTGGTGTAAAAACTCCGTTGCAATCTCTCATATTCATGTATATGAGTAAATCTTTAATAGATTTCTTTTGGCACCATGACTCTTCAATATTATGTTTGATTCCTATACCAAGGAATTGCTCAAGTTCTAAAAATTCTTTCATCTCAAACTCTTTTTCCAACATACTCTTAACTTCAGCATGCTCTTCTTTGTTACTGCTTATGAGCAGAAGATCGTCAACATACAGAACTAAATAGTTGACATTATCGTTGCACTGTCTTACATATGTACAGTAATCATGTTGTGCTCTCACAAATCCAATTTTAACAGCTGTGTCATGAAACTTACGATACCAGCAAAGAGGGGACTGCTTCAGTCCATACAAAGACTTTTTTAATTTGCAAATCATACCTTGTTCGACAGTCATACCCTCAGGAGCTTGCATGTACACCGTCTCTTGCAATTCTCCATTTAAAAAGGCTGTTCGTACATCCATTTGAGAAATGAAATAGCCTTTATGTATAGCCACTGATAACACAGTTCAAATCGCTGCCAACTTTGCCACAGGAGCATATTTTTGATCGTAATCAATGCCATACTCTTGATTACACCCCCTTGCAACCAGTCGTGCCTTATATGTATGAGGTTTACCATCTTTGTCGGTCTTTAGCTTAAAAACCCATCTACAGCTGATTATTTTCATGTCTGGTTTCCTCTCCACCAGCTCGAACGTATCGTTCATTTGTAAAGATCGTAACTCATCTAAAACAGCGGCTTTCCAATGCTCCCGATCAGGTCTCAGATCTATTTCTTTAAAATTCTTCGGTTCAGCTGAAAAATTAAATTGGGACAGATTTATCTGTTCAAAATCATTATTATAAGCTAACTTGCCTGGAGCTCTGCGATCACGACAGCTTTGCCTTTGACTTGCCAAATTTTTGTGCTGTCGGAGCGCCGTCTTCTGCCTCAACATCATCATCGTCCTCAGCAGCAATGTCAACATCAGTCAACATCATCAGCAGCAATATCACCAGCAGCCACATTATCAGCATCAACATCACCAGCAGTCACATCATCAGCAGAAACGTCACCAGCAGTCACATCAGCAGTTCCTTCATGTTTTACAAATTCCCGATCTGGAACTGACTTCACTCTTTCACCAACAAATATCGTCCTTGATTCATCATTATTCATGCCTCTTGCCGGAAAATACTGCTCATCAAACCTTACGTTCCTTGCAACAACTATTTTTCGCGAGTCTGAGTCCCACAGCCTATAGCCATTAATTCTGTAGCCAACCATCATCATCGCCTTGCTTTTGGGATCAAATTTGGATCTTTTCTCTTTGGGTATATGTGCAAATGCTTGACATCCAAATATTCGCAGCTTCTTTACGTCTGGTTTTACAGCAAACCATACTTCTGCCGGTGTTTTGCCGACAATACATCTCGTTGGACTTCTATTGAGTAGGTAGGTTGCAGTAAGAACTGCTTCACCCCACATTTCCTTTCTTACACCAGAATCCATCATCATAGTTCTTGCTCTCTCTACTACGCTTCGGTTGAAGCGCTCCGCTACACCATTTTGTCTAGGACAATAACCAACTGTAGGCTCCAATTGAATACCCTTCACGGCATAGAACTTCTTTTGCTCATTCGACATATATTCAGTCCCTTGGTCACATCTCAAGTAAACAATCTTATGTCCAAACTTTGCTGTCACATGGCTCTCAAATTTCTTAAAACACTGAAATACCTCGGACTTTTGTCGAATTAAAAACACTTGGGCAAAATGGCTAAGGTCATCAAGAAAAGTCACGAAGTACTTGTGACCTTCATGCGTACTTGGCTTAATAGGTCCACACACATCGGTGTGAATTCTTTCTAGAATTCTTGTAGTTCTCGGCCCTTGCCCTGAAAATGGCATTTCTGTTTGCTTACCTTTAGCACACGGGTAACACGCAACCTTTTCCTCGCCCGTCTCCAAGCCTGTAACCATATTTTGATCTTTAATTTTTTTCAAGTATGAATCATTCACGTGACCCAATCTGCGATGCCATACGTCATCTGTTTTACACATATTTAGCTGATATTTCATAGGATATAACTTCAACTCATACAATCCATGTGACAAAACACCCATTGCAACAGTAATTCCGTTAGATTTGATCAATGCTTTGTGACCCCGAATAAAATAAATTTCGAGACCCTTTTCTTGGAGTGCTTTTAACGAAAGAAGGTTAACTCGTAGCTCTTTTGCGTACAACACTTCCTTCACCTCTATAGCTACCCTTTTTCCATCAACAAACGTATGCGCCTTCAAGACTCCTTTATGTGTTGCTTTCATTGCACCACCCTCTTCAGCGGTACTAATTACCAAATGGGTCTCCAACTCCTCAACTTCTGTCAAAGCCTCAAGATCATTTGTTGCATGCCGTGTACTTCCCGAGTCTAACAATCAAACATTCCGCTCAGCATTCCCACTGGCCACCATAAACGCAACAGCACTACTTTCTCTAGGGTTTCTAGAAAACGACCCTTTTTTCCGGAATGTCGTTTTTTGACGATTTTGGGGACAATTAAAACTTTTGTGTTCTCTTCTCTTGCATTTAAAACATTCCCCAGAAAAACGTGCAGAAAAAGCTGCGTCACCACCAACGTCAATATCGACAGTTTCTTTGTTCACTTTTTGTCGCATCTCCTCATTCAATAAGCGGGACTTTGCATATTCCAAGGTCAAAGCACAAATAATCATATACAGATGTCTCATCCCCATACAAAACAATGTCCTAAGAAATTTTATTAGCCGACAAAATATCAGCAGACAAAACTACAAAAATCAAAAAATTCAGAGCGACAACTTTCAAAGTGCAAATGAAGAGAGACCAAAAGAAGAAACTGACAATATGTAAAGTTTTTCAATGAATTTCTCCGTCTCATAAGAATGTGGCACAAAAAATATCACACATCCCTTTTTCTCTCATTGTTATTTTTGTGGATTCACTTCTTTTCCGAGATATGTTTTATTTCTATTCTTTTTTCTCCTTTTCTTGTGTGAATATTGTTGTTGTATTCCTGTATACATTCTTTGGCAGGCGCCTGCTTGGCTGGATAATTCTACTTGTATTGCATTTTGTAGGTATCTATCTACGTCAATGTGGGTAAGGATTTTGGAAGTTGATGATTTGGATTGCAGAAAGCAGTGTTGCCTCAGGGCAAGTTAAATATGAATTGCTCACGAAGAAAAATAAGTCCTTTTAGTAAAAACATTTATTTTCAAAACAAAATGTAAATAGGTTTATTAAACTTTACATTGATACATTGCCTTTTTTTAAGGAAATAATTATTTTAAGGTGAAAGAACTATGGAACAGTAGGTCAATAAAAAATATGTCCTTAAATCAGAAAGGAAAACAAGAATATTCAGGGATAAAATTGTGTTACTGTGGCAACTTCAGAATAGAGATCTTTTCCTATTGAGGAATATTTCTTTTTCTTGATAGAAAACAAAATGTTTTCTGTGTATTTGTATTTCTTTTTGTATCACTAGTCGGGTTTGTCATTTTTTGCAGATGTGTACATTGTAGATACCTATTTCTTATTGGGATGTACGAGTATGTAACTGCATATTGAAAAAAAGAAAAAAACATCTAATTTGAAGTCAATTGGTATGTGGGGTCGGTGGGTTACATATGTTGAGCTGAGGTAGTGAAAAAAAATTCTTTTTTGGGATATTTAATTATATTGGTAGAAAAGTTATCTACGCAATTCATAAATAAAGCATTGTTGAAGCACTGCAATTTATAGAATTTGCTTTGTATATGCTAAAAATGTTTTCACAATTAGAATTTTCCTTTTATTCCCATGTCCTGAACAAAAAATAAAAAACTCCAAAACTTAATGAATGTCTAAAATATAGTGTTCATTTGTATATTATACATATGTAGGTACCTATACTTAATAGTATTTAAAATAAATGAAGTTGGTGGGAGGGTGGTTGGTGGGCAAGTTTCTGCCACGTCCACATTCGTGTTCCCTGGAAACTATTTCATTGAAGGAAACTGTTGATTGATACATCATTATTGTGGGTGATTTAGTTTTTTTTACTCATTCGTATTCACGCTTGGATGTAAAATTATATTTTAACAACCATTACACATCTAAAATACAATTTTAATAAGTTCTTAATGAATTCATACTTCATCTTCTATAATTTGTTTGTAGTAATATAATACATAATGTGTACATATGTAAGTACGTTTTAATTCCTTAAAACAAGTAAATCGTAACACATGTACAAAATGAATTCCAACCGTTTATAAAATTGTTCAAATACACTAACATATGTATGTATTAAAATTAGTCCCCAGTAATAATGCATTAATTGCCATCAATGAAGTAGGCTAAGAGCAGAACATTTTTAAAATGTATCAATATAAAAAATTAAAATAAAAGATACCTACCTATGTATGTGTATCAAAATTTAAATTGTTCATTCAAAAAGACTAGGAACTATTTTGACCTGACCACTTCTGCATTCGTATTTTTTACGTATGTAGGTAAATACTTATTTTTTTGTGGCAAAGACAAATAAATATCGAATCACAAAATATTTTTTTTGGTCACTTAACTCACCTTTCAATAAAGTTATAATTTTTTAAAATTAGAAAATTTTTCAGCCATTCGTTTTCAACCACAACAAGCTAACCACTGACCTACAAATAGTAATGACTAGGTACCTAGATATTTAAAAAAAAATTGCGGATAAACTAAAAAAAATCAAAATTAATAAATAAAAAAAAATTTAAAGCAGGTACCTAACTGATTATTTTTCTATTTAAAAATATACCTACCGACTTACAGGATAATAAAATTCGTATATGTATATTCATTCATCTTAACAAAATTAATTCCTAGGAACCAAAGTAAAATCTTTCAAATATTCATTCCAGAATGAAAAATCCTACAAAGTAAAACCAACCAATTCACAATATATGTATTATACATACATGTGTGTAAATCAACACATTCAATCTTCTCCTTTTATTTTGTCTCAAATCTGAGACGATTTTACAAATTATAGACGCAAATACAACAACAAAAGCACAATAAAAAAACCATCACTTGTCTTGCCTTGGTCGTAGCACAAAGAAAAATATACCTGGGATGGAAGACTATACAAAAAAGCAAGCAACGAATCCACAAACAAAAACAAATAATCTCGAAAGGGGTAAAAAGAATAGAAAAGAGTGGCAGAGAGTAGAGAAACAAAATATTTCAGAAAGAGCTTTGATTTTGTAGGAAAAGATCTTATTTAAAGCTTTTAAAAATAAAGCTTTTTTCATTTCATAGGTCATTCTTCTCCATAAGCGTGAGACATCTGTATATGATTATTTGTGGTCAAAGTGTCATCCGGCATATTTTCAAGTGCCGTTATGAGTGGCTGAAAATCTTCTGGAAAAGATTTAAACAAGTAACAAATAATTTCTGTCGAATCTAATTTCGCTCCCGCTGCACTTAATTCCCTCGTGCATTCATCGAACTTAGTAAAATGCAATAAATGACTTCAGTGAGTCGCTGTGTTACAGAAATTTCCATGAAATTGAACAGATTAGCCGACAGATATGTGAAGTTTCCTACTAGAGATGAATTTCCTACTATAAAGGCGAAATTCTTCGAAAAATATGGTTTCCCCGCTGTATTGGGATTAGTTGATGGGACGCACATAAAAGTCTCATCTCCATTGAAATTGAACACGTTTTCTACTACAAGAAGGTCGGGCATTCGATGAATGTTCAAATTGTATGTGGTGCAGATTTTGTTATTTTCAGTGCTAACGCACAATACGGAGGAACAGCACACGATGCATACGTTTGGCGACGCTCAAGAGTTAAGTCAACACTTGAAGATCTACATAGTGAAGGAGAAAGAAACTTTTGGCTATTAGGAGACAGTGGCTACTCATTGCAGACGTGGCTTATGACTCCTATTCTTACGGTTACCTCCGAGGCGGAGAACAGATACAACGCAACTCATAAGCAGACAAGAGCCCTTGTGGAGCAATGTATTGGTATACTTAAGAGCAGATTTCGCTGTCTGTCTAAATAAAGGGTATTATTTTATTGCCCAGCAACAGCAGGAATCAAAATCAACGCTTGTATTGTGCTTCACAATGCACATTGTAAAATAAAACCAAATAAATAAATAAAACAGAAAGAAGTTTGGTTCAAATATTTTTTTATTTATGCTGTTCTTTTAGGAGTTGGTCGAGCTTGTTTTTCATATCTAATTGATTTTTATTACTTTCTTCCATCAACCCGACCTTTCTCTCTTCCAACTTCAATTTTTTAGTTCAATTTCTTAAAAAAATTAAAAGCAGTCGTCGGTTGTGCTGGTGAGAGTTTTCCTCTTTTTTGTTGCCTTCTTGATGTGGAAGATGTGGAAGCCTCTGTGATTGGCTTTGAAGGTCCTTGTATAGCAGCTTGGCGGGATGCTGTTGCTGCTTCGTCATCTAGAATCAAGGGAAAGTCATCTTCCGTCTGTGCCACCGTTATAGGTGGAACACACCCAACGGCCTACGGTGTTATGATCGCAATAATTTTGCGATCCATTTCCGAGAGGTCTCGTATTGGTATAACATCATTTACAGCGCTTTTACGGCGTTGCTCTTTAATAGCACTATCTCGGCTACGCACACAAAAATGCTTAGATATAATCACTCAAAGATAATTTTAACTCACGCCAAATCTTTCCAATACTTTCTCCATTTCACTCCATCCTTCAAGGCACCTAAACCATCTAAAGTTTGGCTCAGTACCTTCCATTCGTTATTACGGAAATGGACACCGTCGTCGTCGGCTGTTGTGAATCTGTAAATTACATAAATATATTATATAAAAATATATAATTACTTACTTGTCATTTGCCAAATCCGGTCTTTCTTCCAAAAACTCGGTTAAAAATATTTTTTGGGTCTCTGATGCTTTTGCTCCTCGTTTATTTTTCACGTCCATCCCTCTTCACCTTTTTCACAGAATGATTTCACTGATAAAAAAAACATCACATGAAAAAATTTTGACACCTGCTTTCACTCTTTCACACATCGAGAATCGCATTTGGCTGATAAATGTTTTCACTTCACAGAACGAGAATCGACACCTTGGGTTGTGATCCGTTGGGATATGTTTTCAGCTTTTAAGACGTTGAATTTATGCAACTCGGTTATTAACGAATATCGTCCATTTTGCCGTTTGCGCTCTGATCCAAGCTAGCGGTACCATTGAATCTGACCAGGCGTACATTTTGTTGTCGGGAAAATTGAAAACTTCTTTTGTGTAGTTGCAGAGATGCATCTTACATATTTTTTTATATTTAGTTTTCACATAAGTTTTACTTTATTAGTGTATTTAAATTTTAAATAAGTTTTTTACACTTTTATTTTCTTGAATTTAGTCTCCGATTCATTAATTTATATTAGTTTTCTTAATAAACTTTTATTGAAAAAGCCCTAGAAATAACTCCATCCCAGTTGGAATGGATTAGTGTTTGTGAGAGCTGTCAAAATTTGTGTCGCGAAATAATCATTAGAACATTATTTTCGCGGACAAAGGAGGTGAAGACTTCTTATGCCTGTTTGGCAATTTGAAAAGTATCGTTTACCTTGTTTTATTTTCATCTGGTTTTTTGGCAGTAAAATTTGAAAATTGCACTTTGTAAAACACACCTTTCCAGCCAAACATCAAAGTTTTGCTCGTGAACAGAGTACTGCCTGTAAAAAAACCTGAGACAAAATTTGTCTTGTGACAAAAATTGTATGCGAGACAAAATGTTTCCCGATCTGCGTAGTCTTTATTTTTGATACTTAATAAAATTTCAAGTAGCGTAGAATGAAACCGTTCAATCCTAGTTTCCCTGTATGAGAGTTTAGCTTAGTGAAGTGAATTTCGATAGTTTCTTCTCGGAAGAATTCTTTTATGTTTTCTGAGTTGAATTCATTATCGCAAACAATTTGCTTTGGATTTCCGAACTTAGAAAATTGTTCTTAATGACATTCAAGTTTGCTTACCCAATTCTTAATAATTTAGCTATAGATACAAGCTTTTCTTCCTTTCTTGGAAAATGATAAAACTGATCCAAGGAGCTGAATAAATGGTTGCAAGGTTTGGATTTTCATCGCATTCATAATTTTTTTCAACATCTTTGATACGACTTAGAAAATCCGCGACTTTATTCCTTGTAAGTATTCTATTGCATAATTAAATTCCTACAATTTAAGTAACCATCTCTGTTTCCTTGCCGAAAAGTCTTTTCCATTACATTTTTTGTTTAAATACTTAATGGGTTGATGGTCTGGAACTATTTTAAATTTATTCCCCCAAAGGTAAAGTCTAAACAAAACACAACTTTATTTAAAAATTGTTCAGTTATTATAAAAAAATAATTTTTTTTTCGCAAACCGACTGATTTTGAGTATAGCTTTGCAAAAAAAAAAATGTGGTGGTTCGTATTGCTACAACTGCACCAGATATATTTATGAAACAAGATGAATTTGTTTAAGAAAACACAACCGTTTTATTAAATCTCCAAAACACGATTGATTCCACATTTAATGTGAGCAAAACGACAAGGACTTATATTGTAACTTAAAACTGGGTGTCAATGCATTCATTTTCCTATGGCCTTTGGATATTAGTATATTCCCATGGGGAAATAATGCGTTGACATTTTTTGTAACGACTAATATTGTAACTTAAAACTATGGGATAATGCATTTATTTTTCTATGGTATTTGGACTTTAAAATATTCCCATGGGAAAATATTGCATTGACACTTTATGGGTTATGAACCAACACAAATGTCCTCTCATCAAGTTTACTGACAATCATTTGTGTAACTCGCGCGACTAACCTAAAAAATTAATTTTAAGTGTTAAATAATTTCTAATTGAAGTTGCATAAGAACACACGTCGAGCATTTGTCTCAAATTTTTTGTTTTTGCATTTTGGGTTAGGTGAAAGGATGACCTATAAATTATTGCGCTTTGGAGTAATAACTCGTGCCTTTGATACCTCTTCAACGTACTCAAAGAAAATGAGACATTCAATGTTTGCAGGTACATAGTACGTACTCGTACACTTTTTTAACAGTACGCTTAATTGATTTGCAGTAAAATAATAATTTAAAAAACTATAGAAGATTCAAAATTACAAATTCTATTACTAATGATGAAACAAGTCTTGGCGACTGAAAGAGTGAAAATTCCTTTTTTGTCTTTTGTTAATTGTGAAATGTCGCAGACCAAACGTCAAAATAAATCTGACTGTGCCGATGAAAACACTTCGAGATTTATTCTAAATCTCTTTCGCTAAATCTCGGATTTCTGGCCGGTGAAAACGTAGTATAAATCTCATCTAAATCGTGAAGATTTATTACTACGTTTTCACTGGGCACTAAACCGAGATTTAGGTAGATTTATCATAAATCTTGAAGATTTACCACATAAATATAAATCTCCTCAAATGAAGATTTAGAATAAATCTCCTTGAAATCTATTTGAAAACCATTCGCTGAATGCTTTCAGTGTACTAAAACACCTATTCAGGTCTATTCGGCGAGATCTTTTATTCTGTTATTCTGCTATTCTGTTATAAATTTCCATACGAAAGATTGAGCTGTCAAAAAATCTTTTATGAATTATAATTTTGGTATTCGGTATGCCCAAATCTGTTAAAGAATCTGCTAAAAAATCTTTTATGAACTATCAAAAATTTCGAAATGCCCAAAAATCTTTTAGGAATTCCATTTATGGTATTCAGTATGCTTAAATCTGTTATGAAATCTGTTAAAAATCATAAATGAATAAAAGACAAATTTATTTGACTTTTATAATAAAAGACTTTCAAGTAGAGTAAATTAAAAATGGATTATCAGTAAATTTCCGTCTGCTACTGAGTTATTTTTTGTTGTCTTCTCCCTAAATAAGTTTGTAAAAATTGTTAGGTATTTTTATAATTAACAAAAAGGGGTGGACAAGACATGCTAGTGTCCATACCATGGTATACCGAAGTTTTCATCGATGTACATATGTTTCAGGGAATAGATACCATTTACTATGGGAGTACCATGTTGAGTACAATGCTCTTAGTAGGGTTCTTAATAAGAAGTGTAGTATTAGGTATCTATGTT
Source organism: Scaeva pyrastri (assembly GCA_905146935.1). Classification (NCBI taxonomy): domain Eukaryota; kingdom Metazoa; phylum Arthropoda; class Insecta; order Diptera; family Syrphidae; genus Scaeva; species Scaeva pyrastri. The sequence goes on from LR989929.1 coordinate 47,528,894, forward strand.
TTGTCACAATAAGATACATCGATCATTTTTGTTCCGACAGAAAGCAAGTTCTTAACATTTTTTATTAAATTTCATCGCCAGCAAAAATATTTCGGGGTTTTAAACAGGAAATAAATACATAATGGGAGCAATTTTTTATATGAAGACTTCTTATGCCTGTTTGGTAATTTGAAAAGTATCGTTTACCTTGTTTTATTTTCAGCTGGTTTTTTGGCAGTAAAATTTGAAAATTGCACTTTGTAAAACACACCTTTCCAGCCAAACATCAAAGTTTTGCTCGTGAACAGCGTACTGCCTGTAAAGAAACCTGAGACAAAATTTGTCTTGTGACAAAAATGTTTCCCGATCTGCGTACTAGGCTTAAGTCTTTATTTTTGATACTTAATAAAATTTCAAGTAGCGTTGTTTCCCTGTATGAGAGTTTAGCTTAGTGAAGTGAATTTCGATATTTTCTTCTCGGAAGAATTCTTTTATGTTTTCTGAGTTGAATTCATTATCGCAAACAATTTGCTTTGGATTTCCGAACTTAGAAAATTGTTCTTAATGACATTCAAGTTTGCTTACCCAATTCTTAATAATTTAGCTATAGATACAAGCTTTTCTTCCTTTCTTGGAAAATGATAAAACTGATCCAAGGAGCTGAATAAATGGTTGCAAGGTTTGGATTTTCATCGCATTCATAATTTTTTTCAACATCTTTGATACGACTTAGAAAATCCGCGACTTTATTCCTTGTAAGTATTCTATTGCATAATTAAATTCCTACAATTTAAGTAACCATCTCTGTTTCCTTGCCGAAAAGTCTTTTCCATTACATTTTTTGTTTAAATACTTAATGGGTTGATGGTCTGGAACTATTTTAAATTTATTCCCCCAAAGGTAAAGTCTAAACAAAACACAACTTTATTTAAAAATTGTTCAGTTATTATAAAAAAATAATTTTTTTTTCGCAAACCGACTGATTTTGAGTATAGCTTTGCAAAAAAAAAAATGTGGTGGTTCGTATTGCTACAACTGCACCAGATATATTTATGAAACAAGATGAATTTGTTTAAGAAAACACAACCGTTTTATTAAATCTCCAAAACACGATTGATTCCACATTTAATGTGAGCAAAACGACAAGGACTTATATTGTAACTTAAAACTGGGTGTCAATGCATTCATTTTCCTATGGCCTTTGGATATTAGTATATTCCCATGGGGAAATAATGCGTTGACATTTTTTGTAACGACTAATATTGTAACTTAAAACTATGGGATAATGCATTTATTTTTCTATGGTATTTGGACTTTAAAATATTCCCATGGGAAAATATTGCATTGACACTTTATGGGTTATGAACCAACACAAATGTCCTCTCATCAAGTTTACTGACAATCATTTGTGTAACTCGCGCGACTAACCTAAAAAATTAATTTTAAGTGTTAAATAATTTCTAATTGAAGTTGCATAAGAACACACGTCGAGCATTTGTCTCAAATTTTTTGTTTTTGCATTTTGGGTTAGGTGAAAGGATGACCTATAAATTATTGCGCTTTGGAGTAATAACTCGTGCCTTTGATACCTCTTCAACGTACTCAAAGAAAATGAGACATTCAATGTTTGCAGGTACATAGTACGTACTCGTACACTTTTTTAACAGTACGCTTAATTGATTTGCAGTAAAATAATAATTTAAAAAACTATAGAAGATTCAAAATTACAAATTCTATTACTAATGATGAAACAAGTCTTGGCGACTGAAAGAGTGAAAATTCCTTTTTTGTCTTTTGTTAATTGTGAAATGTCGCAGACCAAACGTCAAAATAAATCTGACTGTGCCGATGAAAACACTTCGAGATTTATTCTAAATCTCTTTCGCTAAATCTCGGATTTCTGGCCGGTGAAAACGTAGTATAAATCTCATCTAAATCGTGAAGATTTATTACTACGTTTTCACTGGGCACTAAACCGAGATTTAGGTAGATTTATCATAAATCTTGAAGATTTACCACATAAATATAAATCTCCTCAAATGAAGATTTAGAATAAATCTCCTTGAAATCTATTTGAAAACCATTCGCTGAATGCTTTCAGTGTACTAAAACACCTATTCAGGTCTATTCGGCGAGATCTTTTATTCTGTTATTCTGCTATTCTGTTATAAATTTCCATACGAAAGATTGAGCTGTCAAAAAATCTTTTATGAATTATAATTTTGGTATTCGGTATGCCCAAATCTGTTAAAGAATCTGCTAAAAAATCTTTTATGAACTATCAAAAATTTCGAAATGCCCAAAAATCTTTTAGGAATTCCATTTATGGTATTCAGTATGCTTAAATCTGTTATGAAATCTGTTAAAAATCATAAATGAATAAAAGACAAATTTATTTGACTTTTATAATAAAAGACTTTCAAGTAGAGTAAATTAAAAATGGATTATCAGTAAATTTCCGTCTGCTACTGAGTTATTTTTTGTTGTCTTCTCCCTAAATAAGTTTGTAAAAATTGTTAGGTATTTTTATAATTAACAAAAAGGGGTGGACAAGACATGCTAGTGTCCATACCATGGTATACCGAAGTTTTCATCGATGTACATATGTTTCAGGGAATAGATACCATTTACTATGGGAGTACCATGTTGAGTACAATGCTCTTAGTAGGGTTCTTAATAAGAAGTGTAGTATTAGGTATCTATGTTTTGTCACAATAAGATACATCGATCATTTTTGTTCCGACAGAAAGCAAGTTCTTAACATTTTTTATTAAATTTCATCGCCAGCAAAAATATTTCGGGGTTTTAAACAGGAAATAAATACATAATGGGAGCAATTTTTTATATGAAGACTTCTTATGCCTGTTTGGTAATTTGAAAAGTATCGTTTACCTTGTTTTATTTTCAGCTGGTTTTTTGGCAGTAAAATTTGAAAATTGCACTTTGTAAAACACACCTTTCCAGCCAAACATCAAAGTTTTGCTCGTGAACAGCGTACTGCCTGTAAAGAAACCTGAGACAAAATTTGTCTTGTGACAAAAATGTTTCCCGATCTGCGTACTAGGCTTAAGTCTTTATTTTTGATACTTAATAAAATTTCAAGTAGCGTTGTTTCCCTGTATGAGAGTTTAGCTTAGTGAAGTGAATTTCGATATTTTCTTCTCGGAAGAATTCTTTTATGTTTTCTGAGTTGAATTCATTATCGCAAACAATTTGCTTTGGATTTCCGAACTTAGAAAATTGTTCTTAATGACATTCAAGTTTGCTTACCCAATTCTTAATAATTTAGCTATAGATACAAGCTTTTCTTCCTTTCTTGGAAAATGATAAAACTGATCCAAGGAGCTGAATAAATGGTTGCAAGGTTTGGATTTTCATCGCATTCATAATTTTTTTCAACATCTTTGATACGACTTAGAAAATCCGCGACTTTATTCCTTGTAAGTATTCTATTGCATAATTAAATTCCTACAATTTAAGTAACCATCTCTGTTTCCTTGCCGAAAAGTCTTTTCCATTACATTTTTTGTTTAAATACTTAATGGGTTGATGGTCTGGAACTATTTTAAATTTATTCCCCCAAAGGTAAAGTCTAAGCAAAACACAACTTTATTTAAAAATTGTTCAGTTATTATAAAAAAATAATTTTTTTTCGCAAACCGACTGATTTTGAGTATAGCTTTGCAAAAAAAATTGTGGTGGTTCGTATTGCTACAACTGCACCAGATATATTTATGAAACAAAATGAATTTGTTTTAGAAAACACAACCGTTTTATTAAATCTCCAAAACACGATTGATTCCACATTTAATGTGAGCCAAACGACAAGGACTTATATTGTAACTTAAAACTGGGTGTCAATGCATTCATTTTCCTATGGCCTTTGGATATTAGTATATTCCCATGGGGAAATAATGCGTTGACATTTTTTGTAACGACTAACATTGTAACTTAAAACTATGGGATAATGCATTTATTTTTCTATGGTATTTGGACTTTAAAATATTCCCATGGGAAAATAATGCATTGAAACTTTATGGGTTATGAACCAACACAAATGTCCCCTCATCAAGTTTACTGACATTCATTTGTTTAACTCGCGCGACTAACCTAAAAATTAATTTTAAGTGTTAAATAATTTCTAATTGAAGTTGCATAAGAACACACGTCGAGCATTTGTCTCAAATTTTTTATTTTTGCATTTTGGGTTCGGTGAAAGGATGACCTATAAATTATTGCGCTTTGGAGTAATAACTCGTGCCTTTGTTACCTCTTCAACGTACTCAAAGAAAATGAGACATTCAATGTTTGGAGGTACATAGTACGTACTCGTACACTTTTTTAACAGTACGCTTAGTTGATTTGCAGTAAAATAATAATTTAAAAAACTATAGAAGATTCAAAATTACAAATTCTATTACTAATGATGAAACAAGTCTTGGCGACTGAAAGAGTGAAAATTCCTTTTTTGTCTTTTGTTAATTGTGAAATGTCGCAGACCAAACGTCAAAATAAATCTGACTGTGCCGATGAAAACACTTCGAGATTTATTCTAAATCTCTTTCGCTAAATCTCGGATTTCTGGCCGGTGAAAACGTAGTATAAATCTCATCTAAATCGTGAAGATTTATTACTACGTTTTCACTGGGCACTAAACCGAGATTTAGGTAGATTTATCATAAATCTTGAAGATTTACCACATAAATATAAATCTCCTCAAATGAAGATTTAGAATAAATCTCCTTGAAATCTATTTGAAAACCATTCGCTGAATGCTTTCAGTGTACTAAAACACCTATTCAGGTCTATTCGGCGAGATCTTTTATTCTGTTATTCTGCTATTCTGTTATAAATTTCCATACGAAAGATTGAGCTGTCAAAAAATCTTTTATGAATTATAATTTTGGTATTCGGTATGCCCAAATCTGTTAAAGAATCTGCTAAAAAATCTTTTATGAACTATCAAAAATTTCGAAATGCCCAAAAATCTTTTAGGAATTCCATTTATGGTATTCAGTATGCTTAAATCTGTTATGAAATCTGTTAAAAATCATAAATGAATAAAAGACAAATTTATTTGACTTTTATAATAAAAGACTTTCAAGTAGAGTAAATTAAAAATGGATTATCAGTAAATTTCCGTCTGCTACTGAGTTATTTTTTGTTGTCTTCTCCCTAAATAAGTTTGTAAAAATTGTTAGGTATTTTTATAATTAACAAAAAGGGGTGGACAAGACATGCTAGTGTCCATACCATGGTATACCGAAGTTTTCATCGATGTACATATGTTTCAGGGAATAGATACCATTTACTATGGGAGTACCATGTTGAGTACAATGCTCTTAGTAGGGTTCTTAATAAGAAGTGTAGTATTAGGTATCTATGTTTTGTCACAATAAGATACATCGATCATTTTTGTTCCGACAGAAAGCAAGTTCTTAACATTTTTTATTAAATTTCATCGCCAGCAAAAATATTTCGGGGTTTTAAACAGGAAATAAATACATAATGGGAGCAATTTTTTATATGAAGACTTCTTATGCCTGTTTGGTAATTTGAAAAGTATCGTTTACCTTGTTTTATTTTCAGCTGGTTTTTTGGCAGTAAAATTTGAAAATTGCACTTTGTAAAACACACCTTTCCAGCCAAACATCAAAGTTTTGCTCGTGAACAGCGTACTGCCTGTAAAGAAACCTGAGACAAAATTTGTCTTGTGACAAAAATGTTTCCCGATCTGCGTACTAGGCTTAAGTCTTTATTTTTGATACTTAATAAAATTTCAAGTAGCGTTGTTTCCCTGTATGAGAGTTTAGCTTAGTGAAGTGAATTTCGATATTTTCTTCTCGGAAGAATTCTTTTATGTTTTCTGAGTTGAATTCATTATCGCAAACAATTTGCTTTGGATTTCCGAACTTAGAAAATTGTTCTTAATGACATTCAAGTTTGCTTACCCAATTCTTAATAATTTAGCTATAGATACAAGCTTTTCTTCCTTTCTTGGAAAATGATAAAACTGATCCAAGGAGCTGAATAAATGGTTGCAAGGTTTGGATTTTCATCGCATTCATAATTTTTTTCAACATCTTTGATACGACTTAGAAAATCCGCGACTTTATTCCTTGTAAGTATTCTATTGCATAATTAAATTCCTACAATTTAAGTAACCATCTCTGTTTCCTTGCCGAAAAGTCTTTTCCATTACATTTTTTGTTTAAATACTTAATGGGTTGATGGTCTGGAACTATTTTAAATTTATTCCCCCAAAGGTAAAGTCTAAGCAAAACACAACTTTATTTAAAAATTGTTCAGTTATTATAAAAAAATAATTTTTTTTCGCAAACCGACTGATTTTGAGTATAGCTTTGCAAAAAAAATTGTGGTGGTTCGTATTGCTACAACTGCACCAGATATATTTATGAAACAAAATGAATTTGTTTTAGAAAACACAACCGTTTTATTAAATCTCCAAAACACGATTGATTCCACATTTAATGTGAGCCAAACGACAAGGACTTATATTGTAACTTAAAACTGGGTGTCAATGCATTCATTTTCCTATGGCCTTTGGATATTAGTATATTCCCATGGGGAAATAATGCGTTGACATTTTTTGTAACGACTAACATTGTAACTTAAAACTATGGGATAATGCATTTATTTTTCTATGGTATTTGGACTTTAAAATATTCCCATGGGAAAATAATGCATTGAAACTTTATGGGTTATGAACCAACACAAATGTCCCCTCATCAAGTTTACTGACATTCATTTGTTTAACTCGCGCGACTAACCTAAAAATTAATTTTAAGTGTTAAATAATTTCTAATTGAAGTTGCATAAGAACACACGTCGAGCATTTGTCTCAAATTTTTTATTTTTGCATTTTGGGTTCGGTGAAAGGATGACCTATAAATTATTGCGCTTTGGAGTAATAACTCGTGCCTTTGTTACCTCTTCAACGTACTCAAAGAAAATGAGACATTCAATGTTTGGAGGTACATAGTACGTACTCGTACACTTTTTTAACAGTACGCTTAGTTGATTTGCAGTAAAATAATAATTTAAAAAACTATAGAAGATTCAAAATTACAAATTCTATTACTAATGATGAAACAAGTCTTGGCGACTGAAAGAGTGAAAATTCCTTTTTTGTCTTTTGTTAATTGTGAAATGTCGCAGACCAAACGTCAAAATAAATCTGACTGTGCCGATGAAAACACTTCGAGATTTATTCTAAATCTCTTTCGCTAAATCTCGGATTTCTGGCCGGTGAAAACGTAGTATAAATCTCATCTAAATCGTGAAGATTTATTACTACGTTTTCACTGGGCACTAAACCGAGATTTAGGTAGATTTATCATAAATCTTGAAGATTTACCACATAAATATAAATCTCCTCAAATGAAGATTTAGAATAAATCTCCTTGAAATCTATTTGAAAACCATTCGCTGAATGCTTTCAGTGTACTAAAACACCTATTCAGGTCTATTCGGCGAGATCTTTTATTCTGTTATTCTGCTATTCTGTTATAAATTTCCATACGAAAGATTGAGCTGTCAAAAAATCTTTTATGAATTATAATTTTGGTATTCGGTATGCCCAAATCTGTTAAAGAATCTGCTAAAAAATCTTTTATGAACTATCAAAAATTTCGAAATGCCCAAAAATCTTTTAGGAATTCCATTTATGGTATTCAGTATGCTTAAATCTGTTATGAAATCTGTTAAAAATCATAAATGAATAAAAGACAAATTTATTTGACTTTTATAATAAAAGACTTTCAAGTAGAGTAAATTAAAAATGGATTATCAGTAAATTTCCGTCTGCTACTGAGTTATTTTTTGTTGTCTTCTCCCTAAATAAGTTTGTAAAAATTGTTAGGTATTTTTATAATTAACAAAAAGGGGTGGACAAGACATGCTAGTGTCCATACCATGGTATACCGAAGTTTTCATCGATGTACATATGTTTCAGGGAATAGATACCATTTACTATGGGAGTACCATGTTGAGTACAATGCTCTTAGTAGGGTTCTTAATAAGAAGTGTAGTATTAGGTATCTATGTTTTGTCACAATAAGATACATCGATCATTTTTGTTCCGACAGAAAGCAAGTTCTTAACATTTTTTATTAAATTTCATCGCCAGCAAAAATATTTCGGGGTTTTAAACAGGAAATAAATACATAATGGGAGCAATTTTTTATATGAAGACTTCTTATGCCTGTTTGGTAATTTGAAAAGTATCGTTTACCTTGTTTTATTTTCAGCTGGTTTTTTGGCAGTAAAATTTGAAAATTGCACTTTGTAAAACACACCTTTCCAGCCAAACATCAAAGTTTTGCTCGTGAACAGCGTACTGCCTGTAAAGAAACCTGAGACAAAATTTGTCTTGTGACAAAAATGTTTCCCGATCTGCGTACTAGGCTTAAGTCTTTATTTTTGATACTTAATAAAATTTCAAGTAGCGTTGTTTCCCTGTATGAGAGTTTAGCTTAGTGAAGTGAATTTCGATATTTTCTTCTCGGAAGAATTCTTTTATGTTTTCTGAGTTGAATTCATTATCGCAAACAATTTGCTTTGGATTTCCGAACTTAGAAAATTGTTCTTAATGACATTCAAGTTTGCTTACCCAATTCTTAATAATTTAGCTATAGATACAAGCTTTTCTTCCTTTCTTGGAAAATGATAAAACTGATCCAAGGAGCTGAATAAATGGTTGCAAGGTTTGGATTTTCATCGCATTCATAATTTTTTTCAACATCTTTGATACGACTTAGAAAATCCGCGACTTTATTCCTTGTAAGTATTCTATTGCATAATTAAATTCCTACAATTTAAGTAACCATCTCTGTTTCCTTGCCGAAAAGTCTTTTCCATTACATTTTTTGTTTAAATACTTAATGGGTTGATGGTCTGGAACTATTTTAAATTTATTCCCCCAAAGGTAAAGTCTAAGCAAAACACAACTTTATTTAAAAATTGTTCAGTTATTATAAAAAAATAATTTTTTTTCGCAAACCGACTGATTTTGAGTATAGCTTTGCAAAAAAAATTGTGGTGGTTCGTATTGCTACAACTGCACCAGATATATTTATGAAACAAAATGAATTTGTTTTAGAAAACACAACCGTTTTATTAAATCTCCAAAACACGATTGATTCCACATTTAATGTGAGCCAAACGACAAGGACTTATATTGTAACTTAAAACTGGGTGTCAATGCATTCATTTTCCTATGGCCTTTGGATATTAGTATATTCCCATGGGGAAATAATGCGTTGACATTTTTTGTAACGACTAACATTGTAACTTAAAACTATGGGATAATGCATTTATTTTTCTATGGTATTTGGACTTTAAAATATTCCCATGGGAAAATAATGCATTGAAACTTTATGGGTTATGAACCAACACAAATGTCCCCTCATCAAGTTTACTGACATTCATTTGTTTAACTCGCGCGACTAACCTAAAAATTAATTTTAAGTGTTAAATAATTTCTAATTGAAGTTGCATAAGAACACACGTCGAGCATTTGTCTCAAATTTTTTATTTTTGCATTTTGGGTTCGGTGAAAGGATGACCTATAAATTATTGCGCTTTGGAGTAATAACTCGTGCCTTTGTTACCTCTTCAACGTACTCAAAGAAAATGAGACATTCAATGTTTGGAGGTACATAGTACGTACTCGTACACTTTTTTAACAGTACGCTTAGTTGATTTGCAGTAAAATAATAATTTAAAAAACTATAGAAGATTCAAAATTACAAATTCTATTACTAATGATGAAACAAGTCTTGGCGACTGAAAGAGTGAAAATTCCTTTTTTGTCTTTTGTTAATTGTGAAATGTCGCAGACCAAACGTCAAAATAAATCTGACTGTGCCGATGAAAACACTTCGAGATTTATTCTAAATCTCTTTCGCTAAATCTCGGATTTCTGGCCGGTGAAAACGTAGTATAAATCTCATCTAAATCGTGAAGATTTATTACTACGTTTTCACTACGTTTTCACTGGGCACTAAACCGAGATTTAGGTAGATTTATCATAAATCTTGAAGATTTACCACATAAATATAAATCTCCTCAAATGAAGATTTAGAATAAATCTCCTTGAAATCTATTTGAAAACCATTCGCTGAATGCTTTCAGTGTACTAAAACACCTATTCAGGTCTATTCGGCGAGATCTTTTATTCTGTTATTCTGCTATTCTGTTATAAATTTCCATACGAAAGATTGAGCTGTCAAAAAATCTTTTATGAATTATAATTTTGGTATTCGGTATGCCCAAATCTGTTAAAGAATCTGCTAAAAAATCTTTTATGAACTATCAAAAATTTCGAAATGCCCAAAAATCTTTTAGGAATTCCATTTATGGTATTCAGTATGCTTAAATCTGTTATGAAATCTGTTAAAAATCATAAATGAATAAAAGACAAATTTATTTGACTTTTATAATAAAAGACTTTCAAGTAGAGTAAATTAAAAATGGATTATCAGTAAATTTCCGTCTGCTACTGAGTTATTTTTTGTTGTCTTCTCCCTAAATAAGTTTGTAAAAATTGTTAGGTATTTTTATAATTAACAAAAAGGGGTGGACAAGACATGCTAGTGTCCATACCATGGTATACCGAAGTTTTCATCGATGTACATATGTTTCAGGGAATAGATACCATTTACTATGGGAGTACCATGTTGAGTACAATGCTCTTAGTAGGGTTCTTAATAAGAAGTGTAGTATTAGGTATCTATGTTTTGTCACAATAAGATACATCGATCATTTTTGTTCCGACAGAAAGCAAGTTCTTAACATTTTTTATTAAATTTCATCGCCAGCAAAAATATTTCGGGGTTTTAAACAGGAAATAAATACATAATGGGAGCAATTTTTTATATGAAGACTTCTTATGCCTGTTTGGTAATTTGAAAAGTATCGTTTACCTTGTTTTATTTTCAGCTGGTTTTTTGGCAGTAAAATTTGAAAATTGCACTTTGTAAAACACACCTTTCCAGCCAAACATCAAAGTTTTGCTCGTGAACAGCGTACTGCCTGTAAAGAAACCTGAGACAAAATTTGTCTTGTGACAAAAATGTTTCCCGATCTGCGTACTAGGCTTAAGTCTTTATTTTTGATACTTAATAAAATTTCAAGTAGCGTTGTTTCCCTGTATGAGAGTTTAGCTTAGTGAAGTGAATTTCGATATTTTCTTCTCGGAAGAATTCTTTTATGTTTTCTGAGTTGAATTCATTATCGCAAACAATTTGCTTTGGATTTCCGAACTTAGAAAATTGTTCTTAATGACATTCAAGTTTGCTTACCCAATTCTTAATAATTTAGCTATAGATACAAGCTTTTCTTCCTTTCTTGGAAAATGATAAAACTGATCCAAGGAGCTGAATAAATAGTTGTAAGGTTTTGGATTTTCATCGCATTCATAATTTTTTTCAACATCTTTGATACGACTTAGAAAATCCGCGACTTTATTCCTTGTAAGTATTCTATTGCATAATTAAATTCCTACAATTTAAGTAACCATCTCTGTTTCCTTGCCGAAAAGTCTTTTCCATTACATTTTTTGTTTAAATACTTAATGGGTTGATGGTCTGGAACTATTTTAAATTTATTCCCCCAAAGGTAAAGTCTAAGCAAAACACAACTTTATTTAAAAATTGTTCAGTTATTATAAAAAAATAATTTTTTTTCGCAAACCGACTGATTTTGAGTATAGCTTTGCAAAAAAAATTGTGGTGGTTCGTATTGCTACAACTGCACCAGATATATTTATGAAACAAGATGAATTTGTTTTAGAAAACACAACCGTTTTATTAAATCTCCAAAACACGATTGATTCCACATTTAATGTGAGCCAAACGACAAGGACTTATATTGTAACTTAAAACTGGGTGTCAATGCATTCATTTTCCTATGGCCTTTGGATATTAGTATATTCCCATGGGGAAATAATGCGTTGACATTTTTTGTAACGACTAACATTGTAACTTAAAACTATGGGATAATGCATTTATTTTTCTATGGTATTTGGACTTTAAAATATTCCCATGGGAAAATAATGCATTGAAACTTTATGGGTTATGAACCAACACAAATGTCCCCTCATCAAGTTTACTGACATTCATTTGTTTAACTCGCGCGACTAACCTAAAAATTAATTTTAAGTGTTAAATAATTTCTAATTGAAGTTGCATAAGAACACACGTCGAGCATTTGTCTTTAATTTTTTATTTTTGCATTTTGGGTTCGGTGAAAGGATGACCTATAAATTATTGCGCTTTGGAGTAATAACTCGTGCCTTTGTTACCTCTTCAACGTACTCAAAGAAAATGAGACATTCAATGTTTGGAGGTACATAGTACGTACTCGTACACTTTTTTAACAGTACGCTTAGTTGATTTGCAGTAAAATAATAATTTAAAAAACTATAGAAGATTCAAAATTACAAATTCTATTACTAATGATGAAACAAGTCTTGGCGACTGAAAGAGTGAAAATTCCTTTTTTGTCTTTTGTTAATTGTGAAATGTCGCAGACCAAACGTCAAAATAAATCTGACTGTGCCGATGAAAACACTTCGAGATTTATTCTAAATCTCTTTCGCTAAATCTCGGATTTCTGGCCGGTGAAAACGTAGTATAAATCTCATCTAAATCGTGAAGATTTATTACTACGTTTTCACTGGGCACTAAACCGAGATTTAGGTAGATTTATCATAAATCTTGAAGATTTACCACATAAATATAAATCTCCTCAAATGAAGATTTAGAATAAATCTCCTTGAAATCTAGTTGGAAACCATTCGCTGATTGTTTTCAGTGTACTAAAACACCTATTCAGGTCTATTCGGCGAGATCTTTTATTCTGTTATTCTGCTATTCTGTTATAAATTTCCATACGAAAGATTGAGCTGTCAAAAAATCTTTTATGAATTATAATTTTGGTATTCGGTATGCCCAAATCTGTTAAAGAATCTGCTAAAAAATCTTTTATGAACTATCAAAAATTTCGAAATGCCCAAAAATCTTTTAGGAATTCCATTTATGGTATTCAGTATGCTTAAATCTGTTATGAAATCTGTTAAAAATCATAAATGAATAAAAGACAAATTTATTTGACTTTTATAATAAAAGACTTTCAAGTAGAGTAAATTAAAAATGGATTATCAGTAAATTTCCGTCTGCTACTGAGTTATTTTTTGTTGTCTTCTCCCTAAATAAGTTTGTAAAAATTGTTAGGTATTTTTATAATTAACAAAAAGGGGTGGACAAGACATGCTAGTGTCCATACCATGGTATACCGAAGTTTTCATCGATGTACATATGTTTCAGGGAATAGATACCATTTACTATGGGAGTACCATGTTGAGTACAATGCTCTTAGTAGGGTTCTTAATAAGAAGTGTAGTATTAGGTATCTATGTTTTGTCACAATAAGATACATCGATCATTTTTGTTCCGACAGAAAGCAAGTTCTTAACATTTTTTATTAAATTTCATCGCCAGCAAAAATATTTCGGGGTTTTAAACAGGAAATAAATACATAATGGGAGCAATTTTTTATATGAAGACTTCTTATGCCTGTTTGGTAATTTGAAAAGTATCGTTTACCTTGTTTTATTTTCATCTGGTTTTTTGGCAGTAAAATTTGAAAATTGCACTTTGTAAAACACACCTTTCCAGCCAAACATCAAAGTTTTGCTCGTGAACAGCGTACTGCCTGTAAAAAAACCTGAGACAAAATTTGTCTTGTGACAAAAATGTTTCCCGATCTGCGTACTAGGCTTAAGTCTTTATTTTTGATACTTAATAAAATTTCAAGTAGCGTAGTTTCCCTGTATGAGAGTTTAGCTTAGTGAAGTGAATTTCGATATTTTCTTCTCGGAAGAATTCTTTTATGTTTTCTGAGTTGAATTCATTATCGCAAACAATTTGCTTTGGATTTCCGAACTTAGAAAATTGTTCTTAATGACATTCAAGTTTGCTTACCCAATTCTTAATAATTTAGCTATAGATACAAGCTTTTCTTCCTTTCTTGGAAAATGATAAAACTGATCCAAGGAACTGAATAAATAGTTGTAAGGTTTTGGATTTTCATCGCATTCATAATTTTTTTCAACATCTTTGATACGACTTAGAAAATCCGCGACTTTATTCCTTGTAAGTATTCTATTGCATAATTAAATTCCTACAATTTAAGTAACCATCTCTGTTTCCTTGCCGAAAAGTCTTTTCCATTACATTTTTTGTTTAAATACTTAATGGGTTGATGGTCTGGAACTATTTTAAATTTATTCCCCCAAAGGTAAAGTCTAAGCAAAACACAACTTTATTTAAAAGTTGTTCAGTTATTATAAAAAAATAATTTTTTTTCGCAAACCGACTGATTTTGAGTATAGCTTTGCAAAAAAAATTGTGGTGGTTCGTATTGCTACAACTGCACCAGATATATTTATGAAACAAGATGAATTTGTTTTAGAAAACACAACCGTTTTATTAAATCTCCAAAACACGATTGATTCCACATTTAATGTGAGCCAAACGACAAGGACTTATATTGTAACTTAAAACTGGGTGTCCATGCATTCATTTTCCTATGGCCTTTGGATATTAGTATATTCCCATGGGGAAATAATGCGTTGACATTTTTTGTAACGACTAACATTGTAACTTAAAACTATGGGATAATGCATTTATTTTTCTATGGTATTTGGACTTTAAAATATTCCCATGGGAAAATAATGCATTGAAACTTTATGGGTTATGAACCAACACAAATGTCCCCTCATCAAGTTTACTGACATTCATTTGTTTAACTCGCGCGACTAACCTAAAAATTAATTTTAAGTGTTAAATAATTTCTAATTGAAGTTGCATAAGAACACACGTCGAGCATTTGTCTTTAATTTTTTATTTTTGCATTTTGGGTTCGGTGAAAGGATGACCTATAAATTATTGCGCTTTGGAGTAATAACTCGTGCCTTTGTTACCTCTTCAACGTACTCAAAGAAAATGAGACATTCAATGTTTGGAGGTACATAGTACGTACTCGTACACTTTTTTAACAGTACGCTTAGTTGATTTGCAGTAAAATAATAATTTAAAAAACTATAGAAGATTCAAAATTACAAATTCTATTACTAATGATGAAACAAGTCTTGGCGACTGAAAGAGTGAAAATTCCTTTTTTGTCTTTTGTTAATTGTGAAATGTCGCAGACCAAACGTCAAAATAAATCTGACTGTGCCGATGAAAACACTTCGAGATTTATTCTAAATCTCTTTCGCTAAATCTCGGATTTCTGGCCGGTGAAAACGTAGTATAAATCTCATCTAAATCGTGAAGATTTATTACTACGTTTTCACTGGGCACTAAACCGAGATTTAGGTAGATTTATCATAAATCTTGAAGATTTACCACATAAATATAAATCTCCTCAAATGAAGATTTAGAATAAATCTCCTTGAAATCTAGTTGGAAACCATTCGCTGATTGTTTTCAGTGTACTAAAACACCTATTCAGGTCTATTCGGCGAGATCTTTTATTCTGCTATTCTGTTATAAATTTCCATACAAAAGATTGAGCTGTCAAAAAATCTTTTATGAAATATAATTTTGGTATTCGGTATGCCCAAATCTGTTAAAGAATCTGCTAAAAAATAATTTATGAACTATCAAAAATTTCGAAATGCCCAAAAATCTTTTAGGAATTCCATTTATGGTATTCAGTATGCTTAAATCTGTTATGAAATCTGTTAAAAATCATAAAAGAATAAAAGACAAATTTATTTGACTTTTATAATAAAAGACTTTCAAGTAGAGTAAATTAAAAATGGATTATCAGTAAATTTCCGTCTGCTCCTGAGTTATTTTTTGTTGTCTTCTCCCTAAATAAGTTTGTAAAAATTGTTAGGTATATTTATAATTAACAAAAAGGGGTGGACAAGACACGCTGCTAGTGTCCATACCATGGTATACCGAAGTTTTCATCGATGTACATACATATGTTTCAGAGAATAGATACCATTTACTATGGGAGTACCATGTTGAGTACAATGCTCTTAGTAGGGTTCTTAATAAGAAGTGTAGTATTAGGTATCTATATTTTGTCACAATAAGATACATCGAAAGAAAGCAAGTTCTTAACATTTTTTATTAAATTTCATCGCCAGCAAAAATATTTCGGGGTTTTAAACAGGAAATAAATAAATAATGGGAGCAGTTTTTTATATCTCCTAATTATTATATTTAAATATGTATAACATTTAAAAATTTAAGTGTACATTTTTTTATCTGCGATCGGTTCGTGAATGGATCTTCTATGATAAATTCGTGTATTTTTCAGTTCTCAACAAAATTTAATTCGTTCGCGAACACAAATTTTATTTTTAAGGATCCGAAAAATAAAATTCGCTATCGAATTAAAAATTAAATTCCCGATTTGGTTTTTCGATCGCGAACGAATTAAATTTTATCGTTCTCCGAACCCTGGTTCTTATCGACACATAAAGTGCAGTGGTATTTCCTGAAACATTCATATATCGTAAAAAAGTATTCCATGGTATGGATACCAGTAGTGTGTATGTAACAGGTTACTTTGATTTTGGTCATCCATTTGAATCATTTCATCATTTGACAATTTCCAGTGAGTATTAAATTATAACAGCTTATTACGACAACAGATTTTAGTTCTGTTTGCTAACATATTTCGTTTTCGTTTTCGAAGTTTCATAACAGAATTTTATAAAAGATCGAACTTCTGAATACCAATTATAAAAAATCTTTTATGGTGGAAATCTTTTATGGTCCATAACAGAAAATTCATAGCAGAATAACAGAGGTGGCTGAATAGGCCTAATTGGATTGGTATGCATGCAACGGACAAATAATTGTAAGCAACGAATTCATTAAAATGTCATTTTGTTTGTTTATTTTGAAGAACAGTTTTACGTACATGGTACATATATAGGTGCACAATTATTCAAGGTTTCTCAAATTGTTTCTCTTCTTTATTCTTAAGATTAATATACATTATATATAATAATTTTATTATTTGTTCAATTGTATGAGTTTATGTATAAGCTAAATCATGGAAATACGTTATTTTAATTTTAGGAACCAGTACACAGTGCCCATATAAATCGTTATCCTTTGGCAATGAAAATGATGTTCAACTATGACATTCAAAGCAATGCAATGGCAATTTTACGTGCTATGTATAAAGAAACCGTTCCAGCTCGTCGTCGTGCATTAAATGAATCTTCTGAAGAATGGGAGAAACTTATAAACGATCAAACATATGCCTTACCTCCACACCCCAACATTGTGTTGATGTTTGGATATTTCTGCGGAGAAGTGCGAAATTTTCGTGATGGCAATAAACTATATCCCATTGCTCAGCCTCCACGAATAAACCCTCAAGGTTATGGGCGAAATATGAGTCTTTATCTCCTAATGAAGCGATATGATTATAGTTTGCGAGAGCTTCTGGACACCAATAAACTTAATACCCGAACAAAACTTCTTCTTTTTACACAACTGCTCGAAGCTGTTACCCACATTAACCGACATGGAATTGCGCATCGCGATTTAAAATCGGACAATATCTTGATTGAGAAAAACGATGATGGAACCTTTCCGATTCTTGTGTTATCAGACTTTGGGTGTTGTTTGGCTGATAAGTCCCATGGTTTGCAAATCCCATACACATCTTTTGATATTGATAAAGGTGGCAACGCCGCTTTGATGGCTCCCGAAATAATAAACAAGCGGCCAGGGACATTTTCAGTGCTGAATTATAGCAAATCCGATCTATGGGCTTGTGGGGCCATAGCTTATGAAATATTTGGCATGAATAATCCTTTTTACTCAACAAACGAAATAGCAATTGGTCATAAAAAGAATGCGACTTTGAAAAATATTGATTATAAAGAAATTGATCTTCCAAAACTTATAGATGAATGCCCCTATATTGTACAGCAGTTAATCTATAATGTATTAAATCCCAATCCAACGAAGAGGGTAAGTCCCGATGTTGCCGCGAATATAATGCAATTATTTCTTTGGGCCCCTTCAAGTTGGCTTAAGGACGGTGCTATGCCTTCTAGCTCTGAAGTAAGATTTAAAAACATTGCTCTGACGATCATACCTAAATATAAATTTTCATTAATATTCAAAGGTACTTCAATGGCTACTTTCATTAACAACAAAATGCATATGTGAGGGTAGAATACAAAAGGATGATGTCAGTTTTAAAAATGGACGAAGAACTTTTGTCGAATATTTACTTATTTGCAGTTTTTTGGCTCGCGTCCGATTGCATAGAATTCGAAGAGCACTCTCTTGGATTCAAAGAATTATTTAAAGCTCTCAGTTTCAGGCCTTGCAATGTAAAAAAAATTGTCTCAAAATAAAAACCTACAAATTTTAAGAAAGAATTTAATTTTTATTGACTTAAAAATAAATTTGTATTGATTAAAAAAAATTGTCTGATAATTATAACTAAATCGCGTTGAATGTTTATTTTTCTTTCTACTTATATTTTTGGTGTAGATTAAGATAAAGCCTTTATGTATGTATGTAGAATAAAAGAAGTACTATATACTGAAATATTATACATTTTAAATTGTAATTTCAGCGCTTTTAATTTCCAACAAAAAATAACTCAATATTTAATCTGTTGTTTGGTATTTATTTAAAAAATAGCTGTACATCAAGATTACCTTATAAATTGTACAGGGTATATTTCGTTGAATTGAAATATACTTATAATAAAAGATTTATGTACAAGTGTGTAACCAAAAGAATACAAAAAATTATAGTAGATTAACAAATTAATAATACTATGTAATAAAAAAGCTAAAAAGAGGGAGAAAAAAAAGATGGTTTTAAAATTAAAAAGTTTTCTATTGCAAAAGATACATTATAAACACATTCATAATAATTTACTATTTGTTCAATTGTATGAGTTCACATACAAGCTTTATCATAGAAATTGTATACCTTATTTTAATTTTAGGAAATTTGGCAATGAAAATGATATTCAACTGTGATATTCAAAGCAATAAGTTAATTCCATTGAATTTGTACATAAATTCACATATGGCCCATGAAGGAAGAAACCCTCTAGCATGGAATTCTCCAAACATCTGGAAGCCATAAAAGAAATAATAGCCTACGTTGAAGACATCGAATACCTACCGGGAAAATGCGTACGCGATCTCTTCAACATATGCTTATCATCATCCTTATATGAATAATTAGTGTAAATTAGAACACCATGGAGAGAAGACATCCTCTCGACTCCGTTAAAAATTAACGTTGAATTACCGAATGTCAGGCCACACAAGTTGAGCATAAAATAAAACGCACTTATAATTGAACATGAACTTTTTAATGACTTTCCGATTTAGAAAGATTAAATTTTGGCTCTAGACGTTGCCAGCATTAGAAAACATTCTGCCCCCATTAAAGTTCCCTTTAATTAATAGGTAATTTTGATATTTTTACAATTGGACGTCTGAGTTCTCCCAATTTTGTACGCAAAGTAACAGCTCTCACCAATTCATCCTTTCCTGGATTCACTGCAGTTATTCGTCCAAGAAGGTTGGAGGTAGGTTATCTTCATGAACGAGAACTAAATCGTCAACTGTGACATTCTTATTTTCTCTTCTACATTTAGGACGTTCGTTTAGTTCATATAGATAATCACGCGACCATTGCTTCCATTGTGACTGGACCGTTCCCTGAATTTTTTATCATCGGTTTAGTCTTGGGTTTGTGTCTCTTCTCTGGAAGTGCGGTGATGGATGTACTTATTAAAAAGTGACCCAATAAAATTGGTCCCATTGTCGCTTCAAATTCCAGCTGGAATTCCCCGTCGCGCAAAGAAACGTTTAAATGATGCAATAAACGCGTTTGTTGTATGATCGGATACGATCTCCACATGTACCTACTTATGTACTAAAACAAACGTACAGTGCGATGTATTCTTTACTTGTCTTTGCAACGCTACGAATTTTGATAGGACCAGAATTCAAAAAGGGCCTGCTTGGATGGACCCGTTGACCGGCAGGCCTCCCATAAGTTGTTGTTGTTTGATGCGTTTAAGTCGAGGCAATTCAGACATTTATGTATATATAATAAGAACTAGCTGTTCCCCGCGACTTCGTCCGCAACGCGCTAATCTCAGAAACGACTGGTTCGAATTGAAAAATTCTTTCTGCGTTGGATAGCCAATTTGTCGAGGAAGGTCTTAAGCTAATTAAATTATTAATTAATTAAATAATTTACCTAAAATTACGCTAGTATCAATAAGAGCGAAGAATCAGTGGAAAATGTTGCAAAAGGAAAGAAAATTATTCATCGGGTTGCAGAGAAAATCCGTATGTTCTTCAGCCATAATAAAATAAAACCTAAATATCCTTTACGAAGTGACACGTATTGATTACGAATAAATTTATTTAATAAAACGTACGAACTACAATCAAAATTTATCGTTGCTATGACTTAAATAATTTTTTTAATTAAATTTTTAAAACTTTAAAGTATTTACTTTTTAATGCAAATTCAAGAAAAATAGTTAAAATTAAATCAAATGTCTGTGATAAATGGTGAAAATTAAGTTTCGCATGCATGCAAAAAAATAAAAAAATTGTCGAAAAAAAAATGTTGGTGGTGGACAAACCACACCACATACGGGTATGAAAAATAGATAAAAACCTATTCGCAGACCTAACGAATATGTATACCAAATTTCATTAAAATCGGTCCAGCCGTTTTGGAGGAGTTCGAGGACAAACACTGTGACAGAAGAATTTTATATATATAGATAACGAATTGTGCTTCGTTCCCCAATGATCCAGTATCTTTGCCGCATGATTGAAAGAAGGAGGGTTGGACCTGGGTGTAAATAACGTAAATGATACTGGGGCCTAACCTTGTAACTCGATTCTATAATAAAAATATTCGAATACGCAAATTCTGGACTCTATAACTCCTTTAATGACGCTTTAATATGCGATAATCGAATAGCTATGGTAGTGCCAGCTTGGTTTTTATGTACTTTTGTATAATAGGAACCACCTAACTCGAAAGTTAATGTCAAAACAAAGCAAACATCAAATGTGTTTGCGATCAGTTCGTTCGATAACGTGTGTTTTTGGTAATATGATTGGATGCTGGGCATCGTTATTGCATGATGAATTATGAAGTCGACCACCAACTCGCAAAAGGCCATTACCATCTTTTAACTGATTTGATCGTTTTGAGGCACTTAAATTCTTCGGAAAACTCAACTTGTTCCTAGCGGAGGAAACTGGTTGTAGCAGCCTTTATTTCGTGTGTTGAAAGTAAGCTGAAAATAGGTAGAGGTTTTATAATAGCCGTGTTTTATTATAGCAATGATCCAATCCAGATCAGATCGAGGAAAATAAAACAACTCAGATCATCATATTTTTGTATTTCAAATTTGGTAGCTGTTTCACATTAGTTCTGTCAAAAATTACTTTAAAAAAAATGGAGCTGGCCGAGATTTGATTTTCAACCAGGAATTTTAAATATGAAATTTGCCCACAGTTTAAAACAATAATTAGGTAACTAGGTATATAGGTAGGTACCTACTTATGTAGTTTTTATTGAAATAAACACAAACATACATTATGTGAACAATTAATTCACAATACATATCTATTTATCTTTCTTGTTTCTTGAGCGATAAGATTTTCAAGCAAATTTGCCAGTGCATCCAGAAATTCTTTCCTTTCCTCTGAAGTCCAGGGGCCCTACTCTGTAATTCGTTTCGAAAGCCAATCCTATTCGAATCTGATTTTAGATTCGATCAGGAATTCGCACTCTGTAAAATTTTCGAATCGAATAAAAAACACATCTAGTAGAGATTCAAGTTTATTTACTTGAAAAACAAAACAATTTAATCACAAATAACTAAAATGGATTCGGTTGCACTCTGGATGGATGAAGAAAGCAGAGAAGAACGGATGGAACGAAGAACTATACACGATAAGTCGAACATTTTTGAAATGTGTGATAGAAGGTAAATTAAATGCATGATAAAGATTCATTTTACTTTTTTAACTAGGTATAATTGTTTTGTTTAGTTTTGTACAGAACTTTAGACTGTCCAAAAACGCTTTCATGTACGTTTTAAACGCTATTCAAGAAGAAATCTCTACTCCCTTGAGATCTACTGCAGTTCCTAATGTTTTAAAACTAGCAGTAACATTAAAGTTTTTAGGTCAAGGAGGCTATCAGCACCAAATCGGCCATGATTATTCGATTGGAATGTCACAACAGACAACATCGAGTTCCATTGCAGAAGTTTGTAGAGTAATAGAAAAAGTTTTATGTCTAAGGCACATAAACTTTAAAATGAATGATGTAAAACGCCGAGAAGTTAAAGAGTATTTCTTTTCAAAGTCCGGAATTCCGGGAGTTATTGATGTTGTAGATGGAACACACATCCAAATGATAAGGCCAACAACCAACGAACACCTATATTTCAATAGAAAATTAAAGCATAGCATCAATGCCATGGTGGTAAGTAAAAACCAATTTGTATGCTTTCTTGCAATAACAAGTGCTCTTATTAATTCAAGATATGTGATCATGAAATGCTCACAAGGGCAGTTAACGCAAAATACAGAGGGGCAGCACATGATTCTCATGTATGGAACCTATCGCATGAACGTGAATATTTGGTCCAACAGTATAAAAATGGTGATAAGTCAACTTGGATTATCGGTAATTATATGAAATTTTCTTAAATTGAGTGGCCTATATTTAAGACCTATTTTAGGTGACTCTGGATACCCTCTGGAGCCATGGATCATGACCCCATTTCGAAGTACTTCAGAAAATATCCCTGAGAACTATTTCAATCAAAAATTCTCTAAGGCTAGATGTTTGATTGAGAGAGTATTCGGCGTACTTAAAGGAAGATTTCGATGTCTGTTAGCAGCAAGAGAACTTCACTATGCTCCAGAAAAAGTTGTTCAAATTATGAATGTCTGTTGCGCATTGCATAATATATGCTTAGAACATAATACGGAGTTACCTTCAGACGAACTGCCTTCAGATCTAAATAATACAACTGTAGACAGCATGGAGGAGCGACTGGGAGTTAATAATAGACATCTGCAACGAGTGGCTTGAATACCCTTTCAAGCCATTCTATATTTTTTCCAAATACACTACTTGCTGCTCTCACTTATTTCAAAACAGAACAAATGAATCATCACAACATACCAAAACAATAGAATCGTGTATTTGGTCAAAACGAATACACTATTTGGTTTTTGCTCAAATGCGCCGAATGCACCGAATACAGCGAGTGTACATCGAACACAACGAATACACCAAGCCGATTTTCAATTACTTAAGAATGTAAGAGTGACAAATAGAAAGGTTGTTTATGAGTATGAGAAAAAAAAATTTAAATTCTTCAGATTTCTCAATCTTTGTCTCTTCAAACGAGAGAAGTCAACCTTAGGAGAGCTCCACCCAATATTATATTCGGTGCATTCGGTGTGTTAGGCTTGTTCTGTTCTATTTGGTTCAAGCTTTCAAGCCTATGAGAGAACCAAACAGTGTACTCGTTTTGATACAAAGAAATTGAATGGTGTACAGTGTTTGGTTTTAAAAATAGTGTATTCTCTTTTAGTGTACACTACTTTCTAAGCCTGCAACGAACAGAATACACTGATTTACTGTGCTTGGTCAGAGAAGGTAAATGAATGTATTCATGCAGACCTTTAGTTAATAACACTGCTTGCTTACTCAAAAATTGCTAAGAAGATTTGTGAACAAATAAAAAATAACTTGCAAGGCTAGCAAAGAAATATTTTAAGAAAACAAATGTATGTATTTTTGTTTGTTTTTTATTTAAGTAAACAAGTAGAAATGATTATTTCAAAGAAAATAGTATTTAAATACATAGGTATTTTTATTAAAACAAAATAAAAACGATTCTTTTAATAAAAACAGTGATAAAAAAAACAAAACAATTTTCTTTCAATTAAAGTGATACAAAAAAAAAAAAAACAAAATAAGAACTACAAAATAATAATAAATAAATAAAAAAGATTTTTTGAAATTTATGTATCTTAAAATTATTGTGTTCGCTGCCTGTTCAATATAACCTTTTTCATTTTAAGCTTTGCCACTTGAATCTTGTTTTTGGCAATGTCGGTTTTTTGCTTGTGCTCAAACTTTGATTTGGCAAGCTTGTATTTTTTTTCTTTCGAGTTGAATTTTTTTTTCATATCTTGCGATATATGACAAATTCTCGTTAATTTCTTTTAATATCAAAAGTGATTTTCCTTGGTATTGTATTTGATTTTGCACTTGCTTTTGAAGTAGGTTTTCTTTGTTTCGAGAAGTGCAGTTAGGGGTAGGGCCCCTGGTCAGATTCAATTATTACGCTAGCTTGGACTAGAACGTAAACGGCAAAATGGACGACATTCGTTAGTAACAGAGTTGCATAAATACATTCAATTCAACGTCTTAAAAGCTGGAAACATATCCCAACGGATCACAACCCACAACATCATTGCGTCTCAGAAGCATTCTACAGTTAAACATTCTACAAACAAAAACTGATATTAGCCGTGTTTTATTTTTCCTGTGATCCAGGGGCCCTACTCTGTAATTCGTTTTGAAAGCAAAAATTCTCGAAAACGAATATTTTGCACTCTCTATTTCAAATGCGGATTATAAATCTAGTACTTTCGGAATGACAAATCCGAGTCCGCATTTTTCGTACTTGGCAATGCGTTTCCGAAAGTAATTAGAGTTCGAAAACCGAAATTTTGTTTCTACACCAATAAAGTTAACGGATTGCAATTCGGGTCGAGTTAAATGGACATATTTTGAAAAAGAAAAGAAAATGAATTGTGCTTTATAAGCGAATAAATAAAATGTAAATAAAGAAATAATAGTATTATAAAAAATCTAAGCAAATAAATTTCTTTATAGGGAATCATCAGGCAAAAATCAACATACTAAGCAAAACCAATTTAAAGGTATGGTAGAATTCATGTGTGCTCATCCCGATTTGGCGAAGGGCCGATTGAATACCTCGGACGCTAGACAAACTTCCAACAATTTGTGGGAGAGGTTATCCTCTTCATTAAATGCGGAAGGACCACCAATGCGAGACGTTGTCGGCTGGAAAAAAGTACGTTTGTATTGAAACTTTTTTGGAAAAGTAATATCAAATTATTTAAATCTCTATAGGTATGGGCAGATTATAAAGGTCACATCAAGACGAAATTGAGGAAGAATAAAATGAGCATTTCTGGCACAGGCGGTGTACCTTCAAAATTCTGCTCCTTCACTCCTGTGGAAGAAGAAGTAATTTCGATGCTAAATTTAGACGAGTCAGTAGATGGAATTCCATCAGCATGTGTATTCGGTGCTAAAATAGCAATGCTGAACCTGCCAATGTTCAAGACACTGCAGTAGCAGTTATTAGCAATGATTTTTTCAGCAATGTAAAGAAGCAGAGGGACGCAGTCCTGTGCCTAAGTGCACTTCTCGAAACAAAGAAAACCTACTTCAAAAGCAAGTGCAAAATCAAATACAATACCAAGAAAAATCACTTTTGATATTAAAAGAAATGAACGAGAATTTGTCATATATCGCAAGATATGAATAAAAAAAAATTCAACTTGAAAGAAAAAAAATACAAGCTTGCCAAATCAAAGTTTGAGCACAAGCAAAAAACCGACATTGCCAAAAACAAGATTCAAGTGGCAAAGCTTGAAATTTTAAAATGAAAAGGGTTATATTGAACAGGCAGCGAACACAATAATTTTAAGATATATAAATTTCAAAAAATCTTTTTTATTTATTTATTATTATTTTGTAGTTCTTATTTTGTTTTTTTTTTTTTGTATCACTTTAATTGAAAGAAAATTGTTTTGTTTTTTTTATCACTGTTTTTATTAAAAGAATCGTTTTTATTTTGTTTTAATAAAAATATGTATTTAAATACTATTTTCTTTGAAATAATCGTTTCTACTTGTTTACTTAAATAAAAAACAAACAAAAATACATACACATTTGTTTTCTTAAAATATTTCTTTGCTAGCCTTGCAAGTTATTTTTTATTTGTTCACAAATCTTCTTAGCAATGTTTGAGTAAGCAAGCAGTGTTATTAACTCCCAGTCGCTCCTCCATGCTGTCTACAGTTGTATTATTTAGATCTGAAGGCAGTTCGTCTAAAGGTAACTCCATATTATGTTCTAAGCATATATTATGCAATGCGCAACAGACATTCATAATTTGAACAACTTTTTCTGGAGCATAGTGAAGTTCTCTTGTTGCTAACAGACATCGAAATCTTCCTTTAAGTACGCCGAATACTCTCTCAATCAAACATCTAGCCTTAGAGAATTTTTGATTGAAATAGTTCTCAGGGATATTTTCTGAAGTACTTCGAAATGGGGTCATGATCCATGGCTCCAGAGGGTATCCAGAGTCACCTAAAATAGGTCTTAAATATAGGCCACTCAATTTAAGAAAATTTCATATAATTACCGATAATCCAAGTTGACTTATCACCATTTTCATACTGTTGGACCAAATATTCACTTTCATGCGATAGGTTCCATACATGAGAATCATGTGCTGCCCCTCTGTATTTTGCGTTAACTGCCCTTATGAGCATTTCATGATCACATATCTTGAATTAATAAGAGCACTTGTTATTGCAAGAAAGCATACAAATTGTTTTTTACTTACCACCATGGCATTGATGCTATGCTTTAATTTTCTATTGAAATATAGGTGTTCGTTGGTTGTTGCCCTTATCATTTGGATGTGTGTTCCATCTACAACACCAATAACTCCCGGAATTCCGGACTTTGAAAAGAAATACTCTTTAACTTCTCGGCGTTTTACATCATTCATTTTAAAGTTTATGTGCCTTGGACATAAAACTTTTTCTATTACTCTACAAACTTCTGCAATGGAACTCGATGTTGTCTGTTGTGACATTCCAATCGAATAATCATGGCCGATTTGGTGCTGATAGCCTCCTTGACCTAAAAACTTTAATGTTACTGCTAGTTTTAAAACATTAGGAACTGCAGTAGATCTCAAGGGAGTAGAGATTTCTTCTTGAATAGCGTTTAAAACGTACATGAAAGCGTTTTTGGACAGTCTAAAGTTCTGTACAAAACTAAACAAAACAATTATACCTAGTTAAAAAAGTAAAATGAATCTTTATCATGCATTTAATTTACCTTCTATCACACATTTCAAAAATGTTCGACTTATCGCGTATAGTTCTTCGTTCCATCCGTTCTTCTCTGCTTTCTTCATCCATCCAGAGTGCAACCGAATCCATTTTAGTTATTTGTGATTAAATTGTTTTGTTTTTCAAGTAAATAAACTTGAACCTCTTCGTCTCGTTTATAATTTTGGTTTAAATTGTCTGTTTTTGATTTTTATTTTGACGGATCTCATGAAAAATACTTCGAGACTCGACATATCTATGCCATAAATGGAAATAGTACTAGATGTGTTTTTTATTCGATTCGAAAATTTTACAGAGTGCGAATTCATAAACGAATCGAAAATCAGATTCGAATAGGATTGGCTTTCGAAACGAATTACAGAGTAGGGCCCCAGGCGTACACTTTGTTGTCGGGAAAATTGAAAACTCCTTTTGTGTAGTTGCAGAGTTGCAACTTACATATTTTTGAAGTAAAACTTCTTTAGGCACGCTTGGATTGGGGAGTAAAGTGGCGAATGCGTTACGAAAAGTGTGATGCGAACGGAAGTTGTATTGTAATGTTTAAAAGAGTGATATGGAGTCACATGTTAGTAAAGATGGAGAGAACGAGTTAACTTTCGTATGTTACTGTAGGGACAAGAGTAAGAGTGAGTAGTGAGAGTGAGACCCAATCAACTGATATTGAATCACAAAGGTGAGTGCGTAGCGTATCTCATACTTGTTACTGGTGTATGTCGTAGCGTCATTATACAGCTTTCCTTTTTTCTTGTTGATTTTCTATTTTACTAATACGTAAATAAATAAAAATACTTATTAATTGTAGAGGTTCATTATTACAAATAATTGGTGGCAATATGATTGAACATGACAATAATCAAATGGAAGTTGATGATGAAAATCTCACTAGAGATCATGTACAAAAATTAAGACCAATTATTTATTGGAGTTAGGCGTATACAAGCCTATTATTACACTGTAGGAGCAAGAGAGAACAGTGCATGGGCACATGAAAATAATAAATAGATAAATAAAAAAAAATATACAAGAATATTAATTTATCATAAAAACCGATAATAAATTTAAATATTTGTAAAAAAATTTTAGAAATTTGTAGAAAATATGTATATGTACATATATACATGTATGTATGTACATAAATCTATTCTATATACATATATAAAAGAAAGTCTGTTTTTTTTGTGTGCGTTCACTAACCAGCCAAACCGGTTGACCGATTTTCTTAATTTTTTTTTTAAATTAAAGAGGAATAAGAGTAGAAGGCTTAGGGCGCAAAAAAAAAATGATATAAAAATATGTTAAACAAAGAAATTAAATTTTGGTCGCTTATTTTAACAATATTTAGGAATTTGCGCACACGAACGTCAGTAGAGATCGTGGTGTCCTGGTAAGATCTCCGCTCTGGACGTGAAGGGTCTTAAATTCGATTCCTGTCGCTGGCAAACATTTTTTTTTAATAAAAATGCATGGCCTGAACCAAATTTTTGGTAAGGAAACGACAAACAATGAATTATATTTGTTTATACTTTTTTATATTTTTTATAAAATTATAGCAACAAAATAGTTATTTCAATCATTGTTTTGTATTTTTTTTTGCATTTTTAAGCTAAAAATATCCACTCTTAGTCTTTTAGTGTTTTCAAACCAAAGATATTTTTGTTTATAAAAAGTGTAACAAATTACCCACGAGGTGTTATGCCTCACCTTCCCTTACCACCATTACAACCTCTAGCTACAGGCTCTAGAGGCTGATCCTGGCAGCAGGAAGGTGAGGGTGTCCAGGCAACGGCAGCTTGGCATGCTTGCACACGCACGACCTAGCTCGCCGGAGGGGGGGTTCTTGCTACCGCTGCACTGGACGGTGTTACGACTTCATGCCATAAAAAAAAATATCGTGGAAAGAGGGGACCCGAAATGTCCAGCAGTGTGAGGGGGGAAGAGTGATCTCCATAGAGGGGTGAGGGTCGAAGATGGTATTGACCCTCAGAGGATTTTCCCACCCATGTATCCTAAAGATACCGCCTTGACTACTGCAACCTCCATTTTACTGCAGTAGTCCCTTCCTCAAACTTGCACCCACCTATACCTTACCCTTACATCTTTTCATCACCTTCACCTCTTTGAGATCCTTTTACGCCACCATGGTTGGATAGACTGAAAAAAAAGAAATCCCAAAAAAAAAACTTCTCAAATACCTTCCCAAAAACAAATTCCCGCGATCATTCAAACGAGAGTATCCAAATAAAAAGAAATGTTTTTTTTTGTTTTCATCCACGTTATAAATAAAAGTTATAAAATTTATTTAAAATCCAATACTAAAACTACTAATAGGTACAAAACTAAATAATTTTTGTTTCTATTTTCTTAAATAGGTAAAGGTAAATGTCGTTTAATTTAAAAAAAAAAGAAAGATGTATAGTTTAAAATATGCATTAAGGTTACTAACAGTATTGTAATTGTAAGAAAAAAATTAACTAGATTTATTTATAGGTATTCTAATTTTTTTAGTTTTTACCGTTAGTATATTCCTTTTTTTTTAGTATTTTTGTTTTTCTTTTAGGTATATAATTCTAAAGGTAAGTATAATTTTGTTTTTCTTAATTTATAGTTTTACGGTAATTATAAATTGATTTACAATTCTTAAATAGTTATTTTTTTTTTGTTTGTAGCATAGAGTAAGGTAAGTACATACATATATTTCGAAGCTATTACAATAAATTTATTATTTTTTCTTTTTTTTCAGGTAAGTAATATGGTAAGTATGTAGTGATAAAAAAAATTTAAATGGTTCCTTTTTTTTTATGGTAAGTATAGATAATGATTAATTTTTATTCTTATTATTATTTTTATTTTTTTTTTTATGTATAGATTAGGGTAAGTATAATTAATTTTGTGACCTTTTTTTTGTAGGAAAAAAAAATAAATAAAAAAATAATTTTTTTTTTTTATACTCTTGTTTTAATTTTTTTTTTTGCATGGAAATATTATTCAAAAACAAAAAAAAATAAACAGACAAATCAACAAGTTAATCAATCAAATTTTAATAAGAATGACTTACCAACCATTTCCTCCGACGACCCAGCTGTAGTGCACCACGGTGGTAGTCTCGTTGGCTAAATAAAAGATTTTTTTTTTTTTGTTGATTTAAGACATTTTTTTTTTGAATTAATTTTCCACTTTTTACCGGTAATCTATTTTCTGTACAAATTTTTCTTTTTTTTTTCTTTTTTATTATATTTGTTTAATATATTTTTTATTTTATTTTTCTAATTTAAAATTATTATTATTTCCATTTCCTTTTTAATGAAAAAAAAAAAATCAATTTAAACAAAAATTTTAAATTAAAAATTCTTAAATCTAAAACTCACACACATTACAACTTTTTTTTTCCGAAATTGCTTTTCTTTTATTCAGAAAAAACTTATCCTTTTTTTTTGTTTTTTTTTCTTTGTAAAATTTTAAGCACACTAAAAATTTAGTTATTTTGCTTTATGTAGCTCCATTACACTTTCTTTTCCTTTATTTTATTATTAGGAAAAGTATTTTTTTGTTCTTCTTTTTTTTTATGTTAGGTAATATTATACTTTTTTATTATTATGTTTAGGTATAATTAGTATTATATTTAGGTATTATTATAGGTATTGTTATGTATTATTTTTATGTTATATTATAAGGTATTATTATTATTATAGGTATCATTATTATTATGTATTATTATTATGTTATATTATTAAGTATTGATATAATTAGGTATTATTATTTTAGGTATGGTTATAATTGTTATTATTATTTGGTATTATTATGTTTTAAGTATTATTATATATATTATTTTTATGTTATATTATTAGGTATGGTATTATACTGTATTATAATTATGTTATATTACTAATTATTTATCGACATTTTAATGTATTATTATTATGTTCTATTACTAAGTTAAGGTATTATTATTATTAGGTATTATAATAGCTTATGTCAATGTGCTATTATTCATGTTTATTAATATTAGGTATTAAGTATTATGATTATTTTTTTTTATTAATTATTATAACCCGAGGTTTCCTACAAAGCTTCTTCTTTCATCAGGTCCATCGCAATGAAAGGAGAAGAGAAGTAACCATTTCCTTTCTTTTCTTTTCTTTTCTTTTCTTTTCTTTTCTTTTCTTTTCTTTTCTTTTCTTTTCTTTTCTTTTCTTTTCTTTTCTTTTCTTTTCTTTTCTTTTCGTCTATAGCACACTGCACAGACTGTAGCCGGGCGTACAATGGTATTATCTCTTTAGGTCCTTGCAGTGGAAGATACCAACTTTTTTCCCATTTAAGTCCTCTAATTCGTACAAGTTGTTTCCTACCAATTTTGCGATTTTCATTTTGACGAATTTCGGTCCAAGTTTCGCACAAAACCTCTTTGAAGCGTCGCTTAAGGCATAGTTCCTCCGAAACACTTCCTCTCCAACAGCAAACTTCACATCCTTGCTTCTCAGGTTGTAAGAGTTTTCATACTGCGTATGGGCGTCAGCTAACGCGTTTTTGATGTGAGAGTGTAGGATGTTCATCTGGGCCGCTTTCGACACCACTTCAACATTGGAGTTGTTTAACCCGTTCAACTTGCGAAGCAACTTATAGTCCGAGCCATGCTCTATACAGCGTTGTCCGAACAATGCTTCGTATGGTGACATATGAATCGCTGAATGAATTGTTGTTCTGAGGGCGCTGGCTATGGACTGTAAGTTGCTGTCCCAATTCTTTTGATCAGGGTTAATGTAGGATCTAATTGCGGCAAGGATGGATCGGTTCACTCTCTCACTGGCGTTCGCTTGAGGAGAGTATACAGCGGTTCTGACGTGGTTTATCCCCAACAGTGACATACTCTTTTCAAACTCCCGGCTCGTGAATTGTTTGCCGTTGTCAGAGAGAAGTGTTTCCGGTATACCGAAGATGCAGAACACCTGTTCCTGCAAAAACTTCAAAGCGGTCTCGGTTGTGGCCTTACGCAGAGCTTTTACTACCACAAACTTGGTCAACTGGTCCAACGCAATTACAATATGGGTGTTGCCTTCCTTTGAGCGGGGATATGGACCCAGAAAATCGATGTACAACATCTGAAAAGGTCTCTCGGCCAAAAATGCCTTGCCCATCGGAGGCCTCAAGGTGACGTTTGGGGCTTTCGTTGTTTTGCAAATGTCGCATCTACCAATGAATGCTTTCACCTGGGCCAGAAGAATTGATGCTGCAGTCGGAACAATGTTTTTGCGATACCTCCATGCGAAGCTTTTGGTGGTTGGTGAGCCAGAGCGATTAAGCGTTCGGTAAGCACTTGAGGAACCCAAAGCTTCCAAACGAGGTCATCCTCTACAGGATTCCCTGTGCAATGTTTGACCTTCTTATAGACGAAATTGTTCGACACTTGAAGATCAGGTAGCTTATATTTTTCTTCTTCGATGCTGTCTATGAGCTTGCGGTATTCCATAGATTTAAAACTAGGATCCTCAAGATCAATGTGGAACACATCGCAGGAATCCTTCAACATAGAGACCTCGGAAATCAGAGCGTCGACCCCATGTACTCGCGAAAGCGCATCTGGTACGACGTCTTGAGATACTTTTCGGTGCTCTATGGTGAAGTCATATCCCTGAAGTTTTAAGCTCCATCTTGCTAAACGACCACAGAGATCTTTCTGGTTCATTAACCACTTCAAACTCGCATGATCAGTCACAATCTTAAACGGATGTCCTTCTACATATGCTCGAAACTTCTGAACTCCCATGACAGCAGCTAGGCATTCACGCTCAGTCGCATTGTAATTGCGCTGAGCCGAGTTGAGCTTCTGAGAGTGGTAGTAAATGGGACGCTCATTACCACTTTCGTCCAACTGGCTGAGCACACAACCAATACCGGTGTTAGAAGCGTCGCAAAGTATGATGAACTCCTTTGTAAAATCCGGATTCACCAGGAGCGGAGCGGTTGTCAAGGCCTTTTTAAGTTGGTCGAAGGCTTCCACTGCTGCTTCGTTGAAGACAAATTTCTTCCCTTTCTTCAACGTATCTGTGATTATTGCCGCTAAAGAGGAGAAGTCTCTTACGAAACGTCGATACCAACCTGCCATTCCCAAGAATCGTCTCACTTGTTTCGGAGTAGTGGGTGGGGGAAAATCAGCAATGGCCGTCACTTTATCTGGATCCGTCTTTAAACAGCCATCTCCAACTATGTATCCCAGGTATTTCAATTCCTTGAAACAGAATTTCGACTTCTGGACGTTCATTGTAAGTCCTGCTTCCCTCAGTCGACCGGCCAAAATCTTCAACAGTTCGATGTGCTCTTCAAACGTGCTTGAAACGACCAGCAAATCATCCAAGTATGGAAAGATTTTTTCTCGCAGTTCATGAGGTACCACTTTGTCCATTAATCTGACCATGCGTTGTGGAGCATTACAGAGACCAAATGGCATTACGGTGAACTGCAACAGGGGCATGCCGGGCACAGTAAACGCCGTCTTTTCCCGAGAACTTTTCTCCAGAGGGATCTGCCATAAGGCATCCTTCAAATCCACACTTGAAATAAAATGTGTATCTGGCAGACGTGATAGCAATCCTTCTATATGAGAAAGTGGATACGTATCTTTCATTGTCTTGGCATTGACTTTCCTGTAGTCTAAGCACAAACGATTTTTGCCGGGTTTTCGTACTAAGACCACAGGAGAGCTCCATGCGCTGGTACTTTCCTCGATAACTCTGAGTTTAAGCATACGATCCAATTCCTCATATAGCAGTTTCTGTACCGCTGGAGAAATCGGGTAATGACGTTGTTTAATGGGCTCAGCATCCCCTGTGTCGATGGTATGTACCTCTAGCGTAGTTTTTCCTAAGCCTTGTACAGCAGAGGAAGGGAACAGGCTGATGACATCTTGCAACTTTTTTTATTGTTGCTCGTTTAGCACGTGCGCATTAGGCTCAGCTACATCCAGACTAGGAACTGAAGAGATTTCAGAGATCAACTGAGGTGCAATCTGAAACTTTTTCCAGAAATCGACTCCCAGGTACAAGTTTTGCTGTAAAGACGGAACCAAATAGAGGGGAATTTTTTTCGTCATCCCTTTATAAGTAATCTCCACGCTGATTCTGCCCACAATAGCTTGTTGATTCCCGTCGGCAGTCTTCACTTTGGAGGTAAGTTTCGAGAACTGTTGGCCGTGTTTTTGAAGAAATTCCATCCCATCCGCTCCTAAGCAGCTTATGGTGGCTCCACTATCCAGTAATCCTAAAAGGGGTTTCCCAAAAATGTGGACCTTAGCATAAGGACGGGGATCGTCTGAACTGCAGAGCGTGGTGGCTTCAATGGCTTTGTAGGATGCTCTCTTTTCTCGAAACTTCCTCCTCAGCTTCGCGACCTTTTCCGAGACAACCGGGTTTTGGTTTCCGAAAATCCTCTTCCGGACTTCGATGTAATTTTGAAGCCTTTCGTGTAGGCTTTTAAGCGGCCTCTTGGGAATAACAGGTGGTATGAGTTCCATCGCAGGAGGAGTGAAAGTGGTTGGTCGGGTTAGGATTCGGATTGGAGGATTCGGAGGTGTTGATTCGGATGTGGATCTGGCTGCAGGAATGGGTGGCATAGGTGTGGATAGGATTCTGGGAGCTGGAACTGGTTTGGTTGGTGGTGTTGTTAGAACAGGTACGATGTAACATGGTGTGGGTGGTGATAGCGAGGAAGGCTTTAGTGAGACTCCGGGTTCTTCTCCAGAGAGCAATTCTCCCGGGTCTTCAAACTGCTCTTCGACTCGTTTCCCGAGCATCTAGGACATTGCAGAGAAGTAGTATTGTCCCACCCACATTTAAAACAGAAGAGAGACCTTTGGGGGTCAGGGCATTCGAAGAAGGAATGACCCTTACCCTTACAATTCCAGCAAATGTAGTTGCGGGTGTCTCTCTCCTTCTGTTTTTGGTGGAACGCCTCCACCTCTGGAGCAAACTCTTCTTGGTTTTCACCCTCAACGAGCAGCTCGGACACATTTCGGCGCGGTGGTGGAATCGTCCCGGATCTTGGCTTCAGTGCTCCGGGTTCACGGTCTAGGAGGTACTTTTCCACTTTTCGACAGACATACACCATATGGGTCAGGGTCCTAGTGTCGTAGGTGATCAGAAGTAACCCCATCTGACGCCGGACATTGGTCTTCAGCAGTTCGATGATTTCCGTGTCGTTTTTGGGTATCCTCAGCATACTGTTGAGTTTCTGGATATCGGCGTAGAAATCATCAAAGGACTCGTTCGGACCCATGTGCCTATCGTATAGTTTCCTAGACAGCTCGGAGTCCGTTTCCAGGCTCCAAAACTGCTCGATGAGGGCAT
This sequence comes from Scaeva pyrastri, assembly GCA_905146935.1. NCBI lineage: Eukaryota > Metazoa > Arthropoda > Insecta > Diptera > Syrphidae > Scaeva > Scaeva pyrastri. Next base: position 47,564,504 of record LR989929.1, read on the forward strand.
CCTTCAGTACCAACCAGGGAACTTCTGGGTTACCTTTAAGGTAAACCCAAAACCAGGTTTCTGCTGGTCCAGTAACAAAGTGATGGAAATTTAGGAGAACGTCGTCCCACGTTACTCTGTTACTGGACTTCAACCTTTCCAGTCGGAAGAGGAACTCATCGACCGTCATCTTTCTTGGATCAAACTTCAAGCCCCACTTGTGAAAGTTTGATGGACGATAGCTGGTAGATCTGGATGGTGCTTGGCGGTGATCTTCCGGATCACTGACCGTAAGGTCATGCAGCCTGCGAAGAAACTCATCCATATTTGAAGTATCTGCTACAGTTGGATTGTGTTGAGGAGGTCGTACTCGAGGAGGAGGGGAAGAAGATCTTGGTGGAGAACGGGATGGCTGCCTTGATGTCGAGAAGTGGCAGGGTGCTTCAACCTGGACGGGCTGGTTAGAACTCCTAATATCCGACATTTGGGCTGAAAGCGTTTCCCGTAGCACCTTTGCCATTTCTTCACGAAGAGCCGATCTTGTACGCTCCATCTCCCCCGTGAAGAAACGGAAATCCTCCGCTCTACTAGCTCCAACCGTAGCAGTAACAACTTCCTGGATATAACCTGTGAGATCTTCATCTTTTCTCCTTAAAGATTCCAGAGGCTTCGGAGTTGGTGCCTGAGCTAACAGGGAGGCGGCTCCTTCCGCCGGTGCTACCGGTTCTAAAGATTGCCGAGAAGGTGGCACTGTAGCGGCGTGAGGGACATCTAGGTCCGCAAATGAATCGGTCAAGAACTGTGACCTTTGACCTAGGCTTCGCAAGGAAACTTTGCTCTTCGACCTAGTCAATCGCTTACGCATCTCGAATTAACAAAAAAGTAAAGTCCGGGAAAAGAAATTTATAAAAAAGAAGATGGCTAAGAAAGGTTCCTTAGCGAAAAGAAGGAGAAAAAAAAAATGTGTTTTTGGGCGTGTGGAAGTAAAAAAAAAAAATTTTTTTACCAAATCAAAAGATAAATATTTTTTTTGTATACAAAAAAAAAACAGATAAAAATAAAATTATGTAAAATCAGGTAAAAAAAACTAAATCAAAAACTTGATTTCAAAATAATTATTGAAAAAGTATTTTTTTTTTTTTTTTTTTAATTAAGAAATTTAAATGTAAGCTATGAAAAGAAAGGTAAGGATAAATGTACAGTTTTTTTTTCACAAAAAAAAAACAATTAAAAAAAAATCAAAACACAAATTCAAAAAGAATAAAAAAGTTCAGATAAAAAAAAAATCGTAACTAAAATTACAAAGATGGGGAATGTCAGATTTCAAAAGAGAAAACTATCTAGTTCATTAAGTTGAGGTGAAGGTGACATAAAAAAAAGGAACTCAGGAATAGGACAGAAAAGGTGCAAGTCGAGAACCCTCTATGGAACACTTAAGACTGATCAGGTCACTAGTATGGACTGCTTTAGCGTAGCTGTATTTTGGTTACTGGATACCTGACAGAATCGTATTTAACTTGCAATGACCAACTGGCTTTGCTAGGTATATGGTGTGCGATTAAAACAAAACCAACCGATCGGGTTCGTAGTTACAATCAGACTCTCCTATGGTTCTGGCGACCTACCCGGAACTTCTTGGTTTAACTTCCAGAATGCATTACTCAGCTTTGACTTACTGAGTTTCATTCGTGAAGTTGACCTGTCCATTGCGCCATTGCGCCACAATAAGTGTGAAACCAAAACTGTCACTATGCATAATAGTTAATTGTTATGCATTCTGACTCAGTGGGTTAGGAGGTGAGACATTTAAAGTAAGTAAATATATGTATACATAACATTCCTCCTCCCCTTAGGGAGTTCAAGCCAGGTCTCCAGAAATAGGTTCGTCTTTCTTTATTAAATAAATACTAAATGTTAATACTAAATTTTACATACATAGGTACATATATTTGAAATAATTACCTAGAAAGAGTAGGAATAAACCAAAAGGAAAAAATTGCTTCGTTGCAATTACTTAACGATTTAAGTAGAGGACAACAAGAAGAAAAGACAATCATGTCATACGACAAAGTTGCCAAGATTGTTGCCCAACTTGTCCCACAGTTATCTGGAGCAAGAACTCCCAACTTGTCTAGTCAAGTTTACGAGTTTTTAAATGCTTGCTCTTTGGGACTGAAGTGTATTGATACGCCAAATGAATCAATTTACGTGTCAATACTTTCGACAAGATTGGTGGGAGATGCGTTTGAGCTGGTAAGAATAAACAAGCCAAGCTCCTGAAAAGAATTGGAAAGCCTTATAAAGGGTACATATCTGACTGTCAGAACGTTAGATAGTGTGACTGGCGAAATACGACAGTCGCATCAACTGACGACAGAAGAAATACACGCTTTTGCCAGACGGCTGACTGGCCTCCAAACAAAGGCCTTAGATATAATAGACGCAAGCTATCAGAATTCGGATTCGGTGGCTCTGAACCGAGAACTGAAAAACGCAGTTATAACTAGTTTCAAGACGGGGCTATTGGATTCAGCTTTGCGTCAATTTATGCTGACTGTCAGTGGAGATGATTTACAGACTCTGGCAGACACGGCGGTCAAAACATCTCATCTTCTCCATCCTCAATATTTCAATAACCTTCCTTTCTTTTATAACAACCAACCTTCTAACCAATCATTTGGGTATAACCAAATGAGCGTAACACAACCACAGCAACACCCACAACTATCACAAAGCAACACTTTTTGGAATACCCCTACAGCCATAACCCAAGTCCAGCAAAGTCTAGGTAATAGCCCAGCTAAGGTATCATCATCAGAAATTATAAAGTGTGGTTTTTGTAACAAACCGAACCACACATATGCAGAGTGCAGGATAAGGAAGAACACTCCATACTGTGAATCCTGCCAAGCATATGGCCATGGTCAGGGAACATGTCCCAAAGCCCAAGTTTTTATAACAGCGGCAAAATCGCGGACGGCGAGGCCTAAATGTGATTGGTGTTCAAGAATGGGCCACTCTGAAAATGATTGCTATAGCAAAAGAAACTACCTAGCAAAGAAAGGGGAGGGAAACGGGAAGGGGGCCAGCCTGAACAACTGAGCTGCGCCCCAAACATTTCCAAAAATACCTCCAATACGAAACCTATTTGGCAAAATCCCAATATCAAAAATCCTAATTCCCAAAATAAAACAAATAAAACTTCTAGGAAAAAGAACAAGAAATCCCCCTACAAACTTGCTACGTTAAAAAATAGAAGTAAGAAAATAGCTTGTCTGCGAGAAACTCGCATTAAATCTAGGGTAAAGGTGTCAACAGTGGATCAATTTTTACATCTTGGGCTGTTAAGCTCGCATTTTTAATAGTAGCCATGAAATTTTTTTGTCACAGCATTTTCAATATATTTTCTTCAATTTAAGCACAAAATTTCAAAACTTTATACTTTGGAGAAAATAAAAATAAATAAATAAAATGTTTTTAACTTACCTTACCACATGATTCACTGTGTAGGTACTTTGGGTGTACACAGTGAATGGTACACAGTGAATCAGGGATGTAAGAACAGTCTTTTAAGAAAAAAAAACTATGTTTTTTGTTTTATACTTATTTTTATATTTATCAGTCATATCTTATTATAATGATAAAAAACTAAACAAAAACATATACTCTTTATTTATAACAAAAAAAATAATTAAAATAAAACTCTTCATGTATACAAAAATCACAAAACTTAAAAAAAAATCACAAAAAAATAAGGAAAGAAAAGTAATCCATTTGATTAAAATGTATAGCTCTCTAGCGAACATCCATTTTTGAATAATTGAAATTAAATGAAAGATCAGAGATTCACTGTGTACCTTTTTCATTTGATTCACTGTGTACCATGTTGCCATTTTAACAAAAACACATTAAAATTGTATTAAATATTTCACACAACTAAACAAGTTGACACAAATTATTAAGTCATTGTAACCAAAAACACGAATATATCACTTAAATGGAGTTACGATGCACAGTTATTAATTGAGAAGAAAAACAAATAGAAAACAAAAAATTACTTATCAATGCAGAAAACACAAACACACGAAAATGTCCGACTCCGATCAACTCATGGTTTGAAGTCTGCGACTCCGCAGACTTATGGTTTGAAGAGATGAAATGTACAAGGACGATCTTTTCTCTTTTTCAGATTTATTATAAAATAAAAAAAAACGTGAGAGCAAATGATTCACTGTGTACCCTGATTCACTGTTGACACCTTTACCCTATACAGGACAAAGTTTTGAATCTAACCATATATCTGATGAATTTATTTATTTTAGGATATGATACTGTTTATCAATTTTCTTTAGCAATATCCAAGAAGTTTACTAAACAAAAGAATACATTTTGCGATATAAAGAGAAATAGACTCTACTTAATAAAAAAAATTAGGTAAGAATGATGTTTTCATTGACATAGATATGCCAGAGGCAAAAGAAGGTACAGTAACTGTATTAGTTGACACGGGTGCAGATACTAGCCTTTTAAAGCGAAGTGTTTTGAAAAAGAACACGAAGATATCGTCAAATGAGATACGAAAATTAGATGGAGCATTTGGTGGAAATAGCACGACTTTGGGTACAGTTCAGTCAAGCAAATGTTTAGGAACAAATTTTAATTTAAAATGGCATATAGTGGATGGCCTAACTGACATACCCGCAGATGGTATAATAGGCCGAGATATCCTCTGGAATCGTACGATAATTGACTCTGTTGCCAAAACATTGAAGTTTTTGGATAAAAACAAAAAGTTGGTTTCAGAGTGTCCATTGAAATATCCATCTAAGCCAAACAATATAATTAATTGGACCAAGCAATCCAAAATCTTTTCAAACATTAACAAAGTTATAGAACCCCGAACCAAGACCATTGTAAAGCTGAAGGTAAATACTGGATTACGCGACGTTCTTGTGCAAAGCGAAGAATTAAAACCAGGAATTTATCTGGCTAATACAATATCAAGAGTAAAGGGGGGACAACTTTTTATTTCTATAATTAATGCCACTGACAAACCTTTTACCTTACCTAAGGACTTCACACCGAAGTTCCAAAACTTAAACAAGTTTCGGGTTGAAGGTAACGAAAAAGTAACTCATACAGTTCTCAATATATCCAAGCAAGAACCAAATCAACGAATCTCAAAACTTCTTTCGACACTTAAAATTGGTACCGATTTAAATAAGGAAGAAAAATGTTCAATAGAAAATATTATCATTCAATTTAACGATATTTTTCATCTGGAAGGTGACCCGCTAACGCATACGGATATTTTATTACACAAAATCGCAACAAAATCAGATCAGGGACCTATCAACCAAAAGCAGTATCGGCTTCCTCAAGTAGCCAGAGATGAGATACATAATCAGGTAAAGCAAATACTACACAACAAAGTGATCTCACCGAGCAAGTCACCGTGGAATTCCCCTCTTTTGGTCGTCCCAAAGAAACCAGGACCCGATGGCCAAAAAGATGGCGAGTCGTGGTAGATTTTAGAAAGCTAAACGAGGCTACCATTAAGGACGCGTTTCCTCTGCCAAGAATAGAAGATATTCTTGATCAGCTAGGAAACTGCCGCTACTTCTCAACTCTTGATCTCGCTAGTGGTTACCACCAAGTGCTGATCGATAAGCAGGACCGGGAAAAAACTGCTTTTAGCACAGGGTTAGGGCATTATGAATTCAATAGAATGCCTTTTGGTTTAACAGATGCCCCAGCGACCTTCCAAAGAATAATGAACTATATATTAACGGGCCTTCAAGGAATAGACTTTTTTGTCTACTTGGATGACATTGTTATTTATAGTACAAACTTAAATTCTCATTGTGATAAGTTGGTACGCATGTTTTCAAAGCTAAGAGACTTTAAACTCAAGCTTAACACCAAAAAATGCAAATTTTTGTGCAAAGAGGTCGTCTATTTGGGTCATATTTGCTCTGAAACCGGGGCAATACCAGACCCTTCGAAAACCAGCTGCGTAACGAATTTCCCTGTCCCGAAAAATATAAAAGAAGTTCAATCCTTTTTAGGATTCGCGAGCTATTACCGAAAGTTTATCGCCAACTTTGCCAAGTTAGCCGCCCCAATTAACGGTCTGTTAAGAAAAGATGAGAAATTCAAATGGACTAAGGTGCACCAAAGCTCTTTCGAACAGTTGAAACGAGTCATTACGTCACCACCGGTTCTGATTTATCCAGATTTTTCAAAACCATTCATCCTATAGCTTATGCAAGTCGGTCATTGAACTCCTCTGAAAAGAACTACTCAACGATTGAAAAGGAACTTCTGGCTATTGTATGGCCTACAAACAATTTTCGTACGTATCTGTTAGGACGTTCTTTCACGGTGTATACCGACCATCAGCCACTCAAAGGTGTATTCCACGTGAAAGACCCTACTGCCCGTTTGATAAGATTCCACCATAAGCTTTCGGAGTACGATTATAAAATCGAATATAAACCTGGGAAGGTGAACACAAACGCAGATGCGCTGAGCCGTATTCCCAATGAAAGTATGGAAGAGCAATGTCTGGCATTAACACGAGCACAAGCGCGTAAACACGTCGCTGATAATCCTGTTCTAAGTTCAGCTAATTTGACTGGTCCACATTATTTGCCTACTGCATATGAGGTACCAGGGGCTACCAAATTAGCCCCAGGTACTAAAACATGCAAAGCTTTCGAGTACTTAACAAATAAACAGGAAATCCAAACAATCTTGAAAGATTTCCATAAATCGGCACTCGGAGGGCACCAGGGTAGTAAAAAAACATTAGCACGCATTAGGCAGCAGTATAAGTGGAAGGGAATGGCAAAAGATGTTAAAGACTTCGTCAAAAGATGCCCACAATGCCAAACAAATAAGTGTTCTCCTGCTAATAAAATGCCTATGGTTATAACTGATACTCCAAGTTTGCCCTTTGATAAAGTTTATATGGATATTGTGTGTGGACTTCCCATTTCACATTCGGGAAACAGATATATTTTAACTTTCCAGGACGATTTGACCAAATTCATGGATTGCGCAGCTCTGCCTGATATGGAAGCTTCGACCGTGGCTAGAGTATTTTACGAACAAATTGTGACACGATATAGAATCCCAAAAATACTCGTCACGGACAACAGTGCTAACTTTACGTCGAAGATTTTTTCGCAGACATGCAAGCTATTAGGCGTGAAGAAACTCCATACAACAGCGTATCATCCTCAAGCAAACGGTTCATTGGAGAGAAATCATCGGCCCTTAGCAGAATATCTGAGATCATTTGTGGCAAATGACGAGAGAAACTGGGACCAGTGGTTAAGACAAGCCATGCATGTCCATAACAACTCCGTCCATACAGCAACACAATTGACCCCTTTAAATGCTCTTTTTGGTTTTAAGTTCGAAATGCCAACTAACTTGAGTAGAAAGCCCACACTATTGTACAACGCCGATGACTATAATTTACAGCTCAAACATCAACTCGGAGTAGCCCACAAGTTAGCTAATGAGAATTTAAAGAAAGCTAAGATTAAATCGAAAGATTATTACGATAAGGGAACGAAAGGCATTGCTTTCAGGGTCGGATAAAAGGTTCTCTTAAAGAACCCCACAAGAAAAAATAAATTTTCTGCTATATGGTTAGGACCCTTCGATGTTGTGTCACCAAGCAAAAATGTGAACACTAGAATCAAAATGGGGAACAGGATTAAAAGGGTACATAACAATCAACTTAAACCTTTTTTCCTATGATGACCAACATTTTTTTTTGCGTACACTCTTCTAATATTTTGTTTTAGATTTTATTAATATTTATAAAAAAAAACATTGCTGGAGGGCCACAGAGGTAGGAAGAGTAACAAAAACATTTACAATAAATACATAAAAAAAAAAAAAAAAAAAAAAAAAAAAATGCATGTTTTATCGAGATAATAACCCTTTTCCTCTTTTCAGTCAAGGTTAATCAATACCAAGTTCAATATTATTACTTAATAAATAAATTATTAGTACATATAACATTAAGTTAAAATTATTAGTATATATAACTTTCAATTAAATATATACACTGCCAATCACTAGGATGTATGTGATGTAGCCTACATATGTATTTTTCAACCGATTTTCGGTCCGATACCTGTTGGAATTTGTTTAACCCGGAAAATTTTACTACATGAGAGTAGGTACATATTTTCCTAAAACAAAGTGATACAATTATAGGGTTAATTAGAAAAGACCGTTGGAATTTCCCTACATTAATGAATGAGCTACCTAAAAAGGATATAAAAAAGTGCGTCACTAGGATGAGGCCATTGCGATTATTTCGTTGTAGAAGTTTACATCAGCAATTTTTTTCAAAATTTTGGTTGCAATATTTAAGAACGTTTTACAAATAACTCTTTTTATTAAATTTCAATTACAAATGGGTTCCGGAAAGACGTTGACAGTGGCAGAAAGAGGACAAATCGATGCTTTCAAAGAAATGGGACTCTCAAGCCGAGAATTAGCAAGGAAGCTGAACAGAAGTAAGACAGTTGTAAACAACTATCTTGCTGATCGTCAAAACAATGGAAAAAACCAAAAAGGACGCACAGCCCAAGCAACAACATCCCGAGAAAAGCGGTAAATTTTACATATTGCTTCAAATTCTACTCAATCAGCTACTAAAATAAGGTCCAAAAGCGAAGTATCAGCCAGTATTTCGACAGTCCGAAGGATAATAAGAAAAGATGGTACTATCCAGAGAAGAAAACTCAAAAAGAAACCTGTTCTAAAGCAAGTACACAAGGAGCTGCGAATGAACTTTGCAACAGAACATGTCTCTTGGAGCAGTCAATGGAAACGCGTTGTCTTTTCGGATGAAAAAAAGTTTAATCTTGACGGCCCCGATGGTTACAACTTTTATTTCCATGATTTAAGAAAAGAGGAACTAATTTTGGGAAGACATCACAGCCGTACATCAGGTGTGATGGTGTGGGGAGCTATCACCTACTATGGCAAAATCGAGTTGGAGTTTCTTACTACCACAAAGAACGGAAACAGCTACAAATGCTTGTTGGAACGGTCATTTCTGAAGATGAAAAATATTTTTGGACCTCTGCCTTGGATTTTCCAACAAGACAATGCAACCATCCACACTTCCAGGGTTGTCAAAAGCTGGATTTTATCAGAAAACGTAGAGCTTTTGCCATGGCCACCCTATTCACCGGACTTGAACATAATCGAAAACGTATGGGCATGTCTATCTCAAAAAGTTTATGAAGGCGGTAGACAATTTGAAGACAAGGACTCCTTAATTGAAGCTATCCGTGATGCCTGGGACGAGATTTCACTTGACTATTTAAAAAAACTTTATGATTCCATTCCAAACCGTCTAATAGAGGTCATTTCGAAAAATGGGGGGCATACTCATTATTAATTGAGAAAAACTTAATAAATAAATGTTTGAAAACCAAAAACTGTAAACATTTATTTCATTTTTTTGATATTTTATAAGATTTTTCATGTGGCCTCATCCAAGTGACGCACTTTTTCATACTGTTTTTAAGTAGCTCTATAATTAATGTAGGAAAATTCCAACAGTCTTTTCTATTTAACCCCTTAATTTTATTACTTTTTTTAAAGAAAATATCTACCTAGTCAAATGTAGTAAATTTTTATGGGTACTAAATTTCCAGCAGGTATAAAGAACGAAAATCGATTAAAAAATATGTGGCCTCATCCTAGATTGTCAGTGTAAAAAAAAAAATAATAATAATAATAATAATAATAATAATAATAATAATAATAATAATAATATTTATAGTTTAATTTATAAAAAAAAAAAAAAAAACAAATATACAATTTCATTATAAATTATTTCAATTTAATACACTTTTTTTTGCAATTAGTAATAAGCATAAATCCTGGGCAGACACAGAATGAGAAACCATACAAGATCCAGTCTTTACAAAAAACATCACCAGTAGTGTTCGAAACGGTAGAACAAGCCGTATTCTACAGTGATATGTGGACAATTTTGACGACGTTCACACCAATGGACTACGAAATGGTAATTCAGATGGTGCAAAAATGTGAAAACATGCTAGAAACCATGTGCAGAAGCATTGCGGACAATGACTTTCAACGCCATTGCCAATTAATCACCCAGGAGACAGAGACAAACATCGTAAACTTACGACAAACAGCAAATCGAATGAGGCAATTAATACACTCGAAGCGTCAAAAGCGTGCACTAGAGTTTATCGGAGGATTTTCCAAATGGGCCTTCGGAACAATGGACAGCGAAGATGCTAGAAAGGTCTACCAACAGTTGGAATTCCTCCATAAACGGGATGAGGATTCTTTCCAATTAATGCGCCGACAACTATCTGTCATGAAATCAAATTTCGATACATTGTCTAAGCCAACTAGCGGAGGAATTGGAAAACGTGACTGCAGGTGTGGGAAATCTAAGTCAATCTTTCTTAAATTACAGCCAACTCACAAACAAGGAAGTTTCGATGCTTAAGATGAGGAGCGAAGCGAGTGCAATATATATCAGTGATCACCGCAAAAATAATGGAGGTCCAAAACCGGCAATCCCTGGAGCTTTCCATACTTGATGACCTTAACCAAAATAAACTCCACCCTTTCATCCTGGACGTTGGAAACATTACTGACCTGCTAAAGAAATCGGTCAAAGGAGAATTCTCATTCGAGAATCTTGGCATCATTAACTCAGCGGCCAGAACAGCAGTAACGCTTCCACTTCCAGACTCCTTGCATTTTGACATCCATAAAGTGTACGCCTTACCAACAGTCTTAGAGGAACGATGGGATCTGGTTATCGATACAAAGTACGAATACATCGCAGAATCTGATAACCACGACCTTTTCGTAATGCTGAATGAAGAACAGTATTCCCGATGCTCACATATTGCAATAAGAGATGCTAAAAAAGACATTGCGGTATGCCGATACGAGACCCCGGTGTTCACATCTGGATCAAATGAATACTTAGTAGAACTCTTACAACACGCAACTTCATCAAAAGATTCGTGTAGATACACTGCGGTTCCAGCAAGCAAAGGAATATTCCTGAAGATGACGGCACCGAACGAGTGGCTTTTCAAAGTAAAGGATTCCTTCGTTTTGAACTTGAAGTGTGCCGACCAACAATATACAGCCACCCTCAACGGTTCAGGAATTCTTAAGATGGAACAGCCCTGCCAAGCCAGTGCCAAAGGATTTAAGCTACTGTACGAATTTCACTCTAAGGTTTCTACGGAATACAAACAACCAATGGTGGACCACTCAGAACTTGTGAAAGCATTTCAAGCCAATTCCATTCCAGTTAAACAAGCACCCACACCAAAACTTCTTCCCATACTTATTGGCAACCACAAGCATTTGGCCAACGAACTTAATGCTGGGAAAAAGAGTATGGAAGAGCTTGAACAAGGATGGGACCTTCTGATTGCAGAGCGAAAAGTGACAGATCATGAATGGGAGTTGTCACTACATCGCTATTCCATGTTGACCTTAGTCACCTTAGCAGCGGTAACGGTTATTGTCATTTGTCTAGTCCGACGTCTCCAATCCAGAGCACAAACCATTCGTTCCAACCGAGCCAAAGCACCATCAACTATTCTACCACTCTGTGAGCTGACAGTCAACCGAACACCAATGAAACGTGCACCATCAACGCCACAGCCTAAAGCAGACACAGCGAGTTTCAGCGTCACCTCTGCCCGGGTGTAAACATCTATATTGTAAATTAATAAATTGACATTTATATAATAATAAACAAAAAAAAAAAAAAAAAATATTGAAACTTTAAAATTGAAAAAGCAAATTTATTTTAATATAATTACATATGTATTATATTAAGTTACAAAAAAAAAAAAAAAAAAAAAATGTAAAAAACTAAAAAATATTAAATCAAATGTAAGTGACATAAAAGAACAAAAAAAATCTTGAAATAAAAACATTTGTAAATTAAGTATTGTAACTGTTAAAAAAAAAAAAAAAAAAAAAAAACTTATGAAAATATAAGATACAAATGTAATTATTTCAAATATATGTATACATGTATGCATTCTGACTCAGTGGGTTAGGAGGTGAGACATTTAAAGTAAGTAAATATATGTATACATAACACACCTATCTAGCGGACGATCCTAAACTAGACCAATGCAAAATAAAATAAAAAAAAAAAAATTAACTGCCCATTAATATCCAATACAACTATCAAAACACAATACCAGTACGTTGAAAACAAACGCAGCAACAAGTATGTAACCTGATCAGCCTTCCCCTCAAAAGATGGAAAAAGGCTGGAAAAATTCGGGCCCCACGTTGGGCGCCACCTGCAACAAATTACCGACGAGGTGTTATGCCTCACCTTCCCTTACCACCATTACAACCTCTAGCCTCTAGAGCCTGTAGCTAGAGGTTGTAATGGTGGTAAGGGAAGGTGAGGCATAACACCTCGTGGGTATTGTGTTACAGGTGGTTTCCTACAAAAGGCATTGGTATGAAGAAATATAAAACAAATAAAAAAGAGGTTCAGTGCGACCCACAATGATAACTTTCCATTTATACTTTGAATATTTGGCAATTATTAAATTACACATCGCCTTTTAACAAAATAATTTTTTTGTTAAATTTAACTTCTCATAGGAGATATTGTTATCGGTCTGATTTGTCAAATTAAAATTTTAGGCAAATATCTCCAGAAAGGGGAATGTTATTGTATTCAACTGTATTTTATTTTCAACATAATGCATTTTTCAAAACCTTAAAAATAGATATTGACGAATATCAACATTTTTTGTAAGAAAACGATCTATTCGATTTATTTTTAATTTTTCTAATTAATAACAATTTTAGTAAAAAGACTTTATCATACTTAAGAAATTTTATTATTTTTCAAACATAAAATTAATTCAAAATCAATGTCGGATATTCAAGTTGAAAAACAATATTTGACACTTTTTGGTAAATTTTTGTTGTAGCTTTTTTTATTTTTTTTTTTTTTCAAAAATGTTACCAAATGTCAAAAACGTTATTTAACGCCGTAATAAAATATTTTGAAGTTTAAATCATTTATCGGTCATTTTATATTTGAGCAATACATTGTTTTTCAGTTTTTCTATTTAGTATTTCAAAAGCTATAACCTGTAGAAAGTATTTAGTTGGAGTCGATATCTCTACCCGTTCTTGAGATATCGCCGAAGAAAAATATTTCTCGAACGTACGAACGCGCGTTCGACAGTGGTCGGATTCACCAATCTAGCGGGACAAAATTATTTTGTATAGGAAAATAATATTTCAAATTAATGATTTGATGTGTTATAGATAATAATAGATTAACTATACAATCCTGTCTAGAAATAATATTGTTTTAACCAAAAATAACCAAAATATTATTCATTTTATGAAACAAAAAAAAAAGATGTTATCGATTGATAACAAAGAAAGGACTTCTCTAGACATCATGCCTCGTATTCTTTTTGGAACGTGTCGCAAACTGGCGATATATGGATCTGAAGAAATCAACAGCCGATTTAAGAGATCCGTGTTTGTGTTTAATCTTGAATTCTGCCTTGTGAACATTTCTGTATATTTTCTTGTGTCCTTATTTCTAGCCTCTTGGGCCTCTTCTGAGAGCTGTCCTATAGGAAGAACACAGGATGCAATTATGTCTTTTCCATGGAAAAGCATTTTGTGGAGACTCACTGGCATAATGTACCATGAATACTCCTTTAAATAAAGGTTTCTTGTTTGAGATACATACTTTTCAAATGCATTTTCATTTATAGAATGTCCACTTCCTAATGTCTCCAAAATAATGTGAAAACATTCTATTAGTTCCCGATTTACACCAGTTATTTCAGAACTTTTTTCAGCAGCTCGGAAAAAACGCCTGGCAGTATTGCCATCATTTGTGTTGCCAGCTTGATGATGTTTGCTGAATCCCGTTTACCCATTTTGCGAAGCACAACTTCACTAGCTTTTATAATTTCCTTAGGGTTCGTTGATTTAATTAAATCTTGAACTTTGCGTTTTTTCGATCTTTCGCAGCATTCCTCAAAAGACTTTCTTGTTCTTCAGACCTTTTTTTTGGAAATTTCTCTTGCCAATGTGTCAGGCAATCTATAACATTCTTCCAACCAGGCTGAATTCGCAACTAAAAATCGGTCAATATGTCTACCGCTTTCACCCACTTTTCATTTATTTTCGACACCAAATTTTTTATAGAAGTGTTGAATATCTTATTACAGTCTTTAGATAGCTCAGGAAGTGCAAACTTATCTGCAATAACTGCTCTAACTTCATCAACCCTTTTTGTTTTATCAGCATTTCGCCAGATTTCAAAAATTTGCTTTCGCGAAATTAGGGAGGCCATTCTGAAAATTGAAAATAATTGTATGGGTGTCGCAAAAACGCGCAAAAACTGTTTGTTTTACCTTAAAGCCAACACTCAACAGAATTACTTTTTATAATTTTCAAGTCGGAACTCGGCCGAACTATCAACAATTATTCCAGTTGAAAATTAAATAAAAAAAAAAATTGACCAATTTCCCAAGTTGAACTTAAGAAACTGTAAAAAAATTATTAAATGAACCAATTAACTTCTGGAATCGTAATTTTTATTACCCACGAATAGTTCTATTCAAGAAAAAAAAATTATTCCAAAAGACGCACCGTTACACTTTTTATAGCTAAACGAAATTGCACAAAAAAACACCTTTTCACTATTGTCGCTAAGTGGCTTTCGTCAACTACTTACTTTAAAGCTTAATATTTCCTTATCAGTGAAAGAGATCAAAAAAATAAATATGAATTACAGTTACCTATTGTATTGACAAGTAAGCCACATCATTTTAAAAGGTTTTGGTGAACTTTGATTTTTGCATTATATCCCGCTAGATTAGTGAATCCGACCACTGTGAACGTAGGAAAACGTACGTACACTCACACACGCAGACATCTCTCTAAAAATGACAAATATATAGGTATTGTAAGACCTTAAAACGTCCAGATATGTCAAAAATTTCAGTTTGACAAATCGGACCGATAACAATAACCTCCTATGGGAAGTTAAAAAACTATTTTTGTAACGCCCTGCAAAGCGGGCGGGGGTCTCGCTAGTACATATATAAACATATGAAGGGTCCAGGGAAAAAACGGCACAAGTCCATTTTTTTCAAAATTAACCTAATGATTCCATCTTGTAGGTTTTTGCAAGTACTTTCTGATGTTCTATTCACTTTTTCTAAAAAAGTGCTATTCTACCTAAAAAACCGTTTTTAAAAAAAGTCATACAGAGGAAGAACGGCATTATTATATGTATACGGTATTATATAGTTGCTTTTTTTATAAACATATTTACAAGTATGTTTTTTTGTTATAAGTGAGAGTGAGTGCGAGTAGAAGCCAAAAATTTAAAAGAGTTCCTCTTTTTTAAACCACCTAGGGTTTGTTGAAGGTCATAGAATGTAATTATCTGCATCAAAAACTCTAAAGGTTCCAAATCTCAAAACTTATAAAAAATGTACCTGCCTGAAGACCTAAATATAAGTAAACTACACAAGATTACCCGATTTCTTACAAATCTTTCTGACAAATAATTGAAAGTAATTTCCAAAGTGACGATTAATTCATTGACGATCCCACTGATGGACAATTGATCAAAAGGGAAAAACGACACAAGTCCCATAGTATTTATTCCATAAATTATTTATATTTAATCGTATTTATTCATTAAAAACAAATTTATTTTTTTTGCTGCTACTAAAAACAAAATCTGTTAAAAAACTATTTTTAGAATTTTGATTTTCTTTTTAATTTAGCTGGTATAAGTAAGTAAACTTACCTATAATTTCGTTTTCTGCTTGATTAAAAGGGCACAAGTCACGTACCTTATTGATTAAATTATTTTTATTAAATCTATTTATCCATGGAATGAACATTAAATTTTAAATGTCTGGATCTAAGAAAATGATGGGCTAAAAAACTGTGTTTTTGAATTTTTATTTTTTCTTCTATATTAGCCAGTGTGAGTTAGTAAACCTTAAGGTTGATTTTCTCGGAATTGTTTTCATGTGACTTGTGCCGTTTTTCCTCTGGACCCGTCATATACATACATATGGATGGAGATAAAGAAGTTTCACTTCAGTAGTGTGGTCTAAAGCACACTCGTTTTTTTATATTTAGTTTTCACATAAGTTTTAAGCGCAAAACTATGACGTTTGGCTGGAAAGGTGTGTTTAGCAAAGTGCAATTTTCCCAAGTTAGTTTTATTATATTTCTTTTAAAGAAAGTGATGTGATTTGTTCTTACTTATTGTTTAGATATGAATCAAGTAACACGTTTCAATATGATTTCAACCAAATAAAAAAACAGTAAACTAAAAACTTGAAAAAAAAAAAAAACAATTCAAAATGTACTCAAGCGCAAAAATAATATTCCTGATAAATATAAAGGGTTATACAGTTGCGGCTTATAATCAACAATAGGAAAGTCCATCCCTGATAGGTGTTTTTATTTCTCCAATTTCAAACTTTTGCGTGGGCATCTTGTAGAGATTAAGATTGTAGAGATAAATTTAGTCTTGTCCCGATCTGCGTACTAGGCTTTATTAGTGTATTAAAATTTTAAATAGGTACGTTTTTTACACTTTTCTTTTTTTGAATTCAGTCTCCTATTCATTACTTTATATTTATTTTCTTAATAAACTTTTATAAAAAAAAGCCCTAGTAATAACTCCCTTCCAGTTGGAATGGATTAGTGTTTGTGAGAGCTGTCAAAATTTGTGTCGCGACATAATGATTAGAAAATTATTTTCGCGGACAAAGGAGGTGGAGACTTCTTATGCCTGTTTGCCAATTTGTATCGATAACCTTGTTTTTTTTTAACTGTTTTTTGTGAAATTGCACTTTGTTAAGCACACCTTTCCAGCCAAACGTCAAAGTTTTGCGCGTGAACAGCGTACTGCCTGTAAAAAAACCTGAGACAAAATTTGTCTTGTGACAAAAATTGTATGGGAGACAAAATGTTTCCCGATCTGCGTACTAGGCTTAAGTCTTTATTTTTGATACTTAATAAAATTTCAAGTAGCGTAGAATGAAACCGTTTAATACTAGTTTCCTGTATGAGAGTTTGGCTTAGTGAAGTGAATTTCGATATTTTCTTCTTGGAAGAATTCTTTTATGTTTCTGAGTTCAATTCATTATCGCAAACAATTTTCTTTGGATTTCCGAACTTAGAAAATTGTTCTTCAGTACATTCAAGTTTGCTTACCCAATTCTTAGTAATTTAGCTTTAGATATAAGCTTTTTTGGAAAGCTTATCCAAGAAAGTAAGATAAAAAACTTTATTAAAATTGCATATATCCATATTTAGTATTTTATTAGTTTCTGTAGGTGTTTCAGAAGTCTTGAATTTAGGTTTGATAGGTTTTCTGTCATATTGCCTTCTTGGCATGTCTGACCATTCCCTATTGCTTTAGAGATTTACTTTACTAGACCTTGAAAATAAACTTTATTTTTCAAAGTTTTGTAGGTTTCAATAATTCCGGAATGACTACTCTTTTTTTTTTTCTTTCTTTCTTTATTTCATTAGAAAAAATCTTAAAACTGTGTAACATAATGCCATAATTAAAAACCAAACACATTTAATTCAAGATTGTTTTCGAAAATGAAATAGTTAAGTACAATCTGCTGTCCGAAGGCAAGAATTAAGAGTAATATACTATATATAAAAGATAGTTAGACTAAAGTTATCGATGGGGATGCGATAAAGAGATAACAATTTAAAGTGAATTAAAAAAATAGATAAACAATAGCCGTGTTTTATTATCACCATGATCTAATCCAGATCATGGATTTACATGCATTACAACAACAAATCAAGATCCAGCTTTGTGTTTGGATCTCAATTTGAAATCCAATATTTATTTCTCCATTCCGCACAGAGAGGGCTACAACATTGTATTAGAACATGTAAATATTGGTATCACTGCCAACTATTTAAAATAAAACCCATATTGCCATAGTAACATTTCCATCTGATTGAAAAAGAAAATATTTTAAATAGAAAGCTAGCAGTTTCATTTTTATTTGCTTTTTATATAAAACACACAAAACAAAAACCTTTGACAAAACAAAACACAAATTAGTGAAATTAAAATGAATAAGTGCAAAAAAAGTATATTTAGCCCAATAAATGCGTAAAATTTTTCCCTAAAAAGAACAACAAAAAAATATTCATGAAATGAAATGTTATATGGGCAACTCTGCTTTAAACGTCAAAACAATACGAGCAAGTAAATTTACAAATCTGCAACAACATAAAATGGAAAACTCAAATAAATTGTAAGTAATTTGTAAATTAAATATACCTATCTCGTAATGCATTCATCAAATTTTATTTTATTTTTAGGTCAAGAAGAATCTGGAGTGCAGAGGAAACCAAGGCGTTTCTTGATGCTTATGGCAAGAGAAAATTTGAATTCGAAAGCGCTCGACTTAAAAAATTTGCCATGAAAAATGTATTAGAGGATTTGATTTCACTTGGAGTTTTGGTAGATAATTGATTTTTAAGTTAAATGATTATAATTTAATGCTATTTTTATTGTTTTCTGCAGACCCAACCAACGACAGAGGAAATGCTCAAGGTGAAATTAAAAAACCTTTTAAGAGCATATAAGACAGCTGTGGACAATAACAAAAGGACTGGAGAGTCCTTAATCAAAGCTCCCTTTGAGGACCAAATGTCCGAAATATTTGGTTCCCAGCCTATTATAAAGAACACACATTCTTTAAATTTGTGTGGCAAACAAGTAGAAGGGCTGCCAATGGAAGCAATTTGTTGTTCACCAAAAGGTATAAGCTTTAAATTTATTTATGTGTGTAAATGATTTCACATTTTTTTTTGTTTTTTTTTTTTACAGAATCCAGCAAAACTCCAGAAGCAGCTTCTACTTCATCTGATAACAGGATGGCTACAGAACTGATTGAAACAGTTAGTGTTTTACAGCCAGGTAGGTGATTTAATTAAAACATAATTACATATTTGTGTGAATGGAGATTTCAACAATTTCTTTTGTTTTGCTTTACAGAATCAAGTATATCTGTAAGCCCGGAAGCGTACTCTTCTTCACCCATAGGCATCGGTGCAACTTCCTCAAAGAGGCAAGGGATGATGAACAAAAGGAAATATTGGGAGATGAGGGAAAAAAGAGCTGCGGAGAAAAATGAAATCTTAAGGGAGTATACGGCCAACAAATTAATGAAAATGGATGAAGCGGAAAGGGGACGAGAAGCTCGTCTAGCCAGGAAAGAAAAGTTGCTAAGAGAATTATTCGATAAACCATAAATTTCATAAGGATGTGAATGTCATGGTTTATTAAATAATTCTCCTAGCAACTTTTCTTCTTTTTTTTGTAGTATTTTTAGTATGTAGTATGTTATTATGTTCCATTGAATTATTTTTGATTTGTTTTTTGTAAATAAGTATGTGTTATGTTCCTTTAAATTATTTTTTTTTTTGTATTTTGTAAATGTGTTGAAATTGGATTTGTGATGTTTTTTTTTTAATGTAAATATGTACCTGCATTACATAAATTTATGTTCCTTAAATGTGATATCTTTTTGCATGTTCCTATAGTTTAAATAAAAGATATAGTTATTGTTTGAAATTAATTTTTATTGGTTTTTAGTTTAATAAAGACAAATTCATTAAAATACATTTACCATAGATTTTATATTTAAATTACATGTCTGTTTATTAATTCGTCTAGTAACTGCTGTCGCCTATTACTGTTTGAGGTTTCTGCATGGACATCAAGCTCTGGAAACGATTCGAACTGATGGTTTTCATCTAACTCGTCGTTGTTATCTACACACATGTTATGCAATATGCATGCGCAGACCACCAAATTCACCACAGAGTTTATGTTTGTTTGCTCAGTAAAATGAAGAATTCTTCGGAAACGAGTTTTTAGTAGACCAAATGAATGCTCTACTACTATTCGTCCCGAAGAATGAATTTCATTAAATTTACGTTGAGCAGCTGTTACATTTCCATTGTCTTTGAAGGGTGGAATAAGCCAGTCAAGACATGGATATGCTGAGTCGCCAAGCAGAAAGGAGTTAAAAGGAAAGAGTTCTTCTGTCCTCTCACATGCGTCCTTGTATAGATCGGATCTACGTAGAAGTCGGCTGTCGTGCAAGCTTCCGGGTTCTCCACAGAAAACATTTATAAATTTTTTCTTTGCATTTACAACACCTTGCAGTAGAATGCTGTAGCTATGCTTTCTGTTGAAATAGTCTTCTTTGTTTGAAACCGAAGCCTTGATTTTTATGTGTGATCCGTCAATACATCCCAAAATTCCTGGCATCTTTGTTTTTGCCTCCATTGTAGCCATATTTATGGTAACTTCTTCTCTGCTTGGCCACTTCACATATTCATGTCCGATGGATATAAGCCACAAAGTGACCCTCTTCACAATACTCCAAGCGGTGGAACGTGATATGCCAAATAAATTCGCAATTTCACGAAAAGTATTTGTGTTCGCCATATACCAAAGAAATGTATGTATTTCTTTTTCAGCAGAAGTTTTCGGCAGCCCTCTTCTTGGTGTGGTATTAAATCGTGGCAATAACTTATACCGATCTAGAATACATTTTAATATTTACATGTAAACGTTATTATAAAATAAGAACAATTTTGTGTATACCTATCAAAATGTTGACAGTTGACCTATGAAGCCGAAAGTGTTTTTTAAAATCTGCGTCGCAAAACGTATGAACAATTTCTAAAAAATTTGTTATTTTAATCTGATGATTTGGAGGCGTATTTTCGTCTGTTGAGGAATTGGAACTACTTGTATCATCTAGTAGTGCGGACAAATTGGACATGCCTGATTCATCGCTATCATCGCTTTCAAATAAGAACTACAAATATGAAAGTTTATTATAAAAAGACACAAAAATAAAAATAAATACTTACATCAACCACAGCAGCTTCCATTTTCGTGTTTTGATTGTTTTTTTTTGCTTTATTTTGAAATGTCACTTTTGAAGTATAAATTTGACATAGCTACCAAACTTTAAATAACAAAAAATATGATGATCCAAAGTTGTTTTATTATCATGATCTGATCCGGATCAGATCATGGTGATAATAAAACGCGGCTAATATTATTCAAATTTATATGAGATAAAAAATTATAAAAAAGATATGAAAATAATAACAGAACAGATTTCAAAAATTTAAACTAAAGGAATTATTAAGTTTTCAATTACATCAAAGTTTGATAAATAAAGCCCTTGATATTTTTTAAGTACCTATACTGTTTTAACTCGGTCACTTCTAATGTTAGGTGGTAGTTTATTTTATTTTAAAAAGACGAGGAGCAGTAACATTATAAAAGAGTGAAAAATGTGCTTTCTTGATTGTGGGTACTTTGACAAGATTCCTGGTGTTCACGCGTAAATTACGGTTGTCGTAGATCCTTGATGCATTATACCAGGAATTTTCAAAAAAAACTTTTAAAACCTTGTAGAAATATAAATGTATTAATGGTAGAAATTCCAGACTTTTAAAATAACCGAAACTATGAGTTTGTCGATTAATCTTCCACAGAATGCGAACTGCATGTTTTTGCTTTATTAGTAAAAGTTCTAATTTATTAAAATGAGTTCCACCCTAACAACACAAATAATCATATACAGATGTCTCATCCCCACACAAAACAATGTCCTAAGAAATTTTATTAGCCGACAAAACTACAAAAATCAAAAAATTCAGAGCGACAACTTTCAAAGTTCAAATGAAGAGAGACCAAAAGAAGAAACTGACAAAATGTAAAGCTTTTCAATAAATTTCTCCATCTCATAAGAATGTGGCACAAAAAATATCACACATCCCTTTTTCTCTCATTGTTATTTTTGTTGATTCACTTCTTTTCCGAGATATGTTTATTTCTATTCTTTTTTTCTCCTTTTCTTGTGTGAATATTGTTGTTGTATTTCTGTATACATTCTTTGGCAGGCGCCTGCTTGGCTGGATAATTCTACTTCTATTGCATTTTGTAGGTATCTATCTACGTCAATGTGGGGAAGGATTTTGGAAGTTGATGATTTGGATTGCAGAAAGCAGTGTTGCCTCAGGGCAAGTTAAATATGAATTTCTCACGAAGAAAAATAAGTCCTTTTAGTATTTTCAAAACAAAATGTAAATAGGTTTATTAAACTTTACAATTTGATACATTGCCTTTTTTTAAGGAAATAATTATTTCTAAGGTGAAAGAATTATGGAACAGTAGGTCAATAAAAATATGTCCTTAAATCAAAACGGAAAAAAAGAATATTCAGGGATAAAATTGTGTTACTGTGGCAACTCCAGTATAGAGATCTTTTCCTATTGAAGAATATTTCTTTTTCTTGATAGGAAAAAAAATGTTTTCTGTTTATTTGTATTTCTTGTATTGTATGGGATCTTGGGATGTATTGTTTTTGTATCACTAGTCGGGTTTGTTATATTTTGCAGATGTGTACATTGTAGATACATATTTCTTATTGGGGTGTACTAGTATGGATGGGTTACACATGTTGAGCTGAGGTAGTGAAAAACAAAGTTTCTGCCACGTCCACGTTCGTGTCCCCTGGAATCTATTTCATTGAAGGAAACTGTGGATTGATACATAGGTACATCATTATTGTGGGTGATTTAGTTTTTTTTAATCATTCGTTTTCACTATTGGATGTAAAATTATATTTTAACAACCATTACACATCTAAAATACAATTTTAATAAGTTCTTAATGAATTCATCTTCTATAATTTGTTTGTAGTTACATAATACATAATGTGTACATAAGCACGTTTTAATTTCTTAAAACAAATAAATCTTAACACATGTAAAAAATGAATTCCAACCGATTATAAAATTGTTCAAATACACTAACACAATGTATTAAAACTAGTCCCCAGTAATTATGCATTAATTGCCATCAATGAACATTTTTAAAATTTATCAATATAAAAAATAAAACTCTTAAAATCACCTAAGACAAATTTTTGCTAATCATATTTCATTTCGGTACCAACCTATGTATGTGTATCAACATTTAAATTGTCTACATTTTATTCATTCAAAAAGACTAGGAAATATTTTGACCTGACCACTTCTGCATTCGTATTTTTTACGTATGTAGGTACCTACTTATTTTTAGTAGCAAGATCGCTACCAACTTTTTTAAGTTAACCTACCCAAAAGCCCTACCTACTTATAACTTATGAAATACCTACATACAAATGTATTTACATATGTTTGCATGTATTTACATGCATATGTACAGAGGTACCTACTCGTAACTATTTTTTTGTATTGTTAACCCTCTACTGCATGAATTATTCTTTATACAAAAAAAAATTTAAAGGCTTTACAAATAGATTCTTTGGGATGTTTTAAGACATCTTTTATTAAAAAATCAGATAAAATTATAGCAATAAGGGTTAGGTATAAAACAAATACATATTTCATATGAGGAATGGGATTGACCAATGACTATCCTCCATAAAAATTATTCGGCTCCATTTTTCTAACCAAAAACAAAATAGTCTAAGACAATAATGCACATCACAAGAATAGATTGCAAAAGAAAATATGTAGGTAGTTTTATAATCCTTTGCTGCATACGAAACCAAATATGGCTTACAAAGTCTTACCACTCAAACGACTAACATAATATTTTTTTTTATTAAAATTTTTTTTTGTGGCAAAGACAAATAAATATCCAATCACAAAATATTTTTTTTGGTCACTTAACTCACCTTTCAATAAAGTTATAATTTTTTAAAATTAGAAAATTTTTCAATCACTCGTTTTCAACCACAACAAGCTAACCACTGACAAATAGTAGTGACTAGGTACCTAGATATTTAAAAAAAATTGTGGATAAACTAAAAAAAATCAAAATTAATAAATAAAAAAAAATTTTAAGCAGGTACCTAACTGATTATTTTTCTATTTAAAAATATACCTACCGACTTACAGGTTACAGGAAAATAAAATTCGTATATGTATATTCATTCATTTTAACAAAATTAATTCCTAAGAACCAAAGTAAAATCATTCAAATATTCATTCCAGAATGAAAAATCCTACAAAGTCAAACCAACCAATTCACAATATATGTATTATACATACATGTTTGTAAATCAACACATTCAATCTTCTCCTTTTATTTTGTCTCAAATCTGAGACGACCTTACAAATTATAGACACAAATACAACAACAAAAGCATAATAAAAAAAAACCATCACTTGTCTTGCCTTGGTCGTAGCACAAAGAAAAATATACCTGGGATGGAAGACTATACAAAAAAGCAAGCAACGAATAGACAAACAAAAACAAATAATCTCGAAAGGGGTAAAAAGAATAGAAAAGAGTGGCAGAGAGTAGAGCAACAAAATATTTCAGAAAGAGCTGTGATTTTGTAGGAAAAGATCTTATTTAAAGCTTTTAAAAATAAAGCTTTTTTCATTTCATAGGTCATTCTTCTCCATAAGCGTGAGACATCTGTATATGATTATTTGTGCTAACAAGTTATCCCGTACTGCTGCTTAGATTTAAAAAGACCGTTGTTAATTAATTTTAAAACTGACAGACCACAGTATTGGCCGAGCAGAAAAATATTTCTAACAACATTTGTTAAATAATTCTTTACAGACGGTGTATGCTCTTTCCAACTAAATCTGTAGTCTAAAGTTATACCCAAGTATTTAAAACTGTCTACTCGCTCAATTATAAGGCAATGCGTGGCCCAACAAAGATTTGAATTAAAAGCAAACAAATTATGATCATAGAAACATGAATGCATTAAATGGAATCTTTTGCAATTAGGAGAATGGTATTTTAAAGGCATGTCATTACAGATATTACCCATAATATTATACATCATGAACAACGTCTTTTCACAAATGACCAATTTATGGAGATAAAACCAACTACGCAACAGATCTAAATCGTGGTTAACGTCTAAAAAAAGGTTGAAATAGTTTTTACTACTGTACGTCAAAGCAGAGGTTGACAGAAAGATACCTTTATGTATACTTAAATTGAAAATGTGAGTTAATACATCTGAAACAAGAAAAGGTATTTTTTTTAGAATATTACAAGAGATGTTATCATGCGACTTAGAATTTCAATTTTTTAGTGATTGTATAATTTTATTTACTTCGGGGGCTAAAAAAGGTTCCATAAAAAATGTTTGACTTTGAATGGGCTCAAAAGCATTTGCATTTTCGCAAACACAAACAGAGGAAGTATTCATTGTGGTCCGAATAGTATTTGTAATGTTAGAAAAAAAAATCATTAAATTCAGTGGCAACTTCATTAGGCTCAGAAATAGGCGAATTATTTATACTAACAGTGATATCAGAATTACACTCGTTTTTGTTTAGAATCTCATTAACGACTTGCCATTCTTTTTTAGAATTACCCTCATTTTAAATAAACTTATTACTGTAATAAGTATCTCTTTGAAAAGGTATTTCATTTTTAAGTTTAACATACAACTTTTCATAGCGCTTTTTTAGTTTAGAGTTGGTAGGATGTTTTTTACAACACTTAAGCAAATAATTTTTCTTTTGAATTTTTTTTTAAAAGAGCAACTGACATCCACTGTTTTAGGTGTTTATTTTTTTTACATTTTTTAACCTTTATACTATACATGTTTCTAAATTAAATTGAAGTTTATTAAGAAAAAGCATAAA
The DNA here is from genome assembly GCA_905146935.1 of Scaeva pyrastri. Lineage (NCBI taxonomy): Eukaryota > Metazoa > Arthropoda > Insecta > Diptera > Syrphidae > Scaeva > Scaeva pyrastri. Next base: position 47,590,274 of record LR989929.1, read on the forward strand.
GGCAGTAGATGGATCAATTTCACTAAAAACATCATCCCAGAGCGAGAACTCAAAAACTAAGGCTGATTTAAGAGCAGTATAGTCAATTTTAGTGAATTCATTAGAAATAAGCAACTTTTCTCTGGACACACTGTGATCCAGCTGAATTGGTGTAAAAAAATTATTATTTATATTAGGTCTGTTTCTTTACTTTTCGGGTAAAGTTTGGGAAAAAGCTCGGGAAAAAGTTCGGGCTCGAGCTTTTTGATGTTGTTTTTGTAATTTGGTGCCCGAACTTAAAAGTAAAGAAACACATTTGGGATGTTTCTGGGTAAACTTCAAACACAAATAATCATATACAGATGTCTCACGCTTATGGAGAAGAATGACCTATGAAATGAAAAAAGCTTTATTTTTAAAAGCTTTAAATAAGATCTTTTCCTACAAAATCAAAGCTCTTTCTGAAATATTTTGTTGCTCTACTCTCTGCCACTCTTTTCTATTCTTTTTACCCCTTTCGAGATTATTTGTTTTTGTTCTTGGATTCGTTGCTTGCTTTTTTGTATACTCTTCCATCTCAGGTATATTTTTCTTTGTGCTACGACCAAGGCAAGACAAGTGATGGTTTTTTTATTATGCTTTTGTTGTTGTATTTGCGTCTATAATTTGTAAGGTCGTCTCAGATTTGAGACAAAATAAAAGAAGAAGATTGAATGTGTTGATTTACACACATGTATGTATAATACATATATTGTGAATTGGTTGGTTTGACTTTGTAGGATTTTTCATTCTGGAATGAATATTTGAAGGATTTTACTTTGGTTCCTAGGAATTAATTTTGTTAAAATGAATGAATATACATATACGAATTTTATTATCCTGTAAGTCGGTAGTTATATTTCTAAATAGAAAAATAATCAGTTAGGTACCTCCTGCTTTAAATTTTTTTTTATTTATTAATTTTGATTTTTTTAGTTTATCCACAACTTTTTTTAAATATCTAGGTACCTAGTCCCTACTATTTGTCAGTGGTTAGCTTATTGTGGTTGAAAACGAGTGATTGAAAAATTTTCTAATTTTAAAAAATTATAACTTTATTGAAAGGTGAGTTAAGTGACCATGCACTTTACAGCAAGGGATTATAAAACTACCTATGTATGTACATATTTTCTTTTGTAAACTATTCTTGTGATGTGCATTATTGTTTTAGACTATTTTGTTTTGGTTAGAAAAATAGGTAATTTTTATGGAGGATAGTCATTGGTCAATCCCCTTCCTCATATGAAATATGTATTTGTTTACTATAATTTTATCTGATTTTTTAATAAAAGATGTCTTAAAACATCCCAAAGAAGCTATTTGTAAAGTCTTTTAATTTTTTTCTGTATAAACAATAATTCATGCAGTAGAGGGTTAACAATACAAAAAAATAGTTACGAGTAGGTACCTCTGTACATATGCATGTAAATACATGCAAACATATGTACATACATTTGTATGTAGGTATTTCATAAGTTATAAGTAGGTAGGGCTTTTGGGTAGGTTAACTTAAAAAAGTTGGTAGCGATCTTACTACATAAAATAAGTAGGTACCTACATACGTACAAAATACGAATGCAGAAGGGTCAGGTCAAAATATTTCCTAGTCTTTTTGAATGAATAAAATGTAGACAATTTAAATGTTGATACACATATACATAGGTAGGTACCTAAATGAAATATGATTAGCGAAAAAATGTCTTAGGTGATTTTAAGAGTTTTATTTTTTTACATTAATAAAATTTTAAAAATGTTCTGCTCTTAGCCTACTTCATTGATGGCAACTAATGCATAATTACTGGGGACTAATTTTAATACATATTTTAGTGTATTTGAACACTTTTTATAATCGGTTGGAATTCATTTTTTACATATGATTTATTTGATTTAAGGAATTAAAACGTACATACTTATGTACACATTATGTATTATGTAACTACAAATAAATTATAGAAGATGAAGTATGAATTCATTAGAAACTTATTAAAATTGTATTTTAGATGTGTAATGGTTGTTAAAATATAATTGTTCATCCAAGCGTGAAAATGAATGATTAAAAAAAAACTAAATCACCCACAATAATGATGTTTTAATCAACAGTGTCCTTCAATGAAATAGTTTCCAGGGGACACGAACGTGGACGTGGCAGAAACTTGCCCACCACCCCCCCTCCTACCAACTTTATTTATTTTAAATACAATTAAGTATATGTATAACATACCAATGAAAACTATATTTTAGACATTCATTAAGTTTTGGAGTTTTTTATTTCTTGGCCTTTTTGTTTTGCAAACTTTTTTGTCTAGTTGCCATTTGCAATTCTTCCACAATAAAACAATTAGTAAAAAGTTAAGCGTGTCTAGTCTGTGCGTAAAGCATTCATTATTATTGTCAAACCAGTCTGGAAAATTAACGTTGGTAATTTGCAAACATTTCCTGACTATGTTCTGTCTTATATTAGGCTTGAAAGCATTTGCTTCGAAGTATGAAGAAAATATGTTCACATGCAAGCGACAAATTTGGAAATATTTTTCAGAGGGCCATAAAAGCAGCGGCTGTTCATTTGAATTATCATATTCTTTTAGTTTTATTAGAACTTCGGTTATATTAAAAGATAACTTATCTTTAGAAACTTCTTCAACACATTTTTGACACACATTTTTCATTTTACTCAAAGTTTTAAAAAAACAATAGCCTGCGAAATACCTAGTAGCTACGTCATTTATTTCTGGCATCACAAACAAATTTCATTTTCGTCGCAAGAATTATTGCCAATTTCAATCTGTTCTAATTGTATTTTCTTCTATATCTATATTTTCGTGCGTTGAATTTTCCGGTGTGTCTGTTTTATTATTTTCTGCTATTGCTTTCCAATCTAATTCCAGATATTCTGAGTCATCTTCTTCACAGTTGGAAAATTTAGAGTTGAATAAAAATTTTAGCGACATGACTTTAGCAAGAAGTGCACCAAATTCGGTCACTGTCGGATTGCTTTTGTTAAAATTTCGTGCTCTTATTTTACCGAATAAATTTTCAAGTGGGTCTTGATTAAATTTATTAACATTTATAAAATGTATTTCTTGATGATTTTTAAATACATCGTTTCGTATACATAAAACGCTTTCAATTGTCAAAACCAGGCCTTCAAAGCAAAATACTTGACTTTTTGCATTAATGCGCTTTATCTTTTGGAGATAAATTCTCATATCTTTAAGAAACATAATATTGTCATTCTCTTCACGAGAGAGCGCTGGTTTTCTTATAAGTAAATCAAATAATCTGTTAATTTTTGATATAAAAAACTTGCTGTTGGTGTCGCAAATTTCCTTAAAGGTTCAGAAAATTTGTTAAGCTGTGCAAATGCTTCAATTCCTAAAGCCACTGATCTACTTAAAGTTTGTGCAGCCATAGCTACATTCATCTTTTGGAAATCTGTTGGATCAATATGGGAAGATGTTAGTTTTGGACATATTTTTGTTGTATTATTTTTTTCATAGTTATATATATATAAATCTCGTGTCACAATGTTTGTCCTCAATGGACTCCTAAACCACTTAACCGATTATAATAAAATTCGCACACCATGTGTAGTTCGATCCAACTTGAGAGATAGGATAGTTTAAATCTCAAATTATAGTCGCAATTTTAATTTATTGCTAATTATTTGTCTGTTATTATTTGACAGTCACAATTATCTGTTAACTCCAAATGATTCTAACAGATGTCGATACCTTTCGACTAAGTTGAGGAAGTAATCAATAGATGGCGCTGCTATGGTAAATCTACGAACGTGTCATATATCTACATTTTAACAGCATAATTACCACGTGTTGTTGACGCTATAAAATTAATTAAATTTATTTTGTAGTGAACGAAATACCGTATAATTCAATTATTTCCACTTTTTAAATTTTTGGTGTTAGCATAGCCGGCCACGTGTTACTTAGACTGAAGTGTAAATTGAATTCATATTATAATGAAGATAATAGTACAGTGAACTTAATCCTATTTTCTACAAAAACGTTAGCCACAGCAACGCGTGGCCGGGTCAGCTAGTAGTTATATATATATTCAATAATTTTCCATGTGACTGGTCCATCAGGTGTGGTAAGGTCGTAATTTAAAAGGTTATTACGAACACTTTTCATTAAATGTGGCATATCAAACAAACCATATATAGTTTTTCCTTTATAATTGAAACTGAAGTTTTGTAAGTTAATGTTTAGTTGATTGTACAGCCTCCTATTTGTAGGCCCTTGGTCACAGCATATTGCTCTCACATTAAGGTTTAGACCATAACATATATCAAGACAATTTTGTATTTCCATTTCAAGTTCTGTTGGAGGAATATTTGATGGACAAGCAACATAATAGAGGACTTGCTTAAATTTTCCACAAACGCTTCTTATCATAAAAACGCAAACAGACTTCGCACACTTATTTATTCTTACATCCCTTCCGTAATCAATAAAACCCTCTATGACGTCCTTATACTTATTGTAAGTCAGGTTTGCTTGTATACTCATTTCATCAAAAATGAGAACTATTTCCCTATCTTTAGGTGAAAGTGACTTTGTTACTTTTTTTATCTCTTCAAGGACATTTGAGTTTATACCTGGGGATAAGCTTTTTATATTTATCCATCTGTGTAAAGAAGACGAATGAGGCAAATGTAAATTAAGTTGATCTCTTAAAAAATTGTATCCAGAAGCTGATCGAAAGAAAATACATTGTGATATCCATTTTTTATCCTCTGTATATGGTTGTCCCCTTTTTGCAAAAATCATTTTTCCTAAAATTTTTGAATTTTGATTGATCCCAGGTATGTTATCAATTTGGTTGTTAATACTCTGCCTCTCTTGGCTTTGCAATTTTTTTTTGTCTTCTTTCAACCGATTAATTTTTCGCAACAGTTTTGAATTCTCTTTTTTTAATGTATTTATTCTAATTTGAAGCTTATTTTTTAATTTAGTAATTTTGCTAACCTGTTTTATGTAATAAAATTGCTTTTTAGAATTTTTTTCACAGCTATAACATTTTATTTCATACTCTTCATTTTTTAAGTTATTGATTGAGTTCGGTAAGGTATTTATCTGAGCAAGATCATCAATGCCTATTTCTTCATTTGTCAACTCAAGTTGATGTTCAGTTGTTTGTAAGTAGTTCGTAGTGGCATTGCTGGGATTAAAATTAACTACACTGCTGCCGTCATTTGACTCATGCGGCTCAATATGTTCAAATTCATGCCGCTTTAAAAATAGCGTAGGTCTTGCATTTTTCATTAATTTTTTCTTTCCTAAATATGCTGTTTCAAAATGTTGGCTGCATATATAGGGTTTCTTATGCCTACGAACATTTTCTCTACAGTCCTCTTCAAGCTTATTTAGCCACTCTGAATATTTCTCAGATTCTCTATCTGGAAATCGGAACATTCTAACATCTGCATGTATGTTCGGTTTTAATTGGCAATGTGTAATGACACATTGAGTTCTCTTCCAAGAAGACATTTTTTTAATATTATTTGTTCAGATACCTGTGTAAAACTTAAAAAAAAAAAACAAAAATACAAAATCTTAAAACTAAATACCTCCTGTTTCTTTGTTATGACCAGCAACAGACAAACCACTTTCACTATCATAAAACAGACTCAGTTACAAACCAACAAAATTATTTTTTTCGCAAATAAGGAAGTTGATTTAAAGAAAAAAAAAACAAAACACAACAACACAAGTATAGGTGTGTAGTAATTATAATTACTATTTTAATCAACACAAATCGAAAAAAAATTAAATAGTTATGTTTAGCTACTTTCACTATCTAAGAATACTTTCGAAGTACCAGCCAAAATCAAATTTGTTCTCATTCAGTTGTAAGCATTTTTGTTTCATTTTTTTTTCATTTCAAAAACGGTAAATTACCACTTTCTTTCCTTTTTGAATTTGCATAATACACACCAAATAAGTATTAGTAACCTAAGCATTTCTTTTAGCTGGAGAAATATTTCCTTTTTGATTTGTATGCGGGAGAAACAGCTAACTCTATTGCAATGGCCTGTTTAGGACATGGGCATAAAAGGAAAATTCTAATTGGGAAAACATTTTTAGCATTATACAAAGCAAATTCTATAAATTGCAGTGCTTCAACAATGCCTTATTTATGAATTGCGTAGATAACTTTTCTACCAACATAATTAAATATACCAAAAAACATTTTTTTTCACTACCTCAGCTCAACATGTGTAACCCACCCACATACCAATTGACTTCAAATTAGATATTTTCTTCTTGTGTGGAAATGAACATGCCTACGCGATATTTAACATTATGAGCTATGACGTTTTGCTTAAAATTGAAAAAAAAATCTTACTAAATCAGAACCATAAGATTGCATTTCTTTTTTTCAATACTCGTACATCCCAATAAGAAATATGTATCTACAATGTACACATCTGCAAAAAATACCAACCTGACTATAGTGATACAAAAACAATACATCCCAAGATCCCATACAATAGAAGAAATACAAATAAACAGAAAACATTTTTTTTCTATCAAGAAAAAGAAATATTCTTCAAGAGGAAAAGATCTCTATACTGGAGTTGCCACAATAACACAATTTTATCCCTGAATATTCTTGTTTTTCTTTCTGATTTAAGGACATATTTTTTATTGACCTACTGTTCCATAGTTCGTTCACCTTAAAATAATTATTTCCTTAAAAAAAGGCAATGTATGTATCAATGTAAAGTTTAATAAACCTATTTACATTTTGTTTTGAAAATAAATGTTTTTACTAAAAGGACTTATTTTTCTTCGTGAGCAATTCATATTTAACTTGCCCTGAGGCAACACTGCTTTCTGCAATCCAAATCATCAACTTCCAAAATCCTTCCCCACATTGACGTAGATAGATACCTACAAAATGCAATACAAGTAGAATTATCCAGCCAAGCAGGCGCCTGCCAAAGAATGTATACAGGAATACAACAACAATATTCACACAAGAAAAGGAGAAAAAAGAATAGAAATAAAACATATCTCGGAAAAGAAGTGAATCCACAAAAATAACAATGAGAGAAAAAGGGATGTGTGATATTTTTTGTGCCACATTCTTATGAGACGGAGAAATTCATTGAAAAGCTTTACATATTGTCAGTTTCTTCTTTTGGTCTCTCTTCATTTGAACTTTGAAAGTTGTCGCTCTGAATTTTTTGATTTTTGTAGTTTTGTCTGCTGATATTTTGTCGGCTAATAAAATTTCTTAGGACATTTTTTTGTATGGGGATGAGACATCTGTATATGATTATTTGTGCTTCAAATTTAAAGACAGATTTGTATGTGTATGTAGCGAAACTGTTTTTTTTTTTCTGTTTAAAATGAGCCATTTAGAGGAATTTAAAACAAAATTTAAACAATTGTTCTTATTAATGGATGATGAGGAAGATAACAGTAGTTCCATATTTGTTTACTTTTATTAAATTTTAATTTGCAATCTGTTCACAAATCACAAACTTCAAATTTTTCGATCAGCTGATTTAATTTTGACAAGCAAGAAAGTGCCCGAGCTAAAATGTTCGGGTAAATTCTTGCTGGAGGGGAAACGAAAAAAAATTAAAAGCTCTGGCATTTTCGTGCCAGAAAAAAGTAAAGAAACACGTTTTGGGTAGTTTTGGGATCCCGCGGGATCCCGCGGTCGAGTAAAGAAACAGACCTATTAAGATCAAACGTAGTCGTTTTATAATTTGTAAAATTACTCCTATCTAATAAATATATGAACAAGACAAGTATAATCTTGAAAAACACGCTTTGGCACATTCAGCAAACTTACCAAACCAAAAGAAGACATAAGAGATAGATAACTTTCACTTTCAGATGAGGAAGTAAGAAGGTCAATGTTAAAATCCCCGACTAAAATTAAATTTGTACACTTTTGGCTTTGCAAAAAGTCTGAGAATTCATCCAAAAAGGCATTACCTGAACAAAACTGAAATCTATAAACACAGACAAAACAATAAATAAAACCAGATATTTCACCTTTCACACTTATCAAGTCAGCACTGTTCAAATTTGAACATTTAATTGAAATGTTAGATAAATTATTTCTATAAAATACTGCTACTCCCCCAGCAGCATATGAATTATTACATGTTGCAAAAAGGATTAAAATTAGGTATGGAGAAATTTGAGACTTCATTATCAAAAATCCAGATTTCAGAAATAAAAATGAGATCTGGTAAGTGAACTAAAGAATCAAGATGAGTTAAAAAAGTATCAAAGTTCTTAAGAGAGCTACGTATATTTTGATGGATGCTGCTATCAGAGGAACCACCAACTCCCACGCCGCCGCTGCCACCGCCGTCGGCGCCACCAACTATACTTCTTCCAAATCGAATGTGCAGTACAGAGAAGATAGGATGTCTTTATCTCACTCTATCTTCAGAAGAATTCCCTTTCGCTGTGTGAAAGAAAAAATTAGTCAGCGTTACCGTATGCATATAATAACATTGCAAAAGCTCTCCAGAAAATGAAGAGAATTGCCGTCTATGCTTTAATGTAAAACAAACACTATGTTAACCCCATATCATTTGATAGTTTTAAAAAGCTCTAAGAACAAAAGCTCCTCTAGAAAAACTCAAAGAAAAGAGAACTTAAAGGTAACTTAATACGGTAAGGCAACCCTGTATCTCATAAATATAAAATGAAGGCTAAAATGTGTCAGTGCGCTCGCAGAGAGTTTAATTTTTTCATCATGCACCTTGTTTATAATTTTCATCTTTGCTGAAAGCCAAGAGAATTGAACGGTTACAATAACTTTATTAGATTTGTTATTTTTGTTTTTTTTTGTATAAGATTTAAGAGTTTTCTTAACGTAGCAAGTCACAATCTTATCTGGCACCATTGGTACACCAACACCAACATTAAACAGCTTCATCACCTTCTCCTTCACATTTGGATTAGACACATCGGGAATACCAACAATATCAACACCACATTGCTTCTCTTTTTGTGCAAACAAATTAACTTTCACTTCCAAGCATCAACTTTTTTATTAGGAATTCGTTGTTTTCCTCAAGAGTTTTAATTTTTAAGAGCGCTTTAGTATTTAGTTGTTGTAAGTTCATGATTTCTGCGTAAAGTGTCTCCAGAGTAATTGACTGTTTGTCACCCTGCGATGAAAGAGATTTACCGATCGCAGTTATGTTTTGATTGGAACTATGATCTGCATTCATATGGGTAGGACTAACAGGGAGACCCCTTAATTCAGTGACAGTTAGAGGGGAGTTAGAGAGATTAAGAGACTGATCGAGCACAGAACAAACACAACTAGCACATTTGTAACCTTGCACACTTTTTTTTTATAGAAATCAATATCTGTTTTAACTAAATTGGCGCACTTTGCATGAAAATATTCTTCACAAGTAGAGCACTTTTTTGATAAGATTTATTAATTTTTTTTTTCGCAAATATTGCACTTTATTATATAAAATGATTAATTATTATATCAAATCAGTATTAAATTAAAGTTCTAGTTACCGTTATTTTTTTTTAAATTGAAAAACTAAAAAAAAAAATTGTCGCGAAAATATACAATGAAGGAAAAATGATATTGGTGCTTCTTTTGACATTCTCATGAATAGTCTATTCGTTAGAATGATTCTATTCGTTCGAATGAACTTTCTTAATTTTGAGATACGATCGAATAACATTCATTTGCGAAAGATAGCATAAAATGAACTTGAATAAAGATTCATTTTCAGTATCAGCTGTTTGACATTTACTATGTTTCTATTTGAATTAGTATGACCGTTTTACATTTTTTTGTTTCTAAACATTTTATAGATGTTGGATAAAGAATCATGAAACAAAATAAATAATACATTTTTTCATTATAAAGTAATGTTTAACCATAAATAAATACATATTCATTACATGTTTTGTGTCAACTCAGTTGTTTTGAAACTATTCTTAAAAAAATAAGTTGTTCATGACTAGTTCTAAATTTTAATTTTTTTCGTACACACTTGGTCACACTAAAGTATCAAACACAAAAGAGTGTGAAATGTGTTTGTGAAATGTCAAAACCAAAAAGTTAAATCTTTTTATTTGTAATTGTTCTGTTTATAGTTAAATAATTTAATTTTTTTGATAAAAAACAAAATAATTAAATAAAAAATGAAAATATGGCATTAGTGTTGTTTATAAACGAAGATGGTGCTGAAGAAGTTCAGAGGAGAAGGCTAGCGGATGCTTCAAACCCATTGCTACCTCCGGGTTTTTCTTCCATTATTTTAACTAATTTTTCCATTTATTCGCGGTTTGTCCAGTTGGATACGACATTTAAACATAAAACAACAAACAAATTAGTAAAAGTAATTTATTTTGCATGAAATAATTAAAAACTTACATGGCATCGTTTTTATAAACAGATTACTTACAATACCCATGGATAAACAAGAATATTTACACGAACTAAGCATAATAAAACAAATAGATAACGCAAACGGATACACAAATAATAATATCGAAAAACTTTTAAACAAAAGAAAAAAGAAACTAAAAAACATAAACAATATTAACAATAATAACAACAACAACAATATTTACATATCAATGGAATACACAATTTTTTTACCACATCACACCCAAAACGAATTAAAAAAACATAAAATAAATGTATCATTTAAAACTAACAACAACATCAAAAAATGAACAGACCATAAAAAAGAAATTGACAAAAAAACATGCACCGGAGTACCTAGATATATAAAATAAATTGTGATGACTGAAAAAATACTACATTGGACAAACAGGAAGAACATTCAAAGAAAGGTACAAAGAACATTTACCAAAACTAAACACAAAATCAAACTATGCTTTACACCTCATCAACAATAAACATAATTACACAAATTTCGATACAAATTTCACACCACTACACATATGCAAAAAAGGAAAAATACTTGACACACTAGAAGAATACGAAATACATAAAGCAACTAAAATAGAACAAGACAAACTACTAAATGATAAACTAACTTTAAAAACAAACACACTACATGACACAGCACTCAAAATTTACATAAGACAAAAAGAGACAGACAATGTAAACTAAAATGACAACAAATGGCTAATTTACAAAGCAAATTTAAACGTCAAAACCTGAGAATGGAATAATATTTCCGAAACGTGTCGTTTATTAAAAATAAAATAAGTTGTGATATAATTTGCTTAAAAATAAAACTGAATTTAATTTAAAATTAAAATCTGTTTGTTTAATTGGTACATTACATGTTTTGTTTCTTACTCGACAGAAAAATTCAAACGACACAAAAATGACATTTAATTCTATTCTTTCGAATGTCAAAATTGACTAAGCTTTCGCAAATGAATAAACTTTTTATGGATTGGGTGAACATTCGATTTGTGCGATTAACATTCTAATCGCCGAGTCTCAAAATCAAGTTTTAACGAATTT